>SJYX01014609.1:95405-141169 GCA_006410675.1 Oreotragus oreotragus
GTCTTTAGTTTCTTTAGGTAGATATATTCCTAAGTATTTTATTCTTTTCGTTGCAATGGTGAATGGAATTGTTTCCTTAATTTCGTTTTCTACTTTCTCATTATTAGTGTATAGGAATGCAAGGGATTTCTGTGTGTTGATTTTATATCCTGCAACTTTACTATATTCATTGATTAGCTCTAGTAATTTTCTGGTGGAGTCTTTAGGGTTTTCTATGTAGAGGATCATGTCATCTGCAAACAGTGAGAGTTTTACTTCTTCTTTTCCAATTTGGATTCCTTTTATTTCTTTTTCTGCTCTGATTGCTGTGGCCAAAACTTCCAGAACTATGTTGAATAGTAGCGGTGAAAGTGGACATCCTTGTCTTGTTCCTGACTTTAGGGGAAATGCTTTCAATTTTTCACCATTGAGGATAATGTTTGCTGTGGGTTTGTCATATATAGCTTTTATTATGTTGAAGTATGTTCCTTCTATTCCTGCTTTCTGGAGAGCTGTTTTGTACTGTACAACAGAGTTGAATAGTTTATTACAGAGAACTTTTGACCCACAAAGCCAAAAACATTTACAATCTGTTTTTGTTTTGTTTTGTTTTTACAGGAAACATTTGTTGACCTCTGTATATAGTTTCTATAAGAATTCCTTTTCCCACATGGTTCTTCCTTCCTGGCTGAACCCTTACTGATACAACACCTGTATCAGTGGACGTATAAAGAAGAAGGCTAATAATTGATTTAGTAATTCTTACTTGGCTTCCCAGTAACCACCTCTGAAAAAAATTAGAGAAGCCAAGAGTATAGTTGACATTTGGAGAGGGTATTTCGTTGCAGAAAATTGGAGGACTATCGCATTTTCCCTTGCCTATGGTTTCCCTAGCCACCTACAACATTCATACACTTCATAAGCAGGAGACAGATATATTCCTACCAAATCCAGCCTAGTCACTGAGGGGGATGGAGATAAGAGGGAATTTAAGAAAACCATCTTGAGTTTGAGACTGAAGACTCATAACTGACTCGGAGGGCAACAGACTGCCTGACACTACCTATGGCAGCAAATAGATGGTTGTTTTTGGAAAATAACTGTACTCCCAGTCAACTTCTATAGCGTGGTTCTCAGGTAAACACAGAATTATTACTACTATTTACTCCTAGCTTTGTATCTTATGTCACTGGTATCTCAGACTTCTTTGCTGTTTAGTCACTAAGTGGTGTCTCACTCTTTTGCAACCCTGTGGACTGTGGTCTCTGTACTGTAGTCCACCAGGCTTCTTGCCTAGGAAATCCCATCCCTCTGTATGGGATTTCCTAGGCAAGAATACTGGAATGAGTTGCCACTTCCTTCTCCAGGAGATCTTTCCCAACCACGGACTGAACGCCCAACTTCTGTACTGGCAAGCAGATTCTTTATGACTGAGCCCATCTAAAACGTCTAGAAAACCAAACAATCTTCAACTATGAAGGAGGAGGAAAGAGAGGCTGCTGGGACAAAGGATCAATAACTTGGATTTTATATATATATATATTTTGCATTTCAACATTTAGTTATGGAGTTGTTTGGTTTTTTATTCCCAGCATTTTTTCCTTCCCTTTCCCTTACACGTTCTATGTTTTTTTTCTTTTGTTCAACTAAACATACATCATGCTGAGATTATCACAGAATAAAATACTTCTAATTTTAGACTTGTTTCTGCCTAATTGCCTGGGCAAATGATGTTCTTTTTTTTTTTCTTTTCACTTTTCGTTGACATAATTACTGATTAACAAGAGCAACTGAATTATGTCAGGTTCAATGAATTAGATCTGTGAGACAATTTAGATGTAAAGAGTTGTTAATTGCTATCTAATTAAAAGCAAAAGCCTCTGAACCCTCCTACAATGATTATACTCCCACCCCTCTCAGTGGTACGCAATGCCTTAGTAGAGAAAACTAAAATTTTGAAATGAAGTGAATGTTGAGTGACATTTTTGTAATTCTTGGGACTACCAATTAAGACATGCATGCATATAGCCATAGCAAGCCAAAATCTAAGAAATGAAAGAATGGACTGAAAGTGTGGATTTCCTAATTTTATAAACTGAAAGAGGGCAGGAGCTGTGTATGACACTCGCATGATACACACTAGCAAGAGGCTCAGTAATGACTCCTGGTCAACAGTGTGCCCTTACAGGGTCTTTATGGACATTCTTTATGTGAATTAATGCATCAAGAATTCCTGAGTACCAAGTACACAGTAAGGGCTTCCCAGGTGGCTGAGTGGTAAAGAATCTGCCTGCCAATGTAGGGGCTGCAGGTTCAATCCTGGGTTAGGAATATCCACTAGAGAAAGAAATGGAAACCCACTGTAGTATTCTTCCCTGGAAAATCCCAAGGACAGAGGAGTCTGGTCCATGGGGTTGCAAAGAATCGGACATGACTGAGCAACTAATGAGAACTGAGCACAAGTTCATAATAAGTGTAAAATAAATGTCTTTTCCTTGGTATCACCTATTATGTTCTTGGTGATAAAATGTCAACCAAGGCTCTCTACTGAAGGCAGAAAGTATTTTAAAAAATAGTCCATGAACTAGCTTAGACAAGATACAAATACTTAGACACTCTTTGTTTTGCAATGTGGAGAAGGTTTTAGCTCTTTAAAGCCCTCAAAGTCTTCTAATAGTTCTGATGGTCTGGTGCATGGATGTCATTAACAGCTCTTGTTTCTGTCAGTCTAGCTGTAGGCAGACTACATTACTTAAAGCTATTCTTGCTATCTGTAGTGTTCTACTGAGGCCTCTTAGCATGTGAGTTGATAAACTGACCACTGAAAAATAGATCTTAATTAGGTAAAAGCATTCTAGAAATTCAAATATAGAAAAATAAGCTACATATATCTACATAGTTTTTTTTTTCTGATTTTTCCCGATTATAAGAAAGTAACCTCATGTCTATTTATTTGAACATTTTAAACTCTATAAAAAAGAAAGATTTTAAATTGATGGTTGTATTAGTTCTGTTTAGTATTCAAAATACAATCACATTACTTAAATAGTATGCAATTCTTCAAAAATAGATCCTCTTAAAGATGTTTGACAGAAAACCACAAAATTCTGTAAGGCAATTATCCTTCAATTAAAAAAATAGAGTTGCAAAAACAACCAAATAAAGAAGAAATTTTTAGAAGAATATTAACAGCTTATTGATAATGCAGAATAGCAAAATTATTGTTGATAGAGACCAAGTTGAATATAAATAGTGTAAGATGACACAGGGTTTTAAAAAGTTATGTTTGATATGAGAACATAAAAGTATTTATTTTAAATGACTAAACTGTTGATGAACTTTGAAATGCATATTTAATGATAAGAAAGTTAGTAAGTATTTTTACAAGTCTGTAATTTCCTTATAAATATTCTTAGAAATACTGGGGGGAAAAGAGGAAAGAAGTTTAAAACTATGTAATATTAATAGACTGTTAGACACCATCAGAAACACCTGTAGCAGTTGAGAGGCTATTTCAAGCTAATATTTCAGTGGTGTCCATGAGTATTTTGATGTGTGGGTGTGCTCTGAAGGTACATGACAACTTGTAGTTCAATTAACACTAACCTCTGAGCTTTGAAAAATATGAGTTGTGGTCCACACATCAGCTTGTTAGAAATATGTTTAAGACCCATTATAGAGTCTGTGAATTGCTTTGATAAATGCCTTGCTGTGGCTAATGCACTGGAAAGAAAAAGTAAAATAACATTCAAAAATTTTCCATGGCCCTTGGTGTTTCTCCTGGAAAGATAGCTAATATGATTTCTACTGCTTTCAACTTACAGAGATTGTTTCAAAAGTAGACAGACTTGGCTAAAAATATAATTGAGGAAAAGTTAAACCAAAACTTGAAATTTTGCTGTTGTTTTTCTTTTTTAATTGCTAGGATTTAAGGATTAGTAAATTCTCTTTAGGTAATTTTTATTCAGTTATGACAAGTGAAAAGCCCTCTAAAAGATCTAGAAGAATTAGAAAAATACATTAACTCTCTGAATAACAAATTAACAAGAGTTTGAGATTTTTCCCTAGGCTGAAGATAAAAGTGCATTTGTTTGCTTTCTGGAAGCAGGTGGCTAGGACTGGTCAAGAGAAAATGAAGGGAGTGAATAGAGAGGGTTACAGCAGTTCCTATCAGCTGAGGTTAAAATAAATTTCCCCAAACAAAACCTCTTATTATGGTAGGTATGGCTGGGGGGACTGCAAGAGAAATGCGATGTAGCATTCAGTTTAAGGTTGTTTTCATCTCTAGCTCTATTGCAATTCCCCAGCATCATCCCAGATTAAATACCTAACATAAGTGCAGGTACATAAGTGTACTTTGAAATTTAGGCCGAGAAGACTAAAGGAATAGAGAATTTAGTGAGAGCCAGAATCAGGAACAAGAAGGAACCAGATGTCCCATTTCATCACTTTCCCATATGCTTGTACATGTAAATAAATGTTAGCATTCTTAACACAGACCTAATGTCTGGATTTGTTCCTTCAGAAATACTAAAATATTTTGATTCTAGAATAATTTTAGGCTGTTTATGCTTAAATTCTAATTTCATATTTGATATTGTCAAACTTTATAATAAACAGGTATATGGTTTAGCCAGCAAAATCAAGTTTATTCTGGGATAGCAGAGGAATGGGCTTCCTAGGTGGTCGGAGAAGGCAATGGCACCCCACTCCAGTACTCTTGCCTGGAAAAATCTCATGGGCGGAGGAGCCTGGTAGGCGGCAGTCCATGGGGTCGCGAAGAGTCGGACACGACTGAGCTACTTCCTTTTCACTTTTCACTTTTATGCATTGGAAAAGGAAATGGCTACCCACTCCAGTGTTCTTGCCTGGAGAATCCCAGGGATGGGGAAGCCTGGTGGGCTGTTGTTTATGGGGTCGCCCAGAGTCGAACATGACTGAAGCGACTCAGCAGCAGCAGCAGCAGCAGGAGATGATAGCGGTAAAGAACCTGCCTGCCAGTGCAGAAGACCCAGGAGACATGAGTTCCATACCTTGGTCAGAAAGTTCTCCTGGAAGAGGGCATGGCAACCTACTCCAGTATTCTTTCCTAGAGAATCCCATGGACAGAGGAGCCTGGCGGGCTACAGTCCACAGCGTTTCAGAGTCAGACACAACTGAAGAGACTTTACACACACACAAACAGCAGAGGAATCACAATTTGAGACAAACTCTGGTTCACCATAAGCAAGTCTGGAACTCAAAAAGGGAGAGCATTCTTTTGCAGAGGAAAGGAGGAAATTGGACTGTTTTGAATGAAAGTTTACAGGACTTTGAAGGGCAGGCCTTTGTGGGTGTGGCAGCTTTTCATTGGCTGAGTTGCAGCAGTTTTTTCATAGGCTAGATTGTTGCTAAACAAGGAGAAAATCTTGCTTCTTCCTGCTGGGATCTGTAAAATAAGATTCTTCCAGCTGGGGTGTGTAAAATAAGCTGCCACAGGTGGTACAAGAGGCGTGGTAAATGCTCCAGCACTCTTGCAGGCTTCTGACTCCATTTTGAATGGGGCTTTCCTTTATGCGCTTCATATAAATTTGATATTTAACTTAATATTTGATAATTCTACTGCAGTTCAGATATTGTACTTTTAACATTCAATATTCTGTGCTTCAAAAATGAATAGTTTTTCATTATCCATAAAATATCTATATTTTATTAATACAAATGGGGAAACTGCTTACTTCAGACTAAAATAAATCAATAACTCAAGAACTGAATCCATAACTTAAGAACTGATAATAGACTATATAGACTTTGCATTTAGACTTGAATTTATATTTCACCTTTGTTGTTTAATTTCTGTATGATGATGAATAAGAATATTTTGAACTTTCAGTCTTTTTATTTATAAAATAGGGATAATCATACATGAATTTCAGAGTTGCTGGGATTATAAGTGAAATAATAAATGTAAACCAACTAACATGTGACTCAATAAATTTTAACTGTTAGTAGAATATTCTGGTCTCTATAATAGGAATAATAATAACAATGATAATAATAATGTTACAATTACAATAATAATATTATTATAATTTTTACCAATTTGTTTGAGTCATCTTTAAGCTCAGATAGGACAGGAAGTTTTGCTTGTTTTTTTCTTTGTGTATCATTAGTAGGAGATTGAATTTTGGGAAGGAGGTTTCCTCTTAATATAATTTCTTGAATTTGTTTGCACAGTGTAATAAAATGCCATCTGAACAAAAAGGTAGTTATGCTATAATTGACACATAAGGAGCAGTGAATTGAAAGCGATGAAGACTTCAGAAATTTCCTGTTTGTTAGAGAACTACTGCCAAGAAGATGGTTTACTTTTGGGCTATTATCATTTTCAACCAGCTAGAGAGAACTCAGGGTCTTTTCATAGCTTCGTATTGAGATAAATGATTCTATTTTCTTGTCATGACAGTATCCAGTTGCTAAAATATAATTACTTGAAAACAGTTTTCAAGAGCTAATTTTCTATAGAGGGAGAAGAAATATCTGTGCTATTTCCACTCATTTACACATTAAGTAATGAAGTTCCATTAAGAAAAATAAAACAAATAGCTGGTCATAAAAATCTGTCTTTGTCTGGTACATTACTTCATTTTAACAAATTTATTGGGATAATTCATATACCATTCAATTCACTGACTTCAGTACATTAATTCTTTTTTTGCAGTCATTAATTTATTCATTCAATATTGTTTACCTACTAGTAATTCTTAATAAAGATATGTTTAGTCCCATGCAATCTAAGATTCCAAAAACAAGGTCAAAATAAGTATATTTATATTGAATACCAAATCTGTAAAAGGAACTAAAGGAAATAGAGTAGGTCCTCAAATGAGACAGGTATTTACAATGTATTTTCTTCCTTGAGGCAATAACATTAAAATTAGAGGAATTGGACATAGGTACATAAGAAAGATATTTAAACAAGACATTTAAACAGGTTATATATATATATATATATAATATGACAGAATAGATACGATAAGATAGTCAAGGACTAATAATTAAATACATGGCATAAAATTAAAATGATTTAGGGATTCAGAGGATGAATATATATTTCACACTAGGTCAGTCAATGACAATTTCCAAGATAAAATAAGATTTATGTTGTGACTTTAAAGAAGAAAGAGCAGAAGAGAAATAAATATTTTTGGATAAAGGTGAAGGAAGAGGTGAAAACATGAACAAAAGCAAAGGAATGGAGACCCATAACACATCCACCAGGAATAATGTGTGAAAAAAGTCAGCTGGAGTGGAATGCCCCTTTTGAGGAGAACTGCACATATCCAACTGATATGCTCACGAGTAAGGTTTTAGTCAGGAGTTTCACAAAGCCACAAGGTATGTAGCATACTTTTCAGAAATATTATATTTTTACAGGAGAAATTGATTGAAAATATGATTTTTTATTCTGAAAAATTCACATATATTATGAGGTGAAAATTTATAAGTCATTCTAAGTTCAGCTATTTCCCCAAATTTCATAGGTATGGGTCCATTCTCTTTAACCACAAGTCCCTTAGTGAAAATCTGAGTACTGAGAATTGAAGATAAGTCTCATGAGATCCACTGGGTATTGTTTGTGAAAGAAATTAAAAGACAGATCAGTGAGTTTGGAGTTCAATTGGTAGGAATGAAAAGCCTTTGAAGAGTGCTAAAGAGTGGGAAATCCCAAAATACACTATTTTAGGAAATTACTACCTATACTGCAATAATTACAACTTAATATACAGAATAAGAAAGAATTTACAGGATGGATGAATGAAGGGAAATTATAGGCTGAGATCAACTTAGAAAATGTAAACCCAAAGGATTTGTTAAGAGAATTGCCTTGTTTTGAGAGTCAGTTCTATAATGTGATTCATAAGAACTGTCTGGGGTTCCTTCTTGATTATTCTTGAAGACTAAAAAAAAAATTATTTCATTGGGTCCCTCAGTTACTAATCTAAAATTTGAGAATAGTTTATAGTGAAAGAGAAAACCTATGAAGTTTTGACTTTAAGGGAATACAAAGAGACAGTAAGTTATAGTGGCATGTCATTTCTAAACTGTACTGATGAAACAGAGAAAAATCCTATGGTCCTTCACCATGTCCTCAGCCTGTCTTTGCTGCTGCTGCTAAGTCACTTCAGTCGTGTCCGACTCTGTGTGACCCCACAGACGGCAGCCCACCAGGCTCCTCCATCCCTGGGATTCTCCAGGCAAGAATACTGGAGTGGGTTGCCATTTCCTTCTCCAGTGCATGAAAGAGAAAAGTGAAAGTGAAGTCGCTCAGTCTGTCCGACTGTTAGCGACCCCATGGACTGCAGCCCACCAGGCTACTCCGTCCATTGGATTTTCCAGGCAAGAGTACTGGGGTGGGGTGCCATTGCCNGCCCACCAGGCTCCTCCATCCCTGGGATTCTCCAGGCAAGAATACTGGAGTGGGTTGCCATTTCCTTCTCCAATGCATGAAAGAGAAAAGTGAAAGTGAAGTCGCTCAGTCTGTCCGACTGTTAGCGACCCCATGGACTGCAGCCCACCAGGCTACTCCGTCCATTGGATTTTCCAGGCAAGAGTACTGGGGTGGGGTGCCATTGCCTTCCCCGCAGCCTGTCTTTAGTCTGTAGAAAAACTTTAGCCAAAGAATAACTTCAATCAAAGAAGCGAGAAAATGTAGAAGCAAAGAATAATAGGACAAAACTATAATAACTGAGTCAGTAAGAAAAATGAAAGACCTTTAGTTCCTTTTCAAGGGTTATAGATAATATTCTGAGCCTTTATCTGTGAGCTCTCTTATAGATACTGAAAGCCTCACCAGGTGGAAGAAGTTAATTCCTAGAATAGGCCCCAAGGAAACAGGAACAAACCAACCCTGGAAGTGAAGGTTAACTGTACTTAAAGCAATCAAGATGGTTCAGGTCAGACCACCCCATAACCAATTTCAAGATGACTGTCAGAACTCACTGTGCTCTTTCTCCATGTAGATCCCTCCCTCTATCTATAAAAGCTCTTGACCTCTGATTGTCAGAGTTGTGGGGAATTGGCCTTTGGACAGGCATCTGCACTCTCCCCCCACACCACCCTGGTTGTTGGCATCCAAAGCTCAGATGGTAAAGCGTTCGATCTCTGGGTTGGGAATATCTCCTGGAGAAGGAAATGGCAACCCACTCCAGTATTCTTGCCTGGAGAATCCCACAGACGGAGGAGACTGGTAGGCTACAGTCTAGTGCTGAGGAGGTTGTGGAGCCAGCCTCACGGAAGGTGACAGGCCCCGGGGAACGAGACTGGATGACTCAGATTCAAGTCCTCATCCGTCACTGTCACCTGCCACCCATTTGACCTATTCACTTCACCTCTCTCAGTTTTAGCCTCTTTACCTGAAAAATGAGTGCTCTGAGATCCTTTCAAGTTTAATGTTGCCTAGAACCCCCACCCCCACTCCTCCAGGCTCCTCTGTCCATGGGATTCCCTAGGCAAGAATACTGGAGTGGGTGGCCATTTCCTCCTCCAGGATCTTCCCAACCCAGGGATCGAATCCAGGTCTCCTGCATTGCAGGCAAATTCTTTACCACCTGAGTCACCAGGGAAGCCCAGGATAAAATTTATCTAGTTTTTTTCTTATCTTCTTAAAAATGAAAATGAGCTCCAGTCCAAGTTCAATGCATGAAACAGGGCACTCAAGGCTGGTGCACTGGGACAACCCTGAGGGATGGGATGAAGAAGGAGGTGGGAGGGGGGTTCAGGATGGGGGACACGTGTACACCCATGGCTGATCCATGTCAATGTATGGCAAAAAACCACCACAGTATTGTAATTAACCTCCAATTAAAATAAATTAATTTAAAAAGTGAAAATGAGCATCAGAAACAGAGATATGATCCAGATATTATATTGATTGAGAGGTGCCCGTGACTGCTTGTTTCTGTCGGAAAGACTATGTAACTTGTTTTGATAAAAATAGGAAAGAAAAAATAGACAGCTTCTTTGATTTGCTTATTATTAATCGTGACATCAGAACCACTTGCTATGATCATGCATAACGAGATGGGCTGAAGCATTGTGTTGTGGGGTCAGGCAAGGAGCAGCAAAATGCCCATTGTTTTCCTTTGCTGTGAATCTGTGTTCTTGTGATTTCAGGTAGGAAACAGACGGCAGGAATTCAGTGACACTCTAAGAAGTAAACATCCTGTTTTAGGACAGATGCCTTCAGTTTTGCAGTCCAAGGGTGAGGGTTGGGGGTGGAGGGGGTGGAAATCACTATTGGGCTTAGATATGAGAAGGCAAATGCTCAACTATTGTTTGGTTTTTCAGTTTTTAATGTAAAGCATAGAGCAAGGCTTACGTTTGATACAGGTTCCCAAATCCCAAGATAACAGTCTTTCCTGTATTTCTGAATATGGATGGATCTAATTAACCTTTCAAAGGATGAAAGAACTTAAAAGAAGGCAAAATGTGGAAATACAGATGCAACAGTCAAGATGAAAGATTGGTGTCTGGTGTCTTGGACCACAAATGGCTAGTGTTCTTCATGAATTTCAAAAAGTATCTGAATGTGCTGTGACTCCTAATCCTGAGTATGCCCGGTTTAGGCTTTGTGCAGTATCAGAACCTTCTAAGTTATCTGGCTAAAATGAGAATTCCTTTAGTTGCAAGAAATTCAACTTCCAAGGCTTTTAGATGCTAGAATCTTTGCACATGGAGATTTCTGATGTTAGTACTAGAATGATATAAAAGGAAGTCATACTATGTTTATTTCTATAATCCCTAAACTTGCCACTGTTTGGGAATCGGGAAACTCACTTCCTGTGACAGAAGAAAACACGTCTGCCTATATTCATTCTCCTTCCTGCTGACATTTTTCATGATGAAATGTTATCTCTTTAGAATAATATATAAAATCTGAACCAGATGGAAAAAGGAAGCTTTCCTTAGTGCTGATTTATTATAGTCATTGAATTCAGAAGTGAGGTTATGAAAAAGTAATATTAACCATATAGAGCCTTGATACCATGAATCTTCATTTTCCAAAATGTATTTGAGATTAGAATATCATACATACACATGCGTAACTTTATTTAAAGAGGTTTAAAACTCTCTCTTCAGGAATCTTACTTTTTTTATTCCTTTTTGAAATGACTAATGTAATTAATGTTGAAATAGTTTCTGTTTTGTTTTCTTTAATTGACTCTCATCACTTCTCTCTTGGAATGCCATGTTTTGTTTCCTAAAACTCTGTACCACAGCAGTGGTTTAAATGGTTGAAATCATTCTACTTTCGTTTCCACACATTCAGATATGATTGTCATTCATGTAATCGTTTCCCAGAAGTTGTAAATAGTCACACCAGATTTTAGTTACTGGTAAAGATTTTAGTTACATATAAATAGTAGCAATCTAAGATATTGGAAATAAAAGAAAAGAGAGATGAATTCAAGGAAGATGGCTGTGATTCTTTTACTATCTGGGAAACTTTATAGTGGAAAGTATTACAAAATCTTCCCATTGAGTTTACAATCAACATTCCATCAAATTCAACTGACCTAACAGGGCAATTGAAATCAATCTGAGTAATTGTAACAAAAATGGGACAAAGGAAGAGGGGTAAAGAACAGAGCAAAAATAAGATTTAAAACTCTAATCTTGGAAGAATTAAAGACTATAATGTGAAATTAATTTTTTTTATAAGTAAAACCAAAGAAGAAATGGAGGTGCAGTACATCAGATAAAAGAGCCCAGTATTATCTTTAAAACATCTATCCTGGACTAAGAAAAATAGAAATGATAGTTTTAGAAGTCACTGAAATCCTGAATCAAAACTGTGTGTTTAAGGGAAGAGTGTAGGCTCCTAAGCAGAAGTCAGTGGAGGAATGAAACAACATTGATCATCATTGATTCAGAAAGAAGAACAATTGGCTGCCTGAGAAAACGCCTAAGGTTCTCTACATGTCGGAGAAAGGTAAACAGACATCACGACCAGACTCTGACACTTCGTCACCCTGCAGGCTCAGAGGTGATGGGAATGATGACACCACTCACCGCCTGGCCGCTGCCACTGGCTACAGTTTGAGGTGTGCTTACTTTAGTGCAAAGTTATCCGCATTTTGTATTTTCTTGTACTATTACAGACATGCTGTGAGATATTGTCCTGATTTTATAGGTGCGTAAACTGAGGTTTCAGAACAGTGAGGCACTTTGATTAAGATCAAGCAGCTAGTTAATGACACATCTGTTATTTGATCTCAGATCCAACTGGGATCCAGGACCTGGGTTTCTCACCATTTTGCTGTCGGGGCTGCTGTTTCTAAAAAAGAGCGTCGGAATCTGCGGTGCGCGTGAATCCTGACCAGTCCTCCGCCTCCCACACGTTGCATTTGTCTGCGTCACAGTAAAAGGGCTGTGGTCAGAGGTGCACGAGGAGCTGGGGTGCAGCATGACCACTGGGACAGATGCTTCAGCTTGTGAGCATTCTGAGATTGTACAACTTGGGCTTGTTTCCTCATTCGGCTGGGCGTTATTATTCAGTGAACACCCTGAGCAAGGGCCCCAAACAGCTGTTAGAAATGTGGAAGTTAGGCTTGTTTCCTGGGGAAGGAGATGATTTGCAGGATGTGAGGAAAGAAGAAGGACTCAATCTGACTGCCTGTTTCCTGTTCTCGGTGCCTCGTAGCATCTGTCATCCCCAACGGAAACTCCATTCTAATGGTGAAAAGTGTAGAAGGCCTCAGCAAGGTTTTTCATTAGAGACCTATTTATAGCATAAAAACTCCGGTCTCAGACTGTGAGGAATCAGAGAGTAATGAGTTACTGAGGTCCCTGAAAAGTAATTTTTGGTGAGCGGCTGTATCTCTTTCTAATAATAATGGCCAGAATACATTGGCTGCTTCGTAGGAATAGTTCCTGTGTTAAGTACTCTGCATCTTTTCAGTATCCTCCCAGTAGCTGCATGTGTGGTTGTTCCTGTTTTACAGATGAGGAGTCTGAGACACAGACTAAGGAACATGTCCAGGGTCATACAATAAACGAGACAGCGGTTTAACCCAGGCCTTAACCTCCATACTGTGTGTCCCCTACTTCTTTCCCTGTGATATGAATGAGACTATTTCTCCTAAGTACTTAGGTTGGACCCTCTTGTTCATCTCTGCTCCCCACCACCCCTGCTCATTTGGACATTTTACATAAGTTTTAAACAGTTTTAGATTTATATGAAATTGAGCTGATAGTACGGAGTTCCCATATACCTTCCTCACAGTTCCCCTTGTTATTAACTTCTTACTTGAGTATACACATTTGTTATAAACATTGAACCAATACATTTTTAATGAAAGTTCATAGTCTAGTCGCAGTTCTTGTTTTTCTTTTTACCTAATGGCCCTATTCCATTCCAAGACCATCCAGGAGACCACATTACCTGCAATTGGAATATCTCCCTGGGTTCCTATCAACTGTGACAATTTTTGACTTTTCTTGTTTTTGGTGACCTTGATAGATTTGAGGAGTACTGGTCAGGTATATTTTAGGATACCCCTTTATTGTGCTTCCTGGGTGGTGCCTATGGTAAAGAATCTGCCTGCCAGTGCAAGAGACGTAAGAGACGCAGGTTCTACCCCTGGGTTGTGAAGATCCCCTGGAGAAGGGAATAGCACCTCACTGCAGCATTAATGCCTGGGAAATCTCATAGGTGGAGGAACCCAGTGGGTTACAGTCCATGGGGTCACAAAGAGTCGAACACAATGGAGCATGCACACACATAGCACCTCTTTATTAGAATTTTTCTTGTAATTAAATCGACATTTTCCTTCATAGTTAGACTGAATTTATGAGGTTTTGAGAGAAATATTGCAGAGGTGAAATACCATTCTCATTACATACTATCAGCGTGACTTATAATGGTTGATGTTCTTGCTCACCTGGATGAAGCAGTTATTTTTCAGGTGAAAAGAGAAAGTGAAGTCACTGAGTCGTGTCCAACTCTTTGCGACCTCGTGGACTGTAGCCCACCTGGCTCCTCCGTCCATGGGATTCTCCAGGCAAGAATACTGGAGTGGGTTGCCATTTCCTTCTCCGGGGGATCTTCCCAACCCGGGGATGGAACCCAGGTCTCCCGCATTGCAGGCAGATGCTTTAACCTCAAATGTCTTTTCTTCCCCCTTCCTTTCCATTCTGTGTTGGCTGGAAAGAAGTCATTACGCACAATCCTTTTGTTCTACTCCCCTCTTTTAGGGTGAAGTATTTACCCGCCTTATTTGGGAAACTTCTGCACGGGAGATTTGTCTCCATTTATCAATTTGAACTTCTCTGTAGCTCAGCTGGTAAAGAATCCACCTGCAATGCAAGAAACTCTAGTGTGATTCCTGGGTCGGGAAGATCCGCTGGAGAAGGGATAGACTACCTACTCCAGTATTCTTGGGCTTCCCTGGTGGCTCAGCTGGTAAAGAATCTGCCTGCAATGTGGGAGACCTGAGTTCGATCTCTGGGTTGGGAAGATCCCCTGGAGGAGGGCATGGCAACCCANTTTTAGTTTTCATAAAATTGGTTTATAACTAAAATTATGTTTTTTAACTTAAGCATGTGATATAAAATCTTAAAATGCTGCTAGGTGAAGGTAGAGGTGAATATCACACATATAGAAAGTCTAAGGTCTATCAAGCAAGCGAGAATAAGGTGATTATGAACTAGGGAAGGACAGATGAGACCTTTAACTAAGGTCTTTTGTGGAGATCTTTTTAATAAGTGTTTATCTAAGATCTGTATTTCATTATTAGCACTTCAGTCTGAATCAGAATGCTCTCAGAGAGACTCGGGCAAACATGCTCTTGGTTCTGGCTCTTTATCCTCCTCCACCAAGCACTAGCACCATGCTGAAATCAGAGCCCTCGTCTCTGATCTGAAGAGATACAGATGAAAGCAAAAATGCTACTGTGTTTTCTATCACCGTTCTGTTCTCTGCTTGTCACAAGTTACTGTCATTAAACACCTTTGAAAAGCGTAAAGAAGGCTGAAAGGAAAGCTACCGATCTAATAAGCACCCTCAACCTGAAATGTGCTTTATATTCCCAAATGCCTTCCCTCCTCAGACTCCATTATTTAAAGGTTGGATTAAATGGTTCTTTCTGAGTATATTGTCTTGGCGCTTTTTTTTTTTTTTTTTCCTTATTCACTCCTCTTCATGAGGCAGGTAGTTGGAACTAGGCAGTGCTATCTTTAGAGAAAAATCTGTTTCCATATCCTGTATTCAGCAGAGGATAAGCTCTTCTGGGTTTTTCCCTTTGCCCTTTTGAAATATGAGAGTTAACAGCTCTGGCTGAACTCATACCCATTCCAAATTCTTTCTTTATACTTTTTAGTCTTCTGTAATATAACATTGTGGTACTTTAGGATAATAAATCCAAGAAAAAGGAAACTCACCTTACTTATTGCCTCAGATTGATCTTAGCTTCAGAAAAATTAGCCTCAAATAGGGGCTACATATAATGATTTATCTGCTGTGCCTAATCACCAGGATGGAATTCTGTAATAAAAAAAAATTCAGGGAATTTTCTGATGGCACGACTTAATCATCAAAGTTCCAGATTTGTAAAAAGGCATTACTTGTTTCTGACTGCCCATTGGTTCTATGTGAGTCATCATCTTTACAAAGGAAAATGACATTTCCCCCATTGGAATTTGGCAGGATACGCATAGAAGGCTTCACTTGTACAGTTCTTTGTATACAAGGCTTTTGAACTGTTATAGTCCCCAGAAATACTGGTCATTCAGAGATTTGTGTTTCATAGTATGGAATGTGCTTTGCCAGTCTTCCTTCTGAGCCCATTGGTTCTATGTGAGTCATCATCTTTACAAAGGAAAATGACATTTCCCCCATTGGAATTTGGCAGGATACGCATAGAAGGCTTCACTTGTACAGTTCTTTGTATACAAGGCTTTTGAACTGTTATAGTCCCCAGAAATACTGGTCATTCAGAGATTTGTGTTTCATAGTATGGAATGTGCTTTGCCAGTCTTCCTTCTGTGCACAGTGTGACAACATTCTCTGCTGTGTTTACATGACCTTTTACATTTATTGTACAGCAGTATTTGCATTTCACTATGTGACTGTGTGTCTTGAATCACATCCTCTGAACAAGGTGTCCTGGTGCGCCTCATTAAAGGAGCTACAAAGGGGAGATTCAGGACACAATTTGTCAAGTGCTTGATTCACAGGGATTCACAAAACGTGTTCCTGACATCGCTGATGAGTCTAACGGAAATGACTTTGGAGATACTTCTGGGTCCCAGGCTTAACCCTGTGGTATACCGTGAATTTGGGTAAGTTATTTGGCTTCTGACAAATAAAACAACATATCTGAATCAGCAAGCCACCAGAACAGGTAGCCTCCTGGCTTTTGTCAGTTTTCTCTTTCTCACCCTTTCTTGTTCCCATCTTCACTATTCTGCTTACATTTAGAGTTTACTATAAGCAATACTGGAATGTCTTTCACTGGTTTTATTATTAATAAAGAAGAAGTTTTTGAAATTATTTTTACAAAAAGGGAAGAGTATGTTTGAATACTCATGCAGCCCCAGAAAACTGTATGAAAATAGTCAAATGTAGTATAGTCATGCCAGAGAGATTACTTGAATGAAACAGAAGTGAGTATAACATCACAGAAGGTGGAAATTAGAGCCAAGCCAAACTGTAGGATGCAATTTCAGCTCTTCCAGTTGACGTGAATATTTTTCTTCCTGAGAAGGGGTAAAAGCTCTAACTTGCTGTTTGTTGTGTTTGTCATCTGTATGTGGGCCAGAAAAGGGGGTGGGGCAGGAAAGACAATGGCTCATTATAAAAATTTATTCGAAACATTCTGAATGCCTCAAGAAATAAAATTAGCTTCATGGCTTTACCAGATTGGAGATAATTATATTGGCTTTTTAAAAAAATGATTCCAGTGAATATGTGTTTTAACAAAATGCTTTTATTGTCACTATTTGCATTATTGTAGGAGAAAAACTCCTAGTGTTCAATATCTTAGATNATCACTTCATAGGAAATAGATGGGGAAACAGTGGAAACAGTGTCAGACTTTATTTTTTGGGCTTCAAAATCACTGCAGATGGTGACTGCAGCCATGAAATTAAAAGACACTTACTCCTTGGAGTAAGGCTATGGCACCCCACCCCAGTACTCTTGCCTGGAAAATCCCATGGACGGAGGAGCCTGGTAGGCTGCAGTCCATGGGGTCGCACAGAGTCGGACACGACTGAAGCGACTTAACAACAGCAGTACTCCTTGGAAGAAAAGTTATGACCAGCCTAGATAGTATATTCAAAAGCAGAGACATTACTTTGCCGACTAAGGTCCGTCTAGTCAAGGCTATGGTTTTTCCTGTGGTCATGTATGGATGTGAGAGTTGGACTGTGAAGAAGGCTGAGCGCCAAAGAATTGATGCTTTTGAACTGTGGGAGAAGACTCTTGAGAGTCCCTTGGACTGCAAGGAGATCCAACCAGTCCATTCGGAAGGAGATCAACCCTGGGATTTCTTTGGAAGGAATGATGCTAAAGCTGAGACTCCAGCACTTTATCCACCTCATGTGAAGAATTGACTCATTTTAAAAGACTCTGATGCTGGGAGGGATTGGGGGCAGGAGGAGAATGGGATGACCGAGGATGAGATGGCTGGATGGCATCACAGACTCGATGGATGTGAGTCTGAGTGAACTCTGGGAGATGGTGATGAACAGGGAGGCCTGGTGTGCTCGATTCATGGGGTCACAAAGAGTCAGACACCACTGAGCGACTGAACTGAACTGAACTGAACTGAGTATACAGATATAACAGTTTTTACATTGCATCTCACCAATCATGTTTGTTCAGTGTAGCTGTTACATTCAAATAAAATTGTCTCCCTCCCATGTGCTTTGGAGAATCCAGTATCTACATGTCTTCCCTACCACAGTGTCTCCAGGAATTCTCTGGATAAATATGGAGAATTCTGCTCCAGTCTTTTCCTTTATAGCTGCTCTTTTCTCTCTGCCCTACACTAGCCCAAACATTAGAACATATCCCTTGATAATTGAAAAATACCTCACAGAGGCAGTTATAGCTAACAGATTTGCTGACAATTTGGGAATCTGAGCATGAAGTGGTATAAGAGTGAGTTTAAAAGTAAATATGAGGCATGATAGATCTTATGACTTGTGGCTCAGACGGTAAAGAATCTGCTTGCAATGCGGGAGACCTGGGTTCCATTCCTGGGTTGGGAAGATCCTCTGGAGAAGGGAATGGCAACCCACTCCAGTATTCTTGCCTGGAGAATTCCACAGAGGAGTCTTGCAGGCTGCAATCCATGGGATCGCAAAGAGTTGGACATGACTGAGCAACTAACACTTTCACTTTCATAATAGAGTCTAGAACTTCCTCAGCCATATCCGTCTCATTGAACTTGATTCTGGCAAGTTTCCAACTTTCAAGTTGTCCATTCCTTCAGCTGTGTTGCTGACCCTCCACTCTTAGGAGACCCTTTCTCTGTTTCCCAACTTTTCCCCTTATTAGCTGTGAAGCCTGCGTCAGGTCACTTAACATTTTTCTGTCTTACTTTCCTTATATATTAAATTGAGATACAGTTAGTATATACTTCACACTGAGATTAAATGACATACATAAAGCAATTACCACAGTTTCCAGCACAGAGGTGATATTAAAATACTCAAAGGTAATAAAGTTCTTAAGGTAATTTAAAAATGTAAGTATAATAAAGTATTTAACTGTATCTTTGGTTATTCTACTCAAAGTCTTTATGCCCTAGAGGGTAAGGTTGTATGAGGTTCGTCACTTTCTTACATGAAGAGAACTGTTCTAAGTATTTTTCTAAGTGATACATTTTTCACTCCAGTAGAAGCCATAACCTCCTTGAAAATAATGTTACTATTCTTCACAGGACATTTATGGAAAATATAAAGTAAAAATACTGGTAGGAGATAAATTGAAATATTAGACTGTGCATTTCTGGATATAATGATAGGAGAAGTTATTCAATTCTCTGTGCATATTGTATTTTATAGCTAAAACCTGAATTACTTTCTTTGAAATCATACTCATTTTCATGACTTAGTAATAATTTCAAGGAAATTAAGGGGCTTAATTGAAGAAGGTCTGGAATACTGAAGGTGACTCCTTAGGAACCCTCTTCTGGCATTAGATGCTTACTCTCTGGCCCAGAGTAATAGATGAGGTCTCCAAGTTAGGTTTTGTAGTATCACCTATTCAGCAGAGTGAGTGTTCAATCCATGAAATATCTCCATTTTATATCTCCACTTACATGACCTTTTCTAGGGAGGCATACCTCCTCAATCCATAGACTCTAGGTTTATTTATTATAAGCAAGTCTTAGGAATATCCTATTAAAACCTTTAAATAGACAAGCCCATAATCTTAGATAATAATATTACTCTACCTGGAGGTCTAGTTATTATGTTCACTTAGTCTGAATCATCAGCCTTCTTTTCTTCTCTGAAGGCTTTCTCATGATGTTTCGGGGAAAAGTGGGCTACCAACCAGCTGCTTCAACACCTCCAATCAGTTCACTCTCTAACTAACCTCAGTTAAAATTTCTTTGCCGCACATTTCTGAAATTATTATTATATCATCACACCCTTTAATATTTTAAACAAAGAATAGTGCTTCCCATACCTTGATGATCACCAGTATTTGAAATACCCGATGAGGAGTAGAAATAAGCCATGTTCACAGTGAACGTAACTCTTTCAAGATTTTTTGATATGCTTTTGCCGTCTCAATTACTGATATCTTCAATTGTGCATAGCTATTTGAAACTTCTCCACTGGTGGTTCAGCTGGTAAAGAGCATGCCTGCCAATGTAGGAGACACAAGAGACACAGGTTCAATCCCTGGGTTTGGAAGATCCCCTGGAGGAGGAAATGGCAACCCAGTCCAGTTATTCCTGCCTGGAGAATTCCACAGACAGAGGAGCCTGGCAGGTTATGATCCATGGAGTCATAAAGAGTCGGACATGACTAAAGCTACTTAGCACACATGCAAACTTCTTTATTCATAGGAAAGAAGTCTAAGGGTTCTCTCCCAACACCGGCTATTAATCAGCGCCAGATATGAGAGTGGTGTTAGTAAAGTTCCTCTTACCCTCGCTGAGGCTTCCAAACTTTTTTTGATCTAAGGGAGTGCTGGAATCTCTCCTCAACCGGAACTTCTACAGAGGCTCTCTCTTCTGTGGGTATCTTCCCTTATCAGCATCCTGCAGGTTTTCCCAGCTGTGGCTGAAGAGAGCTGGAACCAGTTCATGGGCTCCTACTGGTTCCAAAGCCCATATGAAGTTTGTCTGCCTGTTAAGCAATGCCCAGGTGGGAGAGACTCCTCCTGAGTCCTTTGGCATTCAGTGCTGGACCCCACAACTCCCACAGTGGCACTTTTGTTCATGGATGAATACCAAATTCTAGTTATTAAATGGGGGTGGAAAAAGGAAGGACATTTTGTACTTTCATGATCCTGCTGTCCTCTGGTGATATATTTGAAATTGTTTTGAAAATTAAAATATTAGGCCATATTATTCTGTCTCTTGTAGTTTTTCACCCCCGGTTTAAGCATGTGCCTTTACAGCATTTCTGTTATTGCTGTTTTCTCTGTCTCAAGTTAATGATTTTAGCAATCTAAGTTGTCATAACTGCTTGTATTTAATTTAGTCAGTTCATAATTATTAAATTAGTTGCTTAATAACTGCAATACCTTTTAATGATAATCATTAGACTTTAGATAATCCAAAATAGATAGAAGTAAATACCAACACCTTCCTGTCCTTAAGTCCTTGTACAAATACACAGAAATAAAAAGGAAAACATGAAGAATACAGTAAAATTAATAATAACAACAATAATAATAGAGGCAATAGGGGAAAGACCAAAGAGAGAAGGATGACAAAAATGGAGAGGGCTGGCCATGGTCAGCTTTGGTGTGTCTCACAGTCTAAGTAAACAATGTTTGATGACCATCGCCAACTTGGTCCATTTAATGAGTCTTTGATATAAGAATAAAAAATATAGACTCTTCTTTCAGATGGATAATTCTTTCTATAGTATGTGTGAAACACTATATTATAGTATATTTAAACCTAATAAATTAGAGTCTCTATGGATTCTTTCCTAACTGAAATTTGGGAGATACAGCTATTTTGGGTAAAGTAACACCATTTACAGCCAGAAATGCGTTAGACTTACAGGAGACTTGGGTGTGATCTCTGGGTCAGGAAGATCCCCTGGCATAGGAAATGGCAAGCCATCCTCGTATTCTTACCTAGAGGGAACCCATGGACAGAGGAGCCTGGCATGCTACAGTCCATGGGGCTGCAAAAGAGTCAAACACGGGTGAGCAACTAAGCAACAATAGCAACATATGACTTATTACTATTGCGAACTTAGAAGAGGAACTTAAGCTATGTCAAGTGGTTTTATTCTGTACAAATGAATTCAGATAAGAATATGGAAGCATCCAGATTATAAAAAAATCTGGAAATAGGAAAAAAGTTGAAAAATTAAATATGTAAAAAAAAATGATATTATCCAACCATTCCATCTTCCAGAGTAATCTACCTATTGTCAGTGTTTTGGCAAGTACAATTCCAAGAAGAAAAGCATTTTAAATGATTTCTTCTCCTGACTTCTCTTCCTGAAGACCTAGAGTGTCTTCCTATAGATGAGTCTGAATAAATTGTCAAAACAGGATTTTAAATGGAACTCATGAAGTTTATCCTATTATTCCTATTTTTTCTTTCCAGAACTGAAGATGCATGAATGAAAAAGAAAGCTCACAATCAAGTATTTTATTCATCAGGTATTTTCCCATGTAGATATATGAGAATATAAGACTAATTTTTGGTAAAATGGCTTATGTTTACAATTTATCTACTTAACATGCATGTTCTAACTTGTAACATTTAGACTTTCTGTTATGAAAAAGACATTTCACATTTTCAGTGAAGCATTTTGAAACTACTGAATCATCAATATGTGTAAATTTGCCTTCCTCAAACTGGTATATTCAAGTTTCTTACTCCTTATATTATTTCATCTAGAAATGAATATGATTCACAGAGTATACTTTATTATTTTTTATCTTTTCATTTTATTTTATTTATTTATTTTTAATTTTTATTTTTACTTTATTTTACTTTACAATACTGTATTGGTTTTGCCATACATTGACATGAATCCACCACGGGTGTACATGAGTTCCCAATCCTGAACCTCCCTCCCACCTCCCACCCCATATCATCTCTCTGGATCATCCCTGTGCACCAGCCCCAAGCATCTTGTATCCTGACTGGCGATTCATTTCTTACATGATAGTATACATGTTTCAATGCCATTCTTCCACATCATCCCACCTTCTCCCTCTCCTTCAGAGTTCAAAAGTCCATTCTATACATCTGTGTCTCTTTTGCTGTCTCACATACAGGGTTATCGTTACCATCTTTCTAAATTCCATATATATGTATCAGTATACTGTATTGGTGTTTTTCTTTCTGGCTTACTTCACTCTGTATAATCGGTCTTTACAATATTGTATTGGTTTTGCCATACATTGACATGAATCCACCACAGGTGTACATGTGTTCCCCATCCTGAACCCCCCTCCCTCCTCCCTCCCTGTACCATCCCTCTGGGTTGTCTCAGTGCATCAGCCCCGAGCATCCTGTATCATGCATCGAACCTGGACTGGTGATGCGTTTCATATATGATATTATACATGTTTCAATGCCATTCTCCCAAATCATCCCACCCTCTCCCTCCCCCACAGAGTCCAAAAGACTGTTCTCTACATCTGTGTCTCTTTTGCTGTCTCGCATACAGGGTCATCATTACCATCTTTCTAAATTCCATATATATGTATCAGTATACTGTATTGGTGTTTTTCTTTCTGGCTTACTTCACTCTGTATAATCGGCTCCAGTTTCATCCACCTCATTAGAACTGATTCAAATGTATTCTTTTTAATGGCTGAGTAATATTTCATTGTGTATATGTACCACAGCTTTCTTATCCATTCGTCTGCTGATGGACATCTAGGTTGCTTCCATGTCCTGGCTATTTTAAACAGTGCTGTGATGAACATTGGGGTACACGTGTCTCTTTCAGTTCTGGTTTCCTCGGTGTATATGCCCAGCAGTGGGATTGCTAAGTCATAAGGCAGTTCTATTTCCAGTTTTTTAAGGAATCTCCACACTGTTCTCCATAGTGGCTGTACTAGTTTGCATTCCCACCAACAGTATAAGAGGGTTCCCTTTTCTCCACACCCTCTCTAGCATTTATTGCTTGTAGACTTGTGGATAGCAGCCATTCTGACTGGCATGAAATGGTACCTCATTGTGGTTTTGATTTGCATTTCTCTGATAATGAGTGATGTTGAGCATCTTTTCATGTGTTTGGTAGCAATCTGTATGTCTCTTTTGGAGAAATGTCTATTTAGTTCTTTGGCCCATCTTTTGATTGGGTCGTTTATTTTTCTGGACTTGAGTTGCAGGAGTTGCTTGTATATCTTTGAGATTAGTTCTTTGTCAGTTGCTTCATTTGATACTATTTTCTCCCATTCTGAAGGCTGTCTTTTAGAGGGCAGGGATGTCCTGATGTTATGTTAGGTATAAACATGCCATATCTAGAACTCAAAGTTTCTCCCTCCTAAAGCATGTTGTGGATCAGCAAACATTTGTGGACTACCTACCATGAGCTGCCCATTTAGCTGGGTCCTGGGGAGTAGGTACTAAGATAATTAAGACACATTTTCTGCCTCAAAGGAGTTTTCAACCTTGCAAGTGGTGCAAAGACATAATTTCAACAACTAATGTTAGTTAGGAAGAGAAGCACACAGAACACTATCCCAGTAGAAAAGGGGAGTGCATAGTCCAGGCGGAGGGTTTGAAAGGTTTGCTGAAGAAGCAGCTGTTCTTCTCAGCCTTGAGGTTTGGTCAGGTGGAGAAAGGTGTGAAGGGAAGTCTAGGTACAGGGAGAAGACAAGCCACGGAGGATAAAAGTATGTGGTGTCAGAAATCAAACCAGTATTGTAAAGCAATCATCAATCAATAAAATTAAATAAATATAATTAAGAAAAAAATGTATGTGGAGTTTTGGGGAGGATTCCTAGTTAGTTATTTTTTTAGAATGAAGTGCAAGTCAGGACATGGTGGATGCTGCTGGAAAGATAGGTGGGCCAGGCTTAAGGAGGTTTGGGTACCATGGAAGGAAGTTTAGATCCCAGGATAGAGGAGCTGCACTGAAAGTCACTGGGACTGTAACATGGGGGATGGGGTTAAATGGAGCAAAGCAGCGGGTGGGAAAACAGGGAGCTTGGTTCAGGAAAGTTGAAAGTTTACTCGCTCAGTTGTGTTCGACTCTTTGTGACCCCATGGACTGTAGCCCACCAGGCCCCTCCAACCACGGGATTTTCCAGGCAAGAGTATTGGAGTGGGTTGCCATTTCCTTCTCCAGAGGATCTTCCTGACCTAGGGATCGAACCTGGGTCTCCCACACTGTAGGCAGATGCTTAAGAGACTGTGAAGATGTGAGCTAGGCTGTGACAATAAAGGTGAAGAGAAGGGTAAACTTTGGAGTTGAAAACTGGGTGTGACTGTTGAGGAAGAAGAAGGAGTCTAATGACTCTGAAGTTTAACTCGGAGGACAAGATGGATGGTGGTATCACTTACAGGCACTGGAAATAAAAGAACAGAAAGGATTAGGGCGAGGAAGACAAGTCCACTTTGGGATATGCATTGAGTCTGAGGCACCTAACAGACAACTGTGGGAGATACCAAATAGGATATTGGATGGACAAGTCAAAAGTAGAGGAGAGGGTAGGGCTGGAAATACAGGCAGAGAATTGTCTTCTAATTCTCCTCTCTTAGATCAGAGCTTGGGAGGTAGGAAGGAAGGAAGCAAATGTTACAAGTATAAGGCTGACTTCTTCGGGGCCAAAGGACAGAGCTATTTGCTATAGAAAAGAAGAGTAAAGAAAATCTTTTAAGATTTTCTATGCCTTAGATTCTGAAGTACAGAAAAATATACTTTAGACCAGGACAGGAGTTGGCTGTTAATCCCAGCCTGAAAGCATTTTTTTCCCCTTTACCTATTTTTGGTGTCATTCAGTTTATTTTTAGACACCATTGGAATTAATTTTGGAGAATCTTCTCTTGAATTTTATCCAGGGGAAGGTGACCTGGATAGTGAACTATCTGGGAATCTTTTCATATTAGGATCGATTTAAATACTTTCAGATATTCATCCAGAGAAACAAGTATACAAACAGACACAAACACACAGATAGTTGCATATATAATAAAGTGAAAGTGAAAATCGCTCAGTTGTGTCCAATTCTTTGCGACCCCATGGACTATACAGTCCATGGAATTCTCCAGGCCAGAATACTGGAGTGGGTCGTCTTTCCCTTCTCCAGGGGATTTTCCCAACCCAGGGATCAAACCCAGGTCTGCATTGCAGGCAGATTCTTTACCAGCTGAGCCACCAGGGAAGCCCATATATAATAAAGGCATCCTCCAAATATTTAAATGGTCATCACATAGAAGAAACAATTGTTTACTGAACATATCTCCAGCAGATCAATGAATGAAAGTCATATGCAGTTAGAGTTAATATTATTTAATAAATAATTATTAAGGGCCTATGTTTAGTAAGCACGGTTTCTAGGTACAGGTACAGGACTCTAACGAGGAACTTGATAGATAAAGTCCCTTTTCTCCTGAAGTCCATATTCTAGTGATAGGACTAGACAGATAATCAAGAAGATAAATGGCTCTAGGTATTGGTAAGAGCTACGAGGAAAGGAGTGCACACAAAGAGAGTGGGGGGAGTACAAAGTGGGGGACACTGCTTAGATTGGATGCTGGGGAAGACCCTTGGCCACTCTTAGGAAGAATGACAAGAAGAAGCCAGTCTTAGGAAGAGCTTTCTGGGCAGCGTCAACATCCAGTGAAAGGCTACAACTCAGGATTTAGCCCAAGCTCATGAAGAAAAGAGTCGGACACGACTGAGCGACTTCACTCACTCACGAAGAAAAGAAAGTAGGCCAATGTGATTGAAGGAGGAGAATTGGGGAATCAGATGAAGTCAGATAGTAGATAGATAATGCTCATCCAGTCTTTTTTTTATCCCCAAGCGTGATGGGAGACCACGTATTGTGAAAGTTTTGAATAGGATTTGTTTAAGAAGTAAAATGATCAAGACTATATTTTGAATGATCACTCTGGCCACTGGGCATAGAATGGAGTGTGAGGGTTGATGTTATGGCAGAATTCCAGGGGACAAAAGCCAGTAGCTTGAAACAAGTTGGTAATACTGTAGAAAGAGAAAAATGGATGGATTCCAGGAACATTTAAAAATAGAAATGTGAGGAGCTACTGGTGAACTCAATGTTGTGGGGAGGTATTGGTGAAGAAAAGGGAAAATTAAGGATGACTCAGGTTTTTGGCTATTCAGCTGAAAGGTGCTGACCCTTATTAAGATGAAGAAATACTAGGAGGAACAAATTGTGGACACTAAACAGGGTTAAAAGTTATGTTTTGGATATATTGTGCTGAAATCTCAATTGACTCTCAAGGGAATATATCATGTAGGAAGTCAGATACAGGAGTCTGGAGCTCACAAGAGAGGTCACAGCTGTAGAAATAAAGATTGGAAATCATCAACACATAGATGAGACATGATTCATGGGACCAGGAATAGGAGGAAATAAAAGAGATCCCAAACTGAGCTTTAGGGACATTTACTATTTAGAGATCAGTTATAGAAGGCAGAATCAGTAAAACGGATAACTAATGAGATAAGAGACAAACCAGGAGAAGGTATTAATAGAATAATGAAATTGAAAGAAGAAAGTGTTTGAAGAAGAACTCACTCCATTTAAGGAAAATTCCATGAAAATTACATTTTTTCCTACCGTAGAAGGAAACTCGCAGTCCCCTGTGAAGACCTTACTGTTCCCTATCTCTCCTCTTCTGGATGACGAAGACAAGTTTGCCAGCAGGCAAAGAGCACCCAGACCAGGACTGGTGCTGAAGAAGGGACAGAGAAACCCTTACTGGTTGTTTAAGACTTGGCCTCCGGGCAGTATTGTTAGAGATATCGCTGTGCCCTTGGAAACTTATTTCCCTAAAGCTGGGCGCCTTCCTTGTTTCCAGGTCTCAGGAAGGCTTGTCTCATCTATTGCAGGACTCTGCCCTGGTTAGATTCTGATTCCTGCTGTCAGACCTCACTACCACCACCACCTCTATGATGGTCTAACTTCTCAAGTCCTTCATTACAAACCATCATTACAACCGCGCTTGCATCCTGATTACAGACCAACTCTCAGACTCACGTCATGTGTCTTGTCAAAGAGCCTTAACCTTTGCCCAGTATCACACTTCTTTCTAGATCCCATCACTGGGTCGCATTTGGTCTGGGGCTACTCATGGCGCTAGAACCTGGTTGCCATCATCATGAGTGGCCAAGCTTAGGTATAATGAAGAACATGGAAAGGGTCCTGCTCTTAGGAGGACACTTGCCCCACATAGGGGGTGAAGTATGGATGGCCTTTGAGGACCCTTCCAACACCCAAGATTCTGTGATATTTTCAGACGCTATGTAAAACAACAAACCCTGGGTCATTTGGGGGGAATCAGTTTGAAAGTAGACATTTCATGAAATAAAATTATTTATTTTTCCCTAGTGTATGTCTATTCTCATCCTGAAATTCTGTTTTTCGATTTCTCTCATTTTTGGGGGGGAGGAAGTGTTGATGAAGCTCTTATTAGGCCAGCATGAGATTTCGCTGGAGGCTAGCATATTGCTACTCAGGCATAATTCCAAGTGACAAAATTGTACACTAGAGAGTTCAGATCCTTTTGGTCAAAACTGACCTCCTAATATTTGCTTGCATATAGTAGGTGCTTGGTAAATACTTAATGAGTCTAACAGAAACCTTTTTCAAAGTGGTTTCCTTACTAAAGCAAATGGCTTGTGTTGGTGTTCATTACCAGGACCTAGCAGAGGATGGGGAAAAGTATCTTGTTGAGCACGCTTTCTGTTTTTTCCCTCATCTAACCTCTTATTAATGTGGAAATGACAGGCTGATGCTTTCTTATTTGTACCAAGAATGTTGACAAGAAATTATAAATTATAGACTTGGAAAATTCCAAAATATTTATACACCTACCTGGAAAATGGCATTACCTTAGTATGTCAGAATGTGAGGTGGGTTCATGTGACACTGCCTTATCCCTTGTGCCCATCCCATGGCCACACTTGGCACAGTGTTAGCTTGCGGTGTCCAGGGTAGGGGAAGGGTTATGTCTAACACCTCACATAAAAGTCATCCACCAGTGATCTCCATGTTTAGGGCACTTGACCGACAGAGGGTTCCTAAAACATTTAGGAGCCAAGCACTGTCCAGGTTCTATTCTTTCCCACCATATTGCTCTTGGCCTGAATCATTCATTTTTTCTACCTGCTAGGTTTGGGATGCTTTTCAATGTGCAAACCTGGTCTGCTGCTGCTAAGTCACTTCAGTTGTGTCTGACTCTGTGCGACCCCATAGATGGCAGCCCACCAGGCTCCCCCGGCCCTGGGATTCTCCAGGCAAGAACACTGGAGTGGGTTGCCATTTGCTTCTCCAATGCATGAAAGTGAAAAGTGAAAGTGAATTCGCTCAGTCGTGTCCGACTCTTCACGACCCCATGGACCACAACCTACCAGGCTCCTCCATTCATGGGATTTTCCAGGCAAGAGTACTGGAGTGGGGTGCCAACCTGGTCTAAAACATGATAAAACAGGAAATATGGCAATGGTTGTAAATTGCCATACCCAGGTTTTATTTGGACTGCAACAGTGTAAGACAGAAAAGTCTGTAAACAGAGTTTCAAGACAGAAACAAATGTAAATGATAACCAGTTCAGTTTACTGATCCAGCTGGAATGAGAAAGGGGAAGGCAGAAAGCAACTCTGTTCTCTCACCACCAATGGTGGGAAGAATTATTCTTCCCACCATTGGATGACTCTTGGGCATGTCCTTATTTTTTCCATCACTTTAAGGCATTAATGAAAAACCTGACGTATATAGTATTTAGAAAGTTCAGTCCAGTTTGACACTGAAACTTCAATTTTTCGTCCAACTGAAGTGCCCCACTGCTGGCCTTATCCATCAACTGGAGGCTCACTCCGGCCCAAAAGCCTGGGATGAAGCAGGCTAAGATTACTTTCTTCATTCTTTGTCCTCTTCCACTTTTTTCTTCTCTACCTCTTTCCAACTCTCTAAATCCTATTTCTGCTCTCCTCACAGGCTGGACATAGGAGAAGAGTGATCAGAGAAAAGGTAACAATATTCCTTTGATGGTATGTTTATATTAGGGTATGAGGGCCCTCTGTGAAGCCCAAATTTGAATCTTTTCCTTAAAAGTCAATTTTGTGGGTGTGTCTGTCACATAATTCCCAACCACGGCTTCCCATTTTTGGGCGATATCTTCTCCAAAGGAATTTTTATGATTCCATTATCATTTCTCGATCCTGGCCCATCAGCACAGACTTTGTCTCTTGAAAATAGTACCTTATTTCTCCGGAGTGTCCCAATAGGAAAGTTTCTCTTACAAAATCCTAAGACTACCTACTTTTTTGTGAGGTTGATATATGACTGACAGGGCTTCCCAGGTGGTTCACTGGTAAAGAATCTGCCTACTCAGGCAGAAGACACCGGTGATGTGGGTTTGATCCCTGAAGAAGGAAATATCAACCCACTCCAGTATTCTTGCCTGGGAAATCCCATGGACAGAAGAGCCTGGTGGTTACAGTCCATGGGGTCGCAAAGAGCCAGGCATAACTTAGCAACCGAGCATGCACATATGACTCATGGGGGAAAAATATTTTAAATTTGGGGAATATGGAATTGCAAGCCATCCTCCATGAGGCCCTTTTTGTTCTGCTGCTACCAATGACTTCATGCAGCCTTTCAGTTGTTGACTTTTTCGGGTGTAATCAGGTAGGCCCCCGAGTGCTCCAACCTTCAGGGAATACATATCAAGTTTTTTGGGTTGTTATATGAAGACTTTCCCTCATTAACTTGAAGTGGAGAAGAAAACACGCCCTGACCTCTCATGTCTGGGGGATACAGCAAATTGACATTCTCCCAATATTCCAAACTCACCGCCAACTTCTCCTATATTCCCTGGAGTTGGTTTATGGGTTAATGGGACAAGACAGGTTTGGATCTGCCTCTTTCTAGACCTTGCATCAGAGAAAGCAATGGCACCCCACTCCAGTACTCTTGCCTGGAAAATCCCATGGATGGAGGAGCCTGGTGGGCTGCAGTCCATGGGATCGCTAAGAGTTGGGCACAACTGAGCGACTTCACTTTCACTTTTCACTTTCATGCGTTGGAGAAGGAAATGGCAACCCACTCCAGTACTCTCGCTTGGAAAATCCCATGGACGGGGGAGCCTGGTGGGCTGCCGTCTATGGGGTTGCACAGAGTCGGACACAACTGAAGTGACTTAGCAGCAGCAGCAGCAGCAGCAGCAGACCTTGCCTAAATGATACCATGCCTTAGTTCAGAATGTAGGAATATTCACCATCTCTTATTTTCAGATTTGGGGCCTAAGCAACAAAATAAGAGATGTAAGTACTCTTGCCACCCTGCATCAATGAAATAAAATTTCCCCTTCCCATATCTAACCACTTTGCTTCTACTTTGGATCCTGTTCTCTGTCGAGTTTCAGAGACATCCTCCCCTCATTTTCTACACAAGCTCTCCCTCTCTACTGAAATAGTACTGTCAGCATAAAGCAAGCTCTATAACCTCCCATCTTAAAAAACAAAAAAACATTGGTAAGTCTTCCTCCACCCCACTTACCTCTCTATTATTGCAACATTTTTCTGCTCCTCTTCACAAACTTCCTAAAAAGGTTTTTCCACACAAGCCATCTCCACTCTCTATGTCTGCAATTTACTCTTCACCCAAGTCTGATTCTGTCTCCATTACTCAACTGAAACTACTCTTGTCAAAGTTAACAACCTCCATGTTGCCAAATGCAATCGACACTGCTCTCTCCTCATCTTTTGGAGTGTACCAGTATTCAACCTGACAAACTTCCCACTGGAAACGTTTTCCTCTTTTGTCCCCAGGATATCACACAGTCCTGGATTTCCTCTTACTCACCTTTGTCAAATTTCCCCCCATGTCTCTCCTCTTCTACTTGACCGAGGCTGTTAGACTTCCCCAGCACCACTTTCGGGCATGTACCCTCTTCTCTAGTCTTTCCTAGGTGATGACCTTCATTTCATAGCCACAAATACCATCTATATTCTTATGGAAACAAAATTGCAATCTCCAGTTCAGACTTCCCTTCTGCTCTCCACTTGCATATTCAACTGTCAACATAACATGATGAGCAATAGCCATCCTGTACTTTATATGTTCAAATCAGAAGTGAATTTTCCTCTCCAAGCTTCATCCCCATCTTCTCTGGAAACAACAATACCCTTCCTCCTTGTTGTGAAATCCCAAAATTTGGGAAATCGTTTTTTTTTTTTTTTTGCTTGTATATTTTTGAGATTAGTTGTTTGTCAGTTGCTTCATTTGCTATTATTTTCTCCCATTCACAGAGTATACTTTAAATAATTTTAGTTTTAAAGGTGTTCAACCAGGGGTACATTTTATTTAAAGCTTTTTAATCAACTGTATGGAACTTTTAAGTGCCCAGTAAGAAAGATGCCCAAAGAATGAATAGCAAAGAGCACTTTTCTCCACTTCACTATAGTAATTCTGAGTGATGATGTTGTTCCCAAAGTCACGTTATTATAGGTTAATCTAATGGTCAAAGCTCTGACCTCAATACAGAATTGTACAAAAATTTTATAATTGAATGTTAGGAGAAAATAACATTTAAAATGACAGGCTCTTTGTTTAACTCTTTGCATTGCATTTTGCATGCTATTTTGCAGTTCAATTCAGTTCAGTCGCTCAGTCGTGTCCGACTCTTTGCGTCCCCATGAATTGCAGCACTCCAGGCATCCCTGTTCATCACCAACTCCCGATGTTCACTCAAACTCACGTCCATCGAGTGGGTGATGCCATCCAGCCATCTCATCCTCTGTCGTCCCTTCTCCTCCTGCCCCCAATCCCTCCCAGCATCAGAGTCTTTTCCAATGAGTCAACTCTTCTCATGAGGTGGCCAAAGTACTGGAGTTTCAGCTTTAGCATCATTCCTTCCAAAGAACACCCAGGGCTGATCTCCTTCAGAATGGACTGGTTGGATCTCCTTGCAGTCCAAGGGACTCTCAGGAGTCTTCTCCAACACCACAGTTCAAAAGCATCAATTCTTCGGTGTTCAGCTTTCTTCACAGTCCAACTCTTGCATCCATACATGACCACTGGAAAAATCTAAGCCTTACTAGACAGACCTTTGTTGGCAAAGTAATGTCTCTGCTTTTCAACATACTATCTAGGTTGGTCATAACTTTTCTTCCAAGGANATGACCACAGGAAAAACCATAGCCTTGACTAGGCGGACCTTAGTCCGCAAAGTAATGTCTCTGCTTTTGAATATACTATCCAGATTGGTCATAACTTTTCTTCCAAGAAGTAAGTGTCTTCTAATTTCATGTCTGCAGTCACCATCTGCAGTGGTTTTGGAGCCCCAAAAAATAAAGTCTGACACTGTTTCCACTGTTTCTCCATATATTTTTCATGAAGAGATGGGACCAGATACCATGATCTTTGTTTTCTGAATGTTGAACTTTAAGCTAACTTTTTCACTCTCCTCGTTCACTTTCATCAAGAGGCTTTTGAGTTCCTCTTCACTTTCTGCCGTAAGGGTGGTGTCATCTGCATATCTGAGGTTATTGATATGTCTCCCGGCAATCTTGATTCCAGCTTGTGCTTCTTACAGCCCAGCATTTCTCATGATGTACTCTGCATTTAAGTTAAATATGCAGGGTGACAATATACAGCCTTGACATACTCCTTTTCCTATTTGGAACCAGCCTGTTGTTTCATGTCCAGTTCTAACTTTTGCTTCCTGGCCTGAATACAGATTTCTCAAGAGGCAGGTTAGGTGGTCTGATATTCCCATCTCTCTCAGAATTTTCTACAGTTTATTGTGATCCACACAGTCAAAGACTTTGGCATAGTCAAGAAAGCAGAAATAGATGTTTTTCTTAAAAAAAAAAAAAAAAAACTATTGGGATAAGAGGAAAAGAGACTCTTCCATCTTAAATGACTGACATGGTGTTTAATATAATACACTGGAAGATTCCATATTAATCCTCCTAACCCTCTAATCTCAACAGATACATCATGGATGCATATGTGCTTTGGACACACGTGGTTGCTTTCAGCCTGGTTATAAGAAAAAAGAATGTGTAAATATAAAGCATTACAGCTTATGATATATTCTACCCATATGTTTGCCAGCTCTAATTGAATCCACAGAAAAATGTTTTTTATTTGTAACTCTTAGCTTCCTTCCTTACATTTTTCTCATGTCTTTCTCATTTGTATTTAAAGCTCTTCCTTGCCTTAGGTACAATTATCTTTAAATATTTGTGTGAAAGCTTTTCTTTAGGAAACTTTAACTAAAATGATTTTTGTCAAGCTGGTAGGTTTTCTCGGTGTGTCTCTGGACCCCAAAGACTTTCTCAGCTTGAATTTGTATAGCAGCCTACAGTTGGTTCTACTCAATTTCCTTTTGTTTTCTCTTCTCCAAGTCCTCACCCAATCCCATGCTCACTTTGCTTTTCACTTCCGGCTTTTATCTAACTTTAGGAATATAAAATACATAAAAGCAAAGCTGAATTTTAAAAATTTGAGGAAAGGGAAGAAATTAAATGGCAAAATAATGGAAGCTGTTGGAGAAAAACTATCCTCCTTGAGTTATTTTATATTAGTAAAACACTTGTTTACCCTTCCCTGTACCTAAAATACAAAAACTATCCAAAGTCAGGTATCAGAAGTAACACATATATTAATCTTATGTAACACTGACAAAAAATAGACATGCTCCCCTTCTATGATGTAAATGTGTACCTGGTAAAAGACTAAAAAAATGCTAAGTGGTAATGAGGTCCCTAAATGGTTCAGTCTTCTGCAAACTGGGGTCTGATTACCTACCTGTAAAGACATTTGGATTTATCCTCAACAATTCCACTACTCCTAAAAACACAAATATGGGAGCTCCGTCATACATGTCCACTGTCAAGTTGATTTTCACTTAAGAACATATATAACATTCTATCCAATTTACAAGGCATGCAGAAAAGAGTTAACAAGTAGGCCTGAGTCTGCTATCTTTAGAAGGGTCCAGTTTGCAAGCTGGATTAGAGTAGGAATTTAAATAAATTCGAAACAGCTCCCTATCTTGATACAAGGTTTCCTTAAATGGTAGAGTGGGTCACTGTGCCTCGTTTGTTTATACAATCACATGGTTCATGCTGCACATTTAATTTCCATCTGGGAGCCTAGAATTTTGACACATACTAAAAAGAAGTTGCCCATATGATTGCTCTGTAAAAACCTTGGAATTAAGTAACAAGTTTTCCTCCTAAACGACTTTAACACTTGTTGTCAAACTTTTCACGGAAGGAATGAAGCATGTCCTGTGAGAGTCCACTGGGCTAGGACTCTTGGAACCTTGTGCCTGGTTTCCTGCAGATTTTACTCCATGTGCCTTTCTATTTGCTGATTTTGCTTGGGATCCCTTTACTATAATAAAACTAGCTTTGAATACACTATATGCTGATCTTCCCACATGGCTCAGTGGTAAAGAATCCACCTGCAATGCAGGAAATGTGGGCTTGATCCCTGGGTTTTGAAGATCCCCTGGTATAGGGAATGGCAGCCTCACTCCAGTATTCTTGCCTGGAAAATCCCATGGAAAGAGGGAGCCTGGCAGGCTACAGTCCATAGAGCAGCAAAAAGTCAGGCACCATTGAGTGACTTAGAACACACACACAATATGCTGAGTCCTGTGAGTCTTTCTAATAAACCATCAAACTTTGGAGTGTTACCGGGAACCTCTGACACCCATTGATTTTTGTCTTTCTTAAGATATATAGATTTTAAATAAATATTTATTGAATAAGTACTCTGTGAATTGAATTATGCTATGTGAAACCAAGATAAGTAACCCAGACCTATTTTAAGAAATTCAGTTTTGTGGCTATGTCTACATACAGAGGTATATAAAAAGAATATCCAATTAACTGAGTCAAAGCAGAGTAAGGAAAATACAGTAATCTCTCTTCAATGCAACTTTTGAAGATGTATACATGTCATCTCATTCAAATATCAGTAAAGCTCAAGGCGTGTTAGTTAGAACAAATAGATTTTGACAGGTTATGATATTTGAAGGCAAGAGAAAGAGGAGTTTTGGAGAAATTTCCCTTGAAATTTTGCAAGTGGATAGAAAGTATGGTAAAGAAATGAATAATATAGAATATATCAAGGAAATATGACATAAAAATAACTTTTACTTACAGCACAAAGTGGATTTTCAAATGCTCTTGATTAGAATCCTAATAATTTGAATGTCTGATTTATAACTCATTTATATTACTGGAGTGGGTAACCATTCCCTTTTTGCAGGGGATCTTCCTGACCCAGAGATCAAACCTGGGTCTCCTGCACTGCAGGCAGATTCTTTACCATCTGAGCCACCAGGGAAGCCCTTTTAAGCAAAACTTATGGGTCATTGTGTGTGTGTGTGTGTGTGTGTGTGTATGTGTATGTGTGTATTTGCTCAGTTGTTTCTGATTCCTTGCAACCCCATGGAGTGCAGCCCACCAGGCTAGAATACTAGAGTGGGTTGCTGTTTCCTTCTTCAGAAGATCTCCCTGACCCAAGGATCAAACCCACATCTCCTGCATCTTCTGTATTGGTAGGTGGATTCTTTACCACTGAGCCACCAGAAAAGCCCAGGGGTCTTTATAGAAAGTCTGTCAAAATTCCATGGAATTTTAAAAGCATATCTCTAAAGCTCTCTTAAGCTTATATTCTCTTGACTTTTAATCATGTTTTTCTTTTCTGCCTCTTCTTTGTTCAGGTCCGTCATGAGTGAGGAATGGGATTCAAATGCTACAGAAAGCTGGCATTACATTTGGAGTAATGACACGACACATGATCTGTACTCAGATATCAATATCACCTATGTGAACTACTATCTTCACCAGCCTCAAGTGGCAGCGATTTTCATTATTTCCTACTTTTTGATCTTCTTCCTATGCATGGTGGGAAATACAGTCGTTTGCTTCATTGTAATGTGGAACAAACATATGCACACAGTCACTAATCTCTTCATCTTGAACCTGGCCATAAGTGATCTACTAGTTGGTATATTCTGCATGCCTATCACACTGCTGGACAATATTATAGCAGGTATGTTGATCCACTCCAGTATTCTTGCCTGGAAAATCCCATGGATGGAGGAGCCTGGTGGGCTACAGTCTATGGGGTCACAAACAGTTGGAAACGACTGAGTGACTTCACTTATGTTGATTTGAGTACAGATCAAATCCAAAGATGATATGAAAAAATATTTGTCCCATGACCCTGCAGCCATGGTACAGTCATCCGCTTGTTTCAAACATTTACGGAGTTCCAAGAACTTCTCCAAGTAGCTGTCCTCATGAAGCTTACATTATAAAGGAGGATAAAAAAACAGCAAACAAAAAGCTATATAAACAGTCAGAGAATAAAAAGAATTATGGGGAAAAGTAAAGCAAGTGACAGAGATGAGATGTGGAGGCTGATTTTTATAGAGTTCACTGAAGGTCATCTGTGAATGATGACACTTCTTACTGAAGACTTTGAATTTTCTTGGCAGTTCTGAGCACATATAGTATGGTAGGAATGTTACTGAGACTATTATGGATCGTAAAGATCAAAGAATTGCTAAGTCTGGTTTCCATTAGTACGATGTCTTCAATATAACGTAAATAGCTATTTAGATCCTCTTGTGGTTAACTGGGCTTCCCTGGTTGTTGTGAGGTTTCCAGCAGTTTTTGATGGAAGGCAAGCAGCAGGACCAATGATATGTCACAAAGTGATAGTTTCATTCATGGAGTAGTAATTCACACGTGCAACTTTAACAATGGTTTGGGTGCTACCCCAGAGGACTTCTGGGTCTGTATTACCACTTCCTAACACAACTCTATGTCCGTCCCTTGTGGCTCAACTGGTAAAGAATCCACCTGTAATCAATCCCTGGGTTGGGAAGATTCCCCTGGAGTAGGACATGGCAACCCACTCTAGTTTTCTTGTCTGGAAAATCCCCATGGACAGAAGAGCCTGGCGGGCTGCAGTCCATGGGGTCACGAAGAGTCGGACACGACTGAGCAACCAGGCACAAAACATCACATTATACACCCCAGAAGTATAGGAACGGTGTATCTACATCTCCTGGTAGTTTTGGTACATAGTACCCGATTAATAAATATTTGTTGTATTAACTAATGAAGAGCACTCAAGATACTCATATTACAAATCTGTATAAGAAAATATTAAAAGTATTTAGACCAAACAGGCTATATCATGGGGCTACTGTAGTGGCTCAGGAGTAAAGAATTTGCCTGCAATGCAGGAGATGCAGAGGTGTGAGTTCAATCCCTGGGTCAGAAAGATTCCCTGAAGGAGAAAATGGCAACCCACTCCAGTAATCTTGCCCAGAAAGGGAACTGATGTTGAATGCCATAAAAGGGAAAGAACTGGGGTGTGGTTTGTTGCTACTGCTGTTTTAGTCAGACACAGCTGAGTGACTAGACAACAATAACAGAAGTCATATCACAGTTCTTTTCCATTATGGCATTCAACATAGGCTTCCTGAAAAGTAGGAGATTTCTCTTAAGAGTTTATTTCTGTTTCTGTCCTTCCTCTGAGTGGGAGTCAGGGGATGTTTACAGTGGCTATTCGACCATAATCTACTACATAAATTCTGTGCTTCCATGACACTTGTCATTTAAAAGCAATATTTATTAATGATGTACATTTTTAAGTTGTGCTAGTCAAAAAGAATTGATAAAAATTGCTGTCACAATAAACTTAAGAAATGATCTCAATATGTCCCCCATAAATATCTATAATTAAATTACTAGTTAAGTTTTTTTCATATACAGTACTCTTCCCTACCCCTGATTCCTATTCCCAGGAGGCAGCCACATTCAGCATTTTTGCATTGATTTTTGGTAATTACTATAATATTTCTGAATAACATGTTTTTATTCTAATATATTATCCAACTGCAGAAGATGCAATTTAGCTCTCATTATCCTCTTCTACCCCAAGAGATAGTTTCCCTCACCAAACTCCACTGAACTGACAACACTAGAACAAAAGAATATAAATCCATAGAAACTGTCTGAATGTGAAATTGGAAAAACAACATGACTGGTTGAAATTTGGCATAAATGCCAACAGACACATTTATACAGAGCCACAAATATACATTCATTTTTTACCTCCCTCATTCTCTCAATATGAGCATATCTAATTGTTTTTTGTTAAATCAATATTTAGTGTATACATTCCTATTATTATATGTACCTTACCCCTGCTGAACCATGTAGAGTACTATGATAGCAACCTTTTCTCTTATAAAATGTTTTCTGTTTTCCTGGATTTAATAAGAGCATCATATTTGATTTGTTTAATGTTTTGAGTATAGCTATCAATAATGTATTCTCAGATTTTCTTCGAGGAGAGTTAAGTTTCTTGCCAATACCTTCAAACATATAAAAGCACATCATCAAAAAGATGTAAATGAGGTGAATAATAAAGCTTCCAAGCTTGTTGTGGGGATTAGATATGTTAATAGATGCAAAATATTTATTAGAGCATATAGGATGTTGAAACTACTGTATAAGCTTTGACATTATTAATATACTGAAAAACAAAGCTCTGAATATATTAATGAAAATAATGGGAAACATTAATTGTTCCCTGGATCTTTTAGGAAACAGTTGCATCTAATTTCATGTCTTTCTCTTTGAAATTTCAGTGAAATTGAAACATACATGTATGATTTCTCCAAAGACTAACTGTTCCATTTCCCTTTCAGGATGGCCTTTTGGAAGTACAATGTGCAAGATCAGTGGCTTGGTCCAGGGAATATCCGTTGCAGCTTCTGTCTTTACTTTAGTTGCAATAGCAGTGGATAGGTAGGTCAAACCCAAACTCTGAATCCAAGAAATTGAGCATGCCTGCAACTATTCTACCTAACCAGTGAAAAATGTGTAATCTACTACATTTGGACATATCTGTTTAAAATTGTATTCATAATATATCCCTTTATATAGTATATAATACTATAGTATATATATTTATGTATTATATATACATAAATGGTATCAACAGTATGTATCCCTTTACATATGTGTGTATATATATATATATATATATATATAGAGAGAGAGAGAGAGAGAGAGAGAGAGAGAGCATGCATGCGCATGCTCAGTCACTCAGTCATTTCTGATTCTTTGGGACAACATGGACTGTGGCCTGCCAGGTTCCTCTGTCCATAGAATTTTCTAGGCAAAAATACTGGAGTGGGTTGCCATTTCCTACTCCAGGGGATCTTCCTGAGCCAGGGATCAAACCCATGCTCCTGCATTTGCAGGAACATTCTGTACCACTGCACCACCTGAGAAACCACACACACACACACACACACACACACATACAGAGTTCAGTAATAAAATAAAACTAATAAAGTTTTCATATTTTAAAATTAAATAATTAGAGATGATTCATGTCGTAGTTTACTTGAAGTTTCCATAACTGGTTTACAAAAAGAGCAAAAATACCTAGAACAGCACCTATGAAGTTATTTTTAATTTAAGGGTGAGTAAATGGGAGAATTCATGGATTAGAAGACTAGATGAAAACTTGGAGGTTAAGACAGAAGACCTATCACTTCATGGAAAATAGATGGGGACAAAGTGAAAACAGTGGCAGATTTTACTTCCTTGGATTCCAAAATCAAGGTGGATGGTGACCACAACCATGAAATGAAAAGATGCTTGCTTCTTGGAAGTTATGAGGGAAGCCTCGTGACAAACCTATACAGTGTATTAAAAAGCAGAGACATCACTTTGTGGACAAAACTCATATAGTCCAAGCTACGGTTTTTCCAGTAGTCCTCTAGGGATGTGAGAGTTGGACCATGAAGAAGGCTGAGAGCCAAAGAATTGATGCTTTCAAACTGTGCTGCTGGAGAAGACTCTTGAGAGTCCCTTGGACTGCAAAGAGATCAAACCAGTCAATCCTAAAGGAAATCAACCAAGACTATTCATTGGAAGGACTGATGCTGNCAGTAGTCCTCTAGGGATGTGAGAGTTGGACCATGAAGAAGGCTGAGAGCCAAAGAATTGATGCTTTCAAACTGTGCTGCTGGAGAAGACTCTTGAGAGTCCCTTGGACTGCAAAGAGATCAAACCAGTCAATCCTAAAGGAAATCAACCAAGACTATTCATTGGAAGGACTGATGCTGAAGCTGAAACTTCAATACTTTGGCCACCTAATGTGAGGAACCGACTCACTGAAAAACACTCTGATGCTGGGAAAGATTGAGAGCAGGAGGAGAAGGGGGCAACAGAGAATTAGCTGGCTGGAGAGCTTTACCGACTCAATGGAGATGAATTTGAGCAAACTCTGGGAGATAGTGGAGGACAGAGGAGCCTGGCGTGGTGCAGTCCATGGGGTCGCAAAGAGCTGGACCCAACTTAGCGACTGAGCAACAACAAAACTTCAAAAACAAGACCTTACATGTGCTTCGAAGGAGTTGTAAAGAAAGGCAACAGAGCAGTGAAAGCGCCAGCTAACTAGTCATTATATAAAGCTATTAGATAAATTAGATAAATTATTAGTTTGGGTTGCTTCTAAGCCATTTAAAAACTCTGTTTTCTTACCTGCAGACCTGGAAAACAGTAAGTTTCATAACATTTTAGTTTTATAGAGTCATCACAAAAATCCAAGAAAATTAAATAGATGATAATACTTTGAAAAATATATTACGCAGTTGCATAATTGTATGGTTTTCTTATACTGGGGAAGGAAATGGCAACCCACTCCAGTATTCTTGCCTGAAAAATTCCATGGAAAGAGGAGCCTGGCAGGCTACAGTTCATGGGGTCACAGAGAGTCAGACATGACTGAATGACTGAGCACATGGTTATCTTATAATGAACATAATGAATATCAATAATAACATTAAGAATCACAATGACAAAAATCAACAGCAGTAAAATGAACCAGTGTTACTCTTCATATTGATGTTGAATTTTCATGCTCCTTAGAAGATATAGAGCACCAGGAAGGTGTATAAACAGAACTCATAATTGGAAACTTTCAGACTCTTACAGCTCTGAAAAAAACCACCAAAACACTTGGTGGCTCAAAACAGTAGTGTTTAGTACTTCCCACAACTTTGTAGATTGGCTGGGTGTGGTTCTCGTACTCTATGTCTTATAGCTGAAATCACCCATGCTTCCACTTATACCATGCTTGCTAATGTTCAGCTAACTGGCCAAAGCAAATTGCATGTCCAAGCACACAGATCATATGTGAGGGGACCACAGAAGGGCATGAAGGAGAGTATAAGAATATAGGCTCTGGAGCCAAACCACATGTGCAACAATCATGTGTGATTATGGACAAGAATTTTTACCTTTTCTAAGCCTTTTCCCCATAAAAGGCTTAAAGATACAATCCATGCAAACCAACGGAAAGGACCCTAGAACAGAATATTAAATGTTCAATATGGGCTGCTTAACACTAACATTTTTATTATATCTTTAAAATTGTTATTGGGGTAGAGTTGATTTACAACGTTGTGTTAATTCCTGCTCTACAGAAAAGTGAATCAGTTGTAAATACATATACATATATCCATGCTTTTTTTCTAAAGGTTCCTTGTGTTTGTTTATTTAATTTACTTTCTGGCTGTGCTGGGTCTTTGTTGCTGTGCATAGGCTTTTCTCTAATTGCAGCAAGTGGGGCAACTCTTCATTGTGATGCACAGGCTTCTCGTTGCAGCAGCTTCTCTTGTTATGGAGCACAGGATCTAGGAGCGCAGGTTTTAGTAGCTGCAGCACATAGGTTCTGCAGTTGAGGTTCACAGGCTCAAGAGCGCTGGCTCAGTAGTTGTGATGCATCAGCTCAGCCACCCTGCGGCATGTGAGATTCTCCCGGACCAGGGATCAAACCAGCGTCCCTTGCACTGCAAGGTGGATTCCTAATTGTGGGACCACCAGGGAAGCCTGAGTACTTTTACTATTAATAGTGTCTGATATACTCCATTTATTCATATTTTGAGTTGAAATTAATCTCATATAATAATTACAGAAAATGCCTCTCTCCTAATTCTAACTTTCTGCGTTTTAGGGAAAACGTAGATGGAAGACTGTAATTACTTAAATTTAATTAATTATTCAGCCAGAAGTTATGAGGCAGTCCTTCACTGATATTTGCCTTTAATTACAGGTTCCGGTGTGTCATCTACCCTTTTAAACCAAAGCTCACTATCAAGACGGCGTTTGTCATCATTATGATTATCTGGGTCCTGGCCATTGCTATTATGTCCCCATCTGCAATAATGTTACATGTACAGGAAGAAAAAAATTACCGAGTGAGATTCAATTCCCAGGATAAAACCAGCCCAGTCTACTGGTGCCGGGAAGACTGGCCAAGTCAGGAAATGAGGAGGATCTATACCACAGTGCTGTTTGCCAATATCTACCTGGCTCCCCTGTCTCTCATTGTCGTCATGTATGGAAGGATTGGAATTTCACTGTTCAGGAGGAAAGTGCCCCACACGGGCAAACAGAACCAGGAGCAGTGGCACGTGGTATCCAAGAAGAAGCAGAAGGTCATTAAGATGCTCCTGACCGTGGCTCTGCTTTTCATTCTCTCCTGGTTGCCACTGTGGACCCTGATGATGCTCTCAGATTACGTTGATCTGTCTCCAAATGAACTGCAGGTCATCAATATCTACATCTACCCTTTTGCACACTGGCTGGCCTTCTGCAACAGCAGCGTCAACCCCATCATTTATGGTTTCTTCAATGAAAATTTTCGTCGTGGTTTCCAAGATGCTTTTCACCTCCAGCTCTGCCAAAAAAGAGCGAAGTCCCAGGAAGCCTACACTCTGAGAGCTAAAAACACTGTGGTCATCAACACGTCTCATCTGTCAACACAGGAATCGACAGTTAAAAATCCACATGAGGAAATAGTGCTTTGTGGGATAAGTGCTGAAAAGCCCTTACAGGAATTAATGATGGAAGGATTAGGAGAAATTACCAGTAGCAATGAGATGTAAAAAGAGCTGGTGTGATGATTTTAACTCTGCTGTGTGAGATATATTGAAATACTGTTGATTTCTATGGCTTTGTACTTCAGTTCTTCCTATGAATGTTAGAAATCCTCTCTGGAAAAAAGTAAACAAAATGAACCTCCTGTTCATAATCAATCTTATTGTATTTAAAATATATACAGAAACTCATACACAATTTGGCATGGATAAATCCATTTTCTAGGACTAGTTTTCAAAGTCTGATCTTTTCCAACTTTGCTATTTATGTATGAGTCAAGCAAGCATTTTATGTGTGTATATATGCAATACACATACACACACATTTTCATCAAATGGTGATAATGGGCAGTTCCTTGCATGAGAGCATGTTTTGCGAATTCTTTTGCTTTTGAATTGGAAATTTTAGACTACAGAACTATTTATCTGTGTGTGCTTTTAAAATGTACTCAGCTTTCTTAGAAATAAGAACTGCAATAGCAAATAAAGGGACGCTGTATTTCTTTGTATTTAAAGGCTGATTTTTTTCCTTTTAAAAAGTACAAAGTTGGTAACTATTGCTCCAAATGAGTTATTGCTGGGTTTTAATACTTCCATAAATGAATTTAAGCCCTAGCTGAACCCATCTTGTAGAGATGATTCAGGATCCCAAGTTGACCTCCTTTCTAATAGAATCCCTGACATAAAAAAGTCAATCTTGTAACAAAACAGCAGTTGTCAGAGGAAAGCAGTTCTCTTTTGAAGGGCTTGATAGAGATGTTCAACAGTCACCGTAAGACTCCCAGAAAATCTGAACTGATTATTCCAGATTTCCTACTGGGCAGGACATTTAAATCTGGAAGTCCTACTGTATTAGCAAATTAATACTGCTACTAAGAGAATGGTGATCCCCTGGATTCTACCTGGTTAGGATTATGTAGTGTTAATAGTCATAAATGCTGGCTTTTATTCTGGGGTGGGATAGTCCCTAGGAAATTGGGAATTATAAAATAACAAACAGTTTTGCAAATAAAAATGAATCTCTGGGCTTGGAGCTATCACGTTTTCTCGGGCTGTAATGTGGTTCAATGTAAAAGCTTTCCAACACTATAGGCCTTTGAGAAAATAATTGTTTCCATTGGGTTTATGCTATATAATATTTAAATCTGTATGTGTTACATATTTCCAAAACATTTTTTGAATTTCATTATTTCCTCTATATCATGTCGTCTATGTGTTCTGAAGAACTTATTTGGGACTTCCTCAATAACCACTTTTCTGATTATAAAATAATAAAAATTACATTATGAAATATAGAAACAGTTATTATGAAAACAATACCTGTTACTAGTAGAGTTTCCATGAAAAACAGAATGGTGCAAAAATTGCATGTAATTTCTCTTCGAAGGAAAAATAAAACAGTGAAAACACTATGTAGATCAACATCCTGTATGTACATCTTTGCCAAGAGTGATTATTCAGGAATGATTATTTTGCCATTGTCTACCTTACAATATCATTAATACATATTAAATTTCTATAATTGTGCTACTTTAATGGTGAAAAATCATTTAAACTTGTGGTTTTGATTACTAGTGTGGCTGAATATTATTCCATGTTTCTTATTGATTTGTATTCATGCCTCTTCCCATTCATTGGCCATTTTCCCGTTGTAGTTTTGTTGTCTTTTATCTATTACTATGTACTTTTGGGGGCTTCCCTTGTAGATCAGTTTGTAAAGAATCTGCCTGCAGTACAGGGGACCTGCATTTAATCCCTGGGTCAGGAAGATCCCCTGGAGAAAGAAATGGTAACCCACTCCAGTATTCTTGGCTGGAGAATCCCATGAACAGAGGAGCCTGGTGGGCTACAGTCCATGGGGTTGCAAGAGTTGGACATGACTTAGCGACTAAACCGCCACCATTCACTTTTTGTATCAACCATCAATAATAGGCAGAATCGGTCTTTAAAAAAAATAAATAAAATAAAAATGGTGTCTTTTCTCTGCTTAAAAGCCATTACTCATTTCTTTTCAAATTAGAGGAAAAACAACAACAACAAACTCCTTATCAGGACTTACACTCCGTTAGTTTTTCTGCCCCCTGTCCACCTCTTAATCTTGTCTCATGCCCTGCACTCATCATTCACACTCCCGGGGCTTGCGTTGTTGCATTAGTCACTCAGTCGTGTCCAGCTCTGTGACCTCATGCACTGTAGCCCACCAGGCGACTCTGTCCATGGAATTCTCCAGGCAAGAATACTGGAGTAGGTAGCCATTCCCTTCTCCAGAAGATCTTCCCAACCCAGGGATCAAACCCAGTTCTCCTGAACTGTAGGCAGATTCTTCATTGACCAAGCCACCAGGGAAGTGCCCTGCCTGCCTGTACGTTCCTCTGCCTTTACCAAGTTCTTTAATGCTGCTGCTGCTGCTGCTGCTAAGTTGCTTCAGTCGTG
>SJYX01014609.1:141255-164266 GCA_006410675.1 Oreotragus oreotragus
TCCGACTCTGTGCGATCCCAGAGACGACAGCCCACCAGGCTCCCCCGTCGCTGGGATCCTCCAGGCAAGAACACTGGAGTGGGTTGCCATTTCCTTCTCCAATGCATGAAAGTGAAAAGTGAAAGTGAAGTCGCTCAGTCGTGTCCAACCCTCAGCGACCCCATGGACTGCAGCTGCCAGGCTCCTCCATCCATGGGATTTTCCAGGCAAGAGTACTGAGTGGGGTGCCATCGCCTTCTAGATTGTACCTATTTCCTTCCTGCCAGAAACATTTTTCTCATTGGCTTCCCTTGGTTCTCTCATCTTTTAGGACTCAAACTAAACCTCACCTGAGCCCTGTTTATTCCTTCAGAGTACTTCTCATTATCTGTAATTATCTTCAGAATTCTTTTATTTACTTGTTTATTATCCATATTCTCTACCAGAAGGTACACTCTATAAAGGCAAGAATTCTGTCTTGTGTGTCATTGTGTTTCCATTGGGTGAGTGTGTGGCACATAATGGATGAATAATAAATATTTATTGAACAAATTAAGTAACTGCAAATATTTTCCACTTCTAATTTGCATTCTAATTTACTTATGATTATATTTTATTTTTAGATAATGAGAAAATTCAGAGTATAATAGAAGCATTGTATAAAGTAGAAAAACATGTGAAGTGAAATGATTTCTTATCTAGTTACCTAGTGGTAACCATTCTTACTGTCATTTGGGGGCATATTTACATGCTTTCTTTAATAAAGTTATGACTCTGGGACATGTACTTTATAATTTCTTATTCATTTAGTATATCAAGAACACATGTCCATGTTTTTTAATATTCTTCAAATATCCATTGCTTAATTTACTAAATTTCCTTTCTGAGGCTGAAAATATAAGCTATTTACTAAATCTATAAAATGACACAGTTATGTGTACCTTGTATAATACTGGGCATATTTATAATTATCTTAGAATAGACATATAAAAACACAACTGCATGACCAAATGCAGATACACTTGATAATGTTTTAATACACATTGTCAAGTATTTCTTAAATAGGTTTTAATACTTCATATTTCCCTTAGTGGTGTAACTGAGCTTCCAGAAAGCCTACCCGACTCCAGTATTCTTGGGCTTCCCTGTGGCTCAGTTGGTAAAGAATCTGCCTGCAATTATTTTGCAGACCTGGGTTTGACCTCTGAGTTGGGAAGATCCCCTGAAGAGGGGAAAGGATACCCACTCCAGTATTCTGGCCTGGAAAATTCCATGGACTGTACGGTTTGTGGGGTCACAGAGTCGGACATGACTGAGTGACTTTCACTTTCACTTTAGTGGTGTAACAGGGTTTGCTCACTCACACACTTATAATATGGCATATTCCATAGAACAAAATTGTCTTGTCAGTTTGGTTAGAGAGAACTTGTATACCTATGTTTGTTTCATTTCATTGTTATGCAGCTGGACATTAAATAATCTTCATTTAATTTGATTCATTTGTATTTACTTATCTTCACTTGTATTTTTAGCAGAAGAAAACATTTACCTTTTCTTTTTAGTTTGTTGGCTGATCTATAATTAAATTGACATAAAACGGTACAGAAGGGAAACAAATTTAATTACATATGTATGGGAGCCCCACGAAGACATGAGAGGCTCCTGTAGAGTCAGTCAACTGAGGCTTTTATGCCATCCTGGACTAAGGAGAAGCAGAGTAGGGTATGGAACATCAAAGGGGAGGAAGATAATTCACAGGAAAATGGAAAGAGAAAATATTTGTTAAAGAAATATTTGTCACACCATGCAAAGTCTTTTTCATGTAAAAAAAATATATATGTATGTATATATATATATATCAGTTCAGTTCAGTTGCTCAGTCATGTCTGACTCTTTGTGACCTCATGAACCGCAGCAAGCCAGGTCTTCCTATCCATCACCAACTTCCAGAGTTTACCCAAACTCATGTCCATTGAATCGGCAATACCATCCAACCATATCATCCTCTGTTGTTCCTATATATATATATATGTTTGCAATAGCTCTCTTCCTGGTAGGCTCCCATCTAAATTATTTTAGGCATTTAAGGAAGAGATAAAAAGTTTTTCTTGAGTCTGTTGGGCCTTTATCATGTTCAGCTTGAAATAACACACCTGCCACAATGGCATATTCTGGGGTGGCCTCTGAAGCCCATCATATTCACTTGTATCTCTTTCTTAGTTAATTCCCTCTTCCTGTTCTTTACTTCCTTTTTGGTTTAGATTATTTGATTTTTTTCTCAACAGTGTATAAAAGTGCTCCCTAAGTCAGCACTTTTATTAATCTTTGACTGTCAGACATGTTTCAAACATTTTTATTAATCTTTTATTAATCTTTTTATTAATTAATTATTAATTAATCTTTTATTCATTAAACATGTCTGATATTAATCTTTGACTATCAGACATTTTTCAAACATTTTTTCTATTTGATGTGTGACTAGGTATGTGTATATGCATAGATATGAGGACAAAGTTTCAGCCACTATGACAGAATCCTGAAATACATTGGATTCTTAAAGAATATAAAGGTTAATTTTGTGCTTGATATTAGCAGTCCAGCTCAGTGGGGACCTTATTACCACATAGCAGCAATTTTACAGATGAGGAACTGACTTCACAGAGATAAAGGAAGTTGTTCAGGGTTGCATAACAAGTGTCTCATGGAGCCAAATTCTAACCCATTTCAGCATTTAATGAATATTTATTATGTGGCAAGCACTACATTAAGCTCTTTACAGGAATCATCTCATTGAATCCTTATATACTAGGAAGTAAGTTTTAATATTCACTTTTTCAAACAGACACAAAGGCTGAAACTTTCAAATATTAACAGAGGGAAGTATTTAAGAATATTTATCCAGGATTCAGATTGTGTAGGGTTGCATCTTGGCTCTGCCATCTAGATATCAGTTCCTGCTAAGTTGCTTCATTCGTGTCCGACTCTGTGTGACCCCAGAGACGGCAGCCCACCAGGCTCCCCCGTCCCTGGGATCCGCCAGGCAAGAACACTGGAGTGGCTTGCCATTTCCTTCTCCAATGCCTGAAAGTGAAAAGTGAAAGTGAAGTCGGTCAGTCGTGTCCCACTCTTAGTGACCCCATGGACTGCAGCCTACCAGGCTCCTCCACCCATGGGATTTTCCAGGCAAGAGTACTGGAGTGGGTTGCCATTGCCTCAACTGTAAAATGGACATAATAATAGAATCATTTGGAAATTTAATGCAATACCATATGTAAATAGATTAGAACTATACCTAGTATTCTTCCATTTATTAAGAGGAAACATAGTTTGTATCAGCCTAATGACTGTAATCAATTTTTAAGAGACTTATTCCTACTTAGGTAAAACTCAGAGGTTAAAGGTAACTGTTCTAAACTGGCTACTTGGATAATAACCGTAAAAAACAATATAAAAACTCAATCTTCTATTGCACCTTATGTACTAGAAAATAAATATAAGATGCATCATGATTTCCTACTTTATTGCTTTCTTATATATTTCTAGCTAGCTTTCTTTTTCAAGCAGTATTTTTTTCAAAAAGATATTTACCACATTACAAAATGAATTATCCTATACACATGTCTTCCAAAGATGTTTCCGTGTAAACAGATAGTTCTCAAGTTTACATTTTCACAGACAGTGGGAAAATAGTGGAATGGGGCTGCAGAATAACAAAATGGTGAATGACCACAGCAATGTAAAAATAAAAGCCTAGTGGGCCACAGTCCATGGAGTCGCAAACGGGTCGGATACAACTTAGTGACTAAACAACAGCAAAAACGACAGTATCTTCTCTTCAAGTTCCATTTAGAAGATTATAACCCAGATATAACTAGGACCTTATAGTTATATACTGATTACAACGTTGTATTGTTCTTGTTTTATTTCAACCTTGGGGCAGGATTCAACACTTTTCTTCATTTCCTACATAAATCCTCACAATAACTGCAAAATATTGCAACTTGCTAGCTGCATAACTATAGGAAATTTACTAAGATATTCTAAGGACTCACATTCCTTATGGATGAAAAAGAACATACTTATCACATTATTTATAGAAAGTAGTACAGTGTTTGATACATATGGGAAGCTGTGGCCTTTATCAGTTTAAGTGGCAAACAATTTCAAGATATTTGATTTTGTATGTGTGTAAGGCTGTAACAACTTAACCCCAGAGACCTGAGACAATAGTGAAAAGATAATTCATCAAGTTTATCAATACTGAAAAGCCTTAAGTAGACTTACTCAAAATAAGTAAATGCTTTTCCATCTTAAGTACTTAAAATCAGCCACATTCAGCATCTCATAACTTTCAAAGAAATGTTACATTTTTCTATTTATGAAATATCAGTTCTTTAAATAAAATGATGCTTTGTAGGTTCAGATGAGTTGGACTGAATGTATTGCATCCATTGTCAAGGTGCAGTTCATGAGCCTTAGGAGGTAAATGGAATAAGTGTTGTTGTTGTTTAGTTGCTGAGTCTAGTCTGCCAAGCTCCTCTGTCCATGGGGTTTTCCAAGCAAGAATTTTGGAGTGAGTTGCCATTTCTCCAGGGGATATGGGCTTCCCTGATGGCTCAGAGTTAAAGAGTCTGCCTGCAATATGGGAGACCTGGGTTTGATCCCTGGGTCAGAAAAATCCCCTGGAGTTATGAAATATCAGTTCTTTAAATAAAATGATGCTTTGTAGGTTCAGATGAGTTGGACTGAATGTATTGCATCAATTGTCAAGGTGCAGTTCATGAGCCTTAGGAGGTAAATGGAATAAGTGTTGTTGTTGTTTAGTTGCTGAGTCTAGTCTGCCAAGCTCCTCTGTCCATGGGGTTTTCCAAGCAAGAATTTTGGAGTGAGTTGCCATTTCTCCAGGGGATATGGGCTTCCCTGATGGCTCAGAGTTAAAGAGTCTGCCTGCAATATGGGAGACCTGGGTTTGATCCCTGGGTCAGAAAAATCCCCTGGAGAAGGAAATGCAAGCCACTCCAGTATTCTTGCCCGGAAAATTCCATGGACAGAGGAGCCTGGCAGGCTATAGTTCTTGGGGTCCGAAAAAGTCAGACATAACTGAATGACGAACACTTTACTTTTTCTCCAGGGGATCTTCCCGAGCTAGGGATCAAATCTATGTCTCCTGCACTGGCAGGCAGATTCTTTACCCCTGAGCCACCAGGGAAACCCTTATGCCAGATAAGTCCCGCCCCAAAGACTGTAAACTTTTCTCTGAACAATCTCAAACCCTTTCAGGCCCCTGTATTTTTGCTCATGATGTGGTTACTTTAACAAACAAACAAAAAATGTTTAAGGAAAATGATAGTGTGTTTTTTTAATATTAAAAAATGCAAAGACTAGTCTAGATTTTCATTATACAGGCAAAATTTGGATCAGAAAATATATTCCATCTGCAATAACCACATAATTTAACAATTTTACTGCTATTTCAGTTCAGTCGCTCAGTCGTGTCCGACTCTTTGCAACCCCATGAATCACAGCACGCCAGGCCTCCCTGTCCATCACCATCTCTCGGAGTTCACTCAGACTCACGTCCATCGAGTCCGTGATGCCATCCAGCCATCTCATCCTCAGTCGTCCCCTTCTCCTCCTGCCCCCAATCCCTCCCAGCATCAGAGTCTTTTCCAATGAGTCAACTCTTCACATGAGGTGGCCAAAGTACTGGAGTTTCAGCTTGAGCATCATTCCTTCCAAAGAAATCCCAGGGCTGATCTCCTTTAGAATGGACTGGTTGGATCTCCTTGCAGTCCAAGGGACTCTCAAAGAGTCTTCTCCAACACCACAGTTCAGAAGCATCAATTCTTCGGTGCTCAGCCTTCTTCACAGTCCAACTTTCACATCCATACATGACCACAGGAAAAAGCATGGCCTTGACTAGGCGGACCTTAGTCGGCTATTTACTGCTCCCATATCTAACGGCAAACTTTCGCATCCTTCTCGCTTATTTAAGAGCTTTCCTCCCGTGATTATGAATCATAAATTCCCTGTCTCATTCTTTACTGGATCATATCTTGGGAATCAAAAATACTGTAGTGGGCTTCCCTGGAAGCTCAGTGATAAGGAATCTGCCTGGAAATGCAGGAGACACCGGTTTGATCCCTGATTCAGGAAGACTCCACATGTAGCAGAGCAACTGAGCCCGTGCACCCCAGCTATTGACCCTGTGCTCTAGAGCCTGGGAGCTGCACTATTAAGCCCGTGTGCCATGACTACTGAAGCCTCTGCACCCTGGAGTCTGTGCTCAGCCACAAGAGACGCTGCTGCAATGAGAAGCCGGAGCCCCACAACTAGAGAACAGCCCTCTCTCTCTGCAAGTAGAGAAAAAGCCTGGGCAGCAATGAAGACCTAGTACAGCCAAAAAACTTTTTAAAAAATTAAAATTTAATTCAGAAAATACTATAGTATCTGCAATCGTAAAATCAAACACAAAAATTTTCTCCTGCGTGCTCATTGTTTTCCTAGTCCTTCTGCTTCACTTTACAGCAAAATTCACAAGAGGTATTTTTAAAGTCAGTGTTTACTTTCTTTGCCTTTTCATACTGTTCGTGAGGTTCTCACACCAAGAATACTGGAATGGTTTGCCATCCCTTTCCCCAGTGGACCACGTTTTGTCAGAACTCTCCACCATGACCCGTCTGTCTTGGGTGCTCCTGCACAGCATGGCTCATAGCTTCATCAAGTTATGCAAGCCCCTTCACCACAACAAGGCTGTGATCCGTGAAGTTGTCAACTGCAATACTTTGGCCACCGGATGCGGAAAACTGACTCGATGGAAAAGACCCTGATGCTGGGAAAGAGTGAAGGCAAAAGGAGAAGCGGGCAACAGAGAGTGAGATAGATAGTATAATCAACTCAATGGACATGAACTTGAGCAAACTCCAGGAGATAGTGACACACAGGGAAGCCTGGTGGGCTGCAGTCCATGGGGTCACACAGAGTCAGACATGACTTAGTGACTGATCAACAACAAAGTACTGTTTTTAGTTATTCTCCATGGAGACCACTTCAATCAATCTCTTATCTCTTTCACTCCGCCGAAAATGCTCCGGTCAAGGTAACATTGACTGCCATGGTGCTATCCAGTGGCCATGAGAAGGCTACCAGCAGGTCTTACTTTACCAGACCACTTGTCAGCATTTTTGCCGACTGATCATTCCTTCCTTCCTTCTGAAAACACTTCTTTCACTTAGCTTTTCAATCATTACTACCAAGGAATTTATCTCCTGCCTTACTTACAACATATTCCCATCGTCCTTTCTGGGACCTTTCTCCTGTTGGAGATCAGGAACTCAAATATTTCTGCTGAGACTTAAATTTCATGTGCCAAATGAAAGGAAATTTATTTGGTAGTTAACAGAGTGATATGATGAATGCTGTGGATGATGTGATTAGAAGATGAAGTTTTTTTCAGCTTAGTGAAAGTAACAGTAAAGGACAAAGGCTCAAATCAGGAAAAAGCCTTTCTAAATTGTTTTAGTGGGGGGCTGTTATTAAAATGGAGAGAAATAGTTGAAGGCTGACAGAAAAATCAATAATATTTGGAAACTGAAAAATAAAATATTTAAACTGTTATTTTGATAAACTAATCTGAGTATCTTCTCGGCATGGTTTGGAATACTTTTAGAAAATGCTTTATTATTTTAAATACATAAAATAGTGATCAGGGCAAACAATTTGTAAGAGAAATCCCTTGGTCAATGAGGATTGAAGTAACAAATGTGTTTTGGCGTATTGTGGTTTGTGGAAGAAATGAACTGAATTCATTTTTGTGGAAGACACTATATGCTGTGCTTAGTCACTCAGTCGTGTCTGACTCTTTGCAACCCCATGGACTGTAGCCTGCCAGGCTCCTCTGTCCATGAAATTCTCCAGGCAAGAATACTGAAGTGGGTAGCCTTTCCCTTCTCCAGGGGATCTTCCCAACCCAGGGATGGAACTCAGGTCTCCTGAATTACAAGTAGATTCTTTACCATCTGAGCCCCCAGGGAAGTTCAAGAATTCTGGAGTGGGTAGCCTATCCTTTCTCCAAGGGATCTTCCCAACCCAGAAATCCAACCAGGATCTCCTACATCACAGGCAGATTCTTTACCAGTTGAGCTACCATGGAAGCCTGGAAGACATTGTGCATTAGACTAAAAAGGAAAGAGATACACTTTCATAGAACCCCATGTGGCCTTGTTAGGAAAGCAGGGGCATTTGGTATTGTTATTTGTTGTTGTTTAGTTGCTAATTCTGTCCAACTCTTTTGTAATCCTAGGACTGTAGCCCACCAGGCTCCTCTGTCTATGGGATTTCCCAGGCAAGAATACTGGTGTGGGTTGCCATTTCCTCCTCCAGGGGATATTCCTGACCCAGGGATTGAACCCATGTCTCCTGCGTTGGCAGGCGGATTCTTTACCACCGAGCCACCAGGCTCCTGCTGTCATTATGTAAACAGGTTTTGGCAGGAAAGAGCTTTCTGCAGGAGGCACTTTTCTGCCTTGTCACTAATCTTAAACACTCAGCACCCCCCACCCCCCGACCTGTGCTGTACTCATCTAGCTCTAGCACACGTTTCAGATCATTTGATCACCCAGTACCTTACCTAACCTGTTGCTTCTTCTGATCAAAGAAACAGAAATGATGAATAAGTAATTAACAGATGACTAGATCTCTTCCCTAGCCTGCCTTTCAGTAATATCTAGAACAATCTGTGTGAATAAGATAGCAGCTAAACCAATCCATTCTGAAGGAGATCAGCCCTGGGATTTCTTTGGAAGGAATGATGCTAAAGCTGAAACTCCAGTATTTTGGCCACCTCATGAGAAGAGTTGGCTCACTGGAAAAGACTCTGATGCTGGGAGGGATTGGGGGCAGGAGGAGAAGGGGACGACTTAGGATGAGATGACTGGATGGCATCACTGACTCAATGGACGTGAGTCTGAGTGAACTCCAGGAGTTGGTGATGGACAGGGAGGCCTGGCTTGCTGAGATTCATGGGGTCGCAAAGGGTCGGACATGACTGAGTGACTGAACTGAACTGAACTGAAAGAAAAATGACAAGACATTAATAAGCCTGCCCACAGCCTGCAGGCAGTAGCGGAGGTTACTACTCTGACCTTGTCTCAATGATTAACTGAGATTACTTACTTGTGTCTCTTTAAAAGGCTTCATGGCCAAGTAGAATCTTCATAGGTCATTTTTTTTTTTTTCCATTTCCCCAGACTGCCAGCATTCTGATTAAAAGCAACTAGTCTTTCTAACAACATTGACTTCCCTGGTGGTTCAGTGGTAAAGAACCCACCTCCCATGTGAGTTTGATCCTTGATCCAGCAAGATCCCCTGGAGAAGAAAATGGCAAACTACTCCCGTATTCTTGCCTGGAGAAACCCATTGACAGAGGAGTCTACAGACCATGAAGTCGCAAAGAGTTTGACACGACTTAGGAGAAGGCAAGGGGACCCCACTCCAGTACTCTTGCCTGGAAAATCCCATGGACAGAGGAGCCTGGTGGGCTGCAGTCCATGGGGTTGCGAAGAGTTGGATACGATTGAGTGACTTCACTTTGACTTTTCACTCTCATGCATTGGAGCAGGAAATGGCAACCCACTCCAGTGTTCTTGCCTAGAGAATCCCAGGGGTGGGGGAGCCTGGTGGGCTGCCGTCTCTGGGGCCGCACAGAGTCGGACACGACTGAAGTGACTTAGCAGCAGCAGCAGCAGCAGCAGCAGCAGCAGCAGCAGTGATTAAGCAGCAGTCCTTTCTACCAACACACCTCTCTCTCACACACACACGCCTTTCATATTGAATTAAATTGTGCTTAACAGCTAATTTCAGAACAGAATCTGANGACTTAGCAGCAGCAGCAGCAGCAGCAGCAGCAGCAGCAGCAGTGATTAAGCAGCAGTCCTTTCTACCAACACACCTCTCTCTCACACACACACGCCTTTCATATTGAATTAAATTGTGCTTAACAGCTAATTTCAGAACAGAATCTGATAAAATCAGAGAAATGCAGACTTCTCTGTGCCTGTCCTCTCTGGGATGTTTTCTTCAGTGTCCTATTATTCATTGCTGTGAAAGATGGAGAATGAGAATTAACTTTCCTATAGAATGAAAGTTTTAATTTTTCTAAGGTTAGGTTAAATAAATGTCATAGAACCAAAGGTGGTTATAAGCACTCTGATTTCACATAAGAAAAACAACTGATGGATATGAAAAAAATGAAAAATGTGAAAGTGTTAGTCACTCTGTCATGTCCAACTGTTTGGGTCCCCATGGACTTTAGCCCACCAGGCTCTTCTGTCCATGGGATTTCCCAGGCAGGAATATTGGAATAATGCAGGCTGACTCTTTCCTGTCTGTGCCACCAGGGAAACCCAATGGATGTGAAGAAACTTGAAATCATGTGCTCAAGGTGATCAAGTCAAAGTTGCTTGCCTGGCCGTTGCTGGCTGTCAGTGGAACTCATTGTGAGGCATATAGAAGAAAAACAGAGCAACAAAGGAGAGTGTTTTGCTGGGTGTTTTCTGATGAAGGTGAGCAATTTGCAAACTACATCCCAAGAAAAATTATAGAAAAAGAGAAGAGTGAAGTAATTGGGCTGCCTCTTGATCAGACCTACCCCAACATTTAAAATGAAGAGTGACGTATGTCAACTGATATACGTCAAGCCCCGAATTTTAACTTTTATCCTTGAGACTCTAACACTCCACATGAATACTAATGTCTTACAGTTTTATAGCCTTATGTCTATAACATTCTTCCATCCACTTCAGTGGAGTAAACCCTGGATTATTTAACCACTAAATAATTTTGCAATTAGTTTTCTATTGTTTAACACTCATGCTTGAGAAGCCAAGGTAACATATGACATGAAACAAGGATGTATAAAACATTTTTTAAAATTGAAACTATGTTGTGTTTAAAGTATTTGAAGAAATAAATCTGATGATCTTCCTTGTATCTCATAATAACATTGAAATTTTAATCCAAAACCTATTTTATAAAAGCGAATAAATGTATAACATTACTGAGGACAAGAAGTGGTAGTTAGCATATAAAGTATTTTTGTAAATATATAGAAGATGGTAAACAGAATCACACTGATGGATGAACCACAAAAGAATACAGAACATAGAGAGAGAAAGACTGCAGAGAAGTGACAAATATTTTTCCTGAAAAAGAAAGGTTTATAGGTCCTGACAACCCACCCATCATACTTCATATCCTTTCCTACCTCCAAATACAGAAGCATTTGCCTGCAAGCTAAATGACAGTTGCATTACATATATATTGCTGAAACAGAAATATAAACTAAAATATTTAAATTTAAATTTTAGTTTTAAATGTGTTGAAATAAGATACTTTAACACCCTACAAATTTAAGCATACAATCAGATTTTTTAAAACTTTCTATTTTATATTGGAGTAAAACAGATTGAAAATGTTGTGATAATTTCAGGTGGACAACAGAGCGACTCAGCCATACATATACGTGTATCTTTTCCCCCTGGAAACTCCCCTCTTATCCAGGCTGCCACATAACATTGAGCAGAGTTCCATGTGCTATAGAGTAGGTACTTGTTGGTCATCCATTTTAAATATAGCAGTGTGTACATGTCCATCCCAAATTCTCTACTATTTATGATAACCATAAATTCATTCCCTAGGCCTGTGAATCTGTTGCTGTTTTGTAAAGTTTTGCAGATCGTTGAAAGAAACAAAACTGATGGAATTCCATAGGATGTAATACATCATGGACTATAGAAGATGGATACACCAGTGCTCACTCTGCCCTAGATTACTACTGTCTAGAAAGTTTCCTACAGAAGCTCTTCTCACATCACACTCCCTGCCCTACTCCCCAGTCCTATCCCAAGACAGAGGGCTTTTCCCTCAGATGGCCTTCCTATTATTTGTCTTGTTTTGTTTCACTATGTTTATCCCTGGTTGCTCAGATGGTAAAGAATCTGCCAGCAATACAGGAGACCCAGGTTTGATCCCTGGGTTGGGAAGATCCCCTGAAAAAGGAAATAGCAACCCACTCCAGTATTCTTGACTAGAGAATTCCATGGAGAGAGGAGCCTGGCATGCAATAGTCCACGGAGTTGCAAAGATTTGGACACAACAGAGCAACTAACACTTTCACTTTCCATGTGCCATAGCTGGTAAGAGTGAAACTAGAAAAAAGGAGAGTTTTTCTCATCTATGCCAATGCTATTTGATTGTTATCATTTCTATGGAGATAACATAAGTAAGGCCAAAGAGATAATTTCAGGAGGCAAGTATTTGAATTTTGTCCCAAGTGGCTCAGGTGGTAAGGAATCTTCCTGCAATGCAGGAGACCTGGGTTTGATCCTTGGGTTGGGAAAATCCTCTGCAGAAAAGAAATGGCAACCCACTCCAATATTCTTGCCTGGAGAATTCCATGAACAGAGGAGCCTGGCAGGCCCCAGTCCATGGACTCACAAAGAGTCAGATGCAACTGAAGCAATTTAACACACACACAGTCCTCTTAAAGGTTAAGTAAGAACAATGTCTAACTAATTATCTCTATATTCTGACCAGCTGAGTAATTCCTCCCTGGAGCAACTGGAAAAGGCAGCCACAGGTCTTGGGTCCTGTGCACCCCTACTCTGGTGGCTGAGTTGCCCACATTGCCACCAGCAGTTTGGCAACTTGGTCTGAAGGGCAGGGGCTTCCCTGGAAGCTCAGATGGTAAAGAATCTGTTTGCAGTGCAGGAGACCTGGGCTCGATCTCTGGGTGCGGAAGATCCCCTGGAGAGGGCATGACAACCCACTCCAGTATTCTTGCCTGGAGAATCCCATGGACAGAGGAGTCTGGCAAGCTACNTGGTCTGAAGGGCAGGGGCTTCCCTGGAAGCTCAGATGGTAAAGAATCTGTTTGCAGTGCAGGAGACCTGGGCTCGATCTCTGGGTGCGGAAGATCCCCTGGAGAGGGCATGACAACCCACTCCAGTATTCTTGCCTGGAGAATCCCATGGACAGAGGAGTCTGGCAAGCTACAGACCACTGGGTCGCAAGGAGTCAGACATGACTGAGTAACAGACAAGGGCAGGGCCTGCTGACATTCTCAAAGTGTCCGGCAGGTGGCAGTGTTTCCCTCACTGGTATAGAGCCCAGCAGGGTCTAACACTGAGGGCTCTGGAAGAGACCTGAAGATAAAGTCACCTGCTCAGATTTTGTTGGGTTGTTTTGCCTTTTTCTACATTTTATTTTTGAAACATTTTAGTAAAAATAAACAAGGCAGGCTTTTGTGACGATGGTAGAGATAAGCAGGTGCCTCCCTTCCCATGTCACTGGATGTGCTTGACCTCCTGAGCCCCTTACTGTGATGTTCCCAGTGGAGCTGTCCTAGAGACACCCAGGAAGATGATCTCCAATCTTTAACGTCCTTCACCTGTCCTGCCACCCCAGACAATTTGCTGCTCCACTTCCTTCAAAGCTGGCTCCCACCATTGGTCACTCTCCTCAGCTGTAACTCTCCTGGGAGACCCAAGCACACTTCCTGGAGGAGGCTGTGTGGGAGACCAAATCATCTGAGAAAAGGAGTAACCAATGGCCACAGCTACTGGCTGCAGGGAAAACCCATCAGGACTGATGGAGACTTTGCCAGGTCTGTGCCTGCATGACCCACGGACAACTACTGCTAGTTCAACTACAAGCGACAGTTGAGAAGTGTCTCATTTTCCACCCATAGCCCCCATATAAACATTTCCTTCTACAATCAGTCACATAGCCTATTAAGTCTCGACAGTTGAAAAGTGTCTCATTTTACACCCATAGCCCCCATATAAACATTTCTTTCTACAGTCAGTCACACAGCCTCTTAAATCTCAGTACTAGAGATATACTTTTGATTTTGACAATGGTCACGTTTTCAAGAACTTGCTGTTAAAATTTAACCTCAGCATGTGTGCTAAGTCGCTTCAGTTGTGTCCGACTCTTTGTGACCACATGGACTATAGCCCTCCAGGTTCCTCTTTCCATGGGATTCCTCTGGCAAGAATACTGGAGTGGGTTGCCATGCCCTCTTCCAGAGGATATTCCCAACCCAGGGATTGAACCCGTATCTCTTAAGTCTCCTGCATTGACAGGCGGTTTCTTTACTGTCCTGTGACTTGATGTATGACCCCCGACTTTTTGATCTATGACTTCCGACCTTTAATCCTTGACATTTGATCCTGGACCCTTGACCCAGCACATTTTATCACTGGCCTTTTGACCTCTGATTTTGACCCCCAGTGAAGCAAACTATTTTGGTTAGTGAACACAAATTCATGTGGCCAATGCACAGTGAGACTAAATAAACCCAAAACATTGAATTCGGAGGAGAGAAAGGTTTACTGCAAGGAGATACTAAACTCTGAACTCCACAAAGTGTTTCAGCAAAGCATTTTAAAAGTCCAGGAGTGGGACAGGTATCCTAGAGTCTGAAAGGGCAGCAACTAGAGGCCCTTGATCTATGAGCTCTGACCCTTGAACTGTGACCCTTGACCACCATACAGAAAGTGAAATGGTACAGCCACCACTGTGGAGGACATTATAGCAGCAGGTCAAAAACTTTGCATAAAATTAACATGATATGTCAATTTCTGACATATGTCTTTTGAAACCATGGTTTCAAATGAATTATAGTAGATGTCAGAAGATAGCCCTTGCGTCCCCTTTTCTCTAAACATGAATATGAGCAAAGGCTATCACCGGCATCAAGGAGGAGCATATATCAAATCTTCCTCTGTTAATACTGTTGTAAGTTTCCATTGTTTATACTTCAGTATGGCTTGTCTGGGTGATGCTCAATGGCCATACTGCATGATGTTCTCCACCGCTAGAAGGGCAAATACAGAAAAATGACAAGGCCATCTCTTTGCCCCTATTGTGCAGGTCTATGTCTTAATTTTTCCTCCTCTCCAAAAAGAAGAGAATCAAGATCAACAAAAAATTTAAGAAAAATACTATATACAGTAACATCTAATTACTATACAAGTCTATAAGTACTTAGAGCAGCTGGGAGAAATAAAAGGGAGGAATGACAACATGTGCTCTGTTTTGTGTTCATTAGCTGAGCTGTTGGGTATTTGTATATGATTTAGTCTTTTTAATCCCCGACTTAATTGCATTATCTGTTTTGTGCTTGGAGCCACACAGGTTTTATTGTGACTTTCTTCCATTGTATATTTGATGACTCGCCTATGCATAAACACCAATGTGACATGCAATATTAATAGACATTAACAGCAAAATTACCATGAGACAGTTTTATCCCATTTCACACTGTAAAGTTACCAGGTGGTTTAACTTAGCGTTGCAAGTGATTTTTTTTTCATTCTCAGAAACTTCATGAATTTGTTATTGAATATTTAATGAACTTAAGTACATAGCTTACCATCTGTGCCTCAGGTTTTTCATCTTTCAAATGACAAAATGAGTGGCTTTCCTTCTATTTTTTCAATTGAAAAATCTTTCAACTAAAATAACACATTGAAGGATAAAGCAAACCAAAAATGTGAAATTTCCTCATTGGAATGGATACAAGGCTTTCAGCCTCCTCTGCACCCACCTCCTCTTCCTCCACACTTCCTAAAGGTTTCTCTCAGGACTCCCAGCTCTGGAAACACTTCTGAAACTACCAGGCTAGATCTCTAAGGTTCTTTTTGGCTCTAACGTTCAGATGATACAAAACCAGGAAGCCCAAAGCTGCAGCACACGAGGGACCATTGCTATTTAACAGAAGAGAAAAATTGTGTCCATACATTTGCACTTGATGAATACTAATTAATAAAAGTGATAAATCAGAAAACAGTTTGAACCTGTTTCAATGTGAGGTTCAAACCATTAAGAGGGAACCAAGAACTTTATCTTGCTGCTCAAAAAGTATGGTACTATCTTATCTTAGTGTGAGAGCAGCACTCTGCTGCTAAGTCACTTCAGTCATGTCCAACTCTTCACAACCCCATGGACTGCAGCCTTCCAGGCTCCTCCGTCCATGGGATTTTCCAGGCAAGAGTACTATATTCTCCTTGAATTAATTGCCTAAAGGATATGGCTATAGTTGGTTTCCATGGAGCTCTGTTGGAAGCCAGCATCTCTGAGTAGAGAACATGGACAAATTAACCCTTACCTAACTTAAAAATTGTTTTCATCTTTTATGAGATGCACTTACCCATGGCTAACAGTGAGTGCGTTTGTTTTCATAATCTATGATCTGAAAAGTAAAATCGTTTGAAAGTGTTTTACTAAGCCATCTAGATCTTCATTTTTCATAGTTAATATTTTTATATCTGTCTCTACAAGACTCAACCATCCATTTGTCAGGTGAGGTTTGTTGTCTTCAGTTGCTTGCTTTGGAATGCCAGCACCTATCCCTCTGAGGGTTGTCAGATCACTAATAAGACATGTACCCTTTTCAGCAGAGTGCCTGAGTCACTTATCACAATGCGGGGCTCTTCCTCTGGGGTCTGGATTGAAACATGTCTTCTATTTGGTTATGCCTGAGAGATTTTTCCAGTTTCTTGAGTAGGGCTCTATTATTTACTTAGAATGATGTTTTTCACTCCTAGCTGCATATTTAAATCACCTGAGAGATGTGTATAAGAGACAGATCTTATCTTAGTGTGAGAGCAGCACTCTGCTGCTAAGTCACTTCAGTCATGTCCAACTCTTCACAACCCCATGGACTGCAGCCTTCCAGGCTCCTCCGTCCATGGGATTTTCCAGGCAAGAGTACTGGAGCACTCTGCAATAACTCTCAACTCGGGCCACCCAGTAGAATTCACCTGAAAAGTTTTAAAGAAACACTGATCACCAACCGCAGACATTCTCTTTTAATTGGTCTATAATGGGACATTGTTAGTTTTATAGTTCTCAGGTGATTTAAATATGCAGCTAGGAGTGAAAAACATCATTCTAAGTAAATAATAGAGCCCTACTCAAGAAACTGGAAAAATCTCTCAGGCATAACCAAATAGAAGACATGTTTCAATCCAGACCCCAGAGGAAGAGCCCCGCATTGTGATAAGTGACTCAGGCACTCTGCTGAAAAGGGTACATGTCTTATTAGTGATCTGACAACCCTCAGAGGGATAGGTGCTGGCATTCCAAAGCAAGCAACTGAAGACAACAAACCTCACCTGACAAATGGATGGTTGAGTCTTGTAGAGACAGATATAAAAATATTAACTATGAAAAATGAAGATCTAGATGGCTTAGTAAAACACTTTCAAACGATTTTACTTTTCAGATCATAGATTATGAAAACAAACGCACTCACTGTTAGCCATGGGTAAGTGCATCTCATAAAAGATGAAAACAATTTTTAAGTTAAGTAAGGGTTAATTTGTCCATGTTCTCTACTCAGAGATGCTGGCTTCCAACAGAGCTCCATGGAAACCAACTATAACCATATTCTTTAGGCAATTAATTCAAGGAGAATATTGAGGTGGCACATCAGGCCACTGGTTCACCACGCCATATAGCTTAGAATGCAAGCCTTAAATCCTGGACTTCTCATCACACCAGAAGAGGGGTTGGTGACCTCTCAGCCAATGAATGTGAAGTGGTATAGCTGGACTGGATCCTAACCCATAGCTACAACAGGGCAGAGACTCTCGCTTCTCTAATCTTGTAGTTAAAGTTTTAAGTCATGGAAGACAGCATGCCTCTCCTCGAGTCCTCGAATCTGAAGTCAGGTAAGACTGGATCCCTGGGCACTATTTCAGAATTCTCTGAGCAACAGTATACCCACACACATCTGATACTGCTACTCTCTGTGCATTCCTCCCTCAAGGTACTATTCCTTCTGGATATGTGTGATCTCCAGTATTTGCTTAACAAATACATTTGTTTGGAGGATTATCAAATGATCAGTAAAGGTACAAAATGAAATCTATAAAAAAAAAGAGACAAAAATATCCAAACAAGACAATAAGATGGGCATTTTGGAGAATGTGATAGCTAATGTTATGTGTCAACTTGTCAGAGCCACAGTGACTGGATACATGGTAAAATATTATGGTGTGTGCTTTTGTGAGAGTATTTTTTTGAATGAGATTATCATTTAAATTTGTGGATTTTTAGTAAAGCAGTTGCCCTGCATAAAGTTGGGCCTTATCCAATTAGTTAAAGGCTGAATAGAACAAAAGACTCATCTCTCCTGAAACAGCAAATTCTTGCCAGAAGATGGTTTTCCAACTTAGACTGTAATATCAGCTCTTCTCTGGATCTTCAGGCTGCCAGCCCACCCTGAAGATTTTGGACTCGCTAGCCTCCATTAAAAAAAAAGTAGAGACATTACTTTGCTGACAAAGATCCATATAGTCAAAGCTATGGTTTTTCCAGTAGTCATGTATGGATGTGAGAGTTGAACCATAAAGAAAGCTGAGTGCCGAAGAACTGATCCTTTTGAACTGTGGTGTTGGAGAAGACTTTTGAGAGTCCCTTGGACTGCAAGGAGATCCAACCAGTCCATCCTAAAGGAAATCAGTCCTGAATGTTCATTGGCCACCTGATGTGAAGAGCTGACTTATTTGAAAAGACCCTGATGCTGGGAAAGATTGAGGGCAGGAGGAGAAGGGGATGGCAGAGGATGAGATGGTTGGATAGCATCACTGACTCAATGTACATGAGTTTCGGTAAACTCTGGGAGTTGGTGATGGACAGGGAGGCCTGGCACGCTGCAATCCATGGGGTCGCAAAGGGTTGGATACCAATGAGCAACTGAACTGAACTGATCCCCTGTGGGAAAAGCAAGGAGATATTTTGCAAGATAAATGGCATTTTTACTTTACTTCCTCACTGCCTCTCCATCTCTGATTCTATAAAAGAAGCTGGCATCCAGACCCCGATAATGGTCTGCCGCCTTTCCGAATAAAGTCATATTTCTTGCCTCAACCCTCATCTCCTGATTTATTGGCCTGTCATGCAGCAAGCAGAGCAAGCTTGGATGTGGTAACAATTTCTTCCATTTGGTGGTAGGTTTTACCATCTAAAAACCTCTGGAAATGTGCATGAGATACTATTACCTGGGTACTTCAGGGAGGAACTACCCCAGAGGGTACGGAGGAGGGGTCTGTCCTAGGGAGACCTGGTAGGCTCCTGCTGGGTTTTTGCTAGACACCTTCCTTCCAGCTGCCCATTCCCCACTGTGCTGCTGATTATTTCATTTCTATTGAACGAATTTTGCTATGTTTTTCTACCAATATTCAAATGTGTTTTTGATGTCACCCAAGATCAATTTTGGAGAAGGCGATGGCACCTCACTCCAGTACTTTCACCTGGAAAATCCCATGGACAGAGGAGCCTGGTAGGCTGCAGTCCATGGGGTCGCTAAGAGTCTGACACAACTAAGCGATTTCCCTTTCATTTTTTACTTGCATGCATTGGAGAAGGAAATGGCAACCACTCCAGTGTTCTTGCCTGGAGAATCTCGGGGACGGGGGAGCCTGGTGGGCTGCCGTCTCTGGGGTCACACAGAGTCGGACACGACTGAGGTGACTTAGCAGCAGCAGCAGCAGCAGCAGCAGCAAGATCAGTTTCTCTGGCCTCAGATTCTTTGATAATCTCCACAGTGGGGAATGTTTCCACAAATATTCACTAATTAAGCTAGCAATTGTCTTTCAAAGTGGCTATAAGGAGCAGATGTCTCAGGCAGCCTTTCAATGTGAACTCAGTGGTCTCCATGCAGAGTCATTTGATTCCTACCTGTACCTGTTGGTTAATAAATAATATTTTTCCTGAACTCCAATACTGGGATTACAAAGTAGGCCTCTGAGTCTACAGTGACATACTTTCCTCTCTTTCTGCACACACCCATGACACGCTGTAAGTCTATAGTATTTACTATATCAGATATTGCTGAAGCAATAGGATGAGTCATCTCATATACTCCATTGTTAATCTCCAGGAGATAGCTATTTGAGGGAATGACCAGTCAGACTATTAGAAAGGGAACTAGTGGGAAACAAAGGTCAAGTCTCACTCACTTCCTTAATCAGAGCAGTGATTTTAAGTCTCTGACCAAAGCATCTGCCTCATCTCCCCAGTCTCCTTCTAAGCTACATCTACGTGATACTTTTACTTTCCCTAAATCTCTACATTACTTGCTCTTTTGGAATTCTTAATGTTTACTCCAAAGAAGACTCAAAGACAGCTCCAAGGTTACCATTTAGCATGGCTCATTAAAACTGTGCATGTTCTCACAACTATAAATGTCCCAAAGAGGTAAGGGAGTAGACAGGATATAAACGTTTTGTTGAAAAATAAAACGGACAAACTAAGAAATGGAGTATTTGCTGCCACATCAGTAAACAAGGATGTCACAGTCATCAGGGATTCTGGCCTTCCAAAAGTGAATTCCTGAGCCCCAAGGGCACTCAGGAAAGAGAAGAGTGCCTGTAAGCGCAGGCGGCAGCGGCAGGCCACCGCACTAAGCACGGCCGAAAGCTACCCCACGTCCGAGGCCAGGGACGGCGGCCTAGAGTGCCAGGCTGCGACGGCACAGGAACAGCCGAGAGGATGAAATGGAGTATTTGCTGCCACATCAGTAAACAAGGATGTCACAGTCATCAGGGATTCTGGCCTTCCAACTGTGAATTCCTGAGCCCCAAGGGCACTCAGGAAAGAGAAGAATACCTGTAAGCGCAGGTGGCAGCGGCAGGCCACCGCACTAAGCACGGCCGAAAGCCACCCCACGTCCGAGGCCAGGGACGGCGGCCTAGAGTGCCAGGCTGCGACGGCACAGGAACGGCCGAGAGGAGCTATCCCGCATCCACGTCCAAGGCCAGGGACGGCAGCCCGGAGGAGCCACCCTGCGTTTGAGGTCAGGGGCGACAGCCGAGAGGAGCCACCCAGCATCCAAGGCTAGGGGCATCACCCGAGGCCAGGGTGGCAACCTGGAGGAACAACCCCACATCCAAGGAGTGGTGGCTGCCGGGTGCAGGAGGGCCTAGAGGAGCCATCCCACATTAAGATCAGGAAGGGCGATGGGAGGAGATACCCCTCATCCAAGGTAAAGAACAGTGGCTGCACTTTGCTGGAGCAGCCATGAAGAGATATCCCATGCCCAAGGTAAGAGAAACCCAAGGATAAGTGAATTCCTGAGCCCCAAGGGCACTCAGGAAAGAGAAGAGTGCCTGTAAGCGCAGGCGGCAGCGGCAGGCCACCGCACTAAGCACGGCCGAAAGCTACCCCACGTCCGAGGCCAGGGACGGCGGCCTAGAGTGCCAGGCTGCGACGGCACAGGAACAGCCGAGAGGAGCTACCCTGCATCCACGTCCAAGGCCAGGGACGGCGGCCCGGAGGAGCCACCCTGCGTTTGAGGTCAGGGGCGACAGCTGAGAGGAGCCACCCAGCATCCAAGGCTAGGGGCGGCACCCGAGGCCAGGGTGGTGACCTGGAGGAACAACCCCACATCCAAGGAGTGGTGGCTGCCGGGCGCAGGAGGGCCTAGAGGAGCCATCCCACACTAAAGATCAGGAAGGGCGGTGGGAGGAGATACCCCTCATCCAAGGTAAAGAGCAGTGGCTGCACTTTGCTGGAGCAGCCATGAAGAGATATCCCATGCCCAAGGTAAGAGAAACCCAAGGATGAAAGAAAAACACCAATACAGTATACTAACGCATATATATGGAATTTAGAAAGATGGTAACAATGACCCAATATGCGAGACAGCAAGAGACACAGATGTATATAACAGTCTTTTGGATTCTGGGAGAAGGCAAGGGTAGGATGAATTGGGAGAATAGCATAAAGCATGTATATTCTCATATGTGAAACAGACCGCCAGTCCAGGTTTGTTGCATGAGACAGGGGGCTCAGGGCTGGTGCACTGGGATGACCCTGAGGGATGGGATGGGTAGGGAGGTGGGAGGGGGACTCAGGATGGGGAACACATGTACACCCGTGGTGGATTCATGTCAATGTATAGCAAAACTACTACAATATTGTAAAGTAAGTAGCCTCCAATTAAAATAAATAAAATTTTAAAAAGTTTATTGAGGTATAATTGATATATAACATTATTATTAGTTTTAGGTGTACAATATAATGATTTGATATCTATATTATAAAACAATCACCACATAAGTCTTATTAACATATGTGACTTTTATTGCAGAGTAATATGACAGAGTAATCAATAAAAACTTTTTAAAATAATGATGTTACATTAAGGTAAAATTATATGGAAAATATGGAAACGAAATATAAGTGGAAGGGACATTGTACAGGAGACAGGGATCAAGACCATCCCCATGGGGAAAAAAAAAATGGCTGTCTGGGGAGGCCTTACAAATATCTGTGAAAAGAAGAGAAGCAAAAAGCAAAGGAGAAAAGGAAAGACATAAGCATCTAAATGCAGAGTTCCAAAGAATAGTAAGGAGAGATAAGAAAGCCGGCCTCAGAAAAGAAATAAAGGAAAACAATGGAATGGGAAAGACTAGAGATCTCTTCGAGAAAATCAGAAATCCTGTTAGGGGAAGCACACTGATTGAAACCGCCCACCCTGGCCAGGCACCACAGTAGCCATCTGCATGAGGTGTTTTACGACAGGAGGTCCTGGCAAGGAACACGGAACTAATAGGCCACCACCAACCAGAAGAGATCGGGAAAAGTCAAAAGGAGACACCACACGTCTGACCACCTCCCCGAAGCCTTCTTGCTGGCATTCATCTTGGTTGAGCAAGGCGTGCACCACTAGGAAGGACTCTGAGTCAGAATGATTGGCTAAAGACAACCCGGAAGTTAATCCCATCACCATAAAACCCGAGACTATGAGCCATGCGGCAGAGCAGTTCCCCTGGGTTCCCTTAACCTACTGTTCTCTGCCCGGGCACCCTTTCCCAATAAAATCTCTTGCTCTGTCAGCACATGTGTCTCCTTGGACAGTTCATTTTCAAGTGTTAGACAAGAGCCCACTTTTAGGCCCTAGAAGGGGTCCCCCTTCCTGCAATAATACCAAGGGAACATTTCATGCAAAGATGGGCAC
>SJYX01014609.1:164442-240514 GCA_006410675.1 Oreotragus oreotragus
TGTTGAGTCGCTTCAGTCATGTCCGACTCTGTGCGACCCCAGAGACGCCAGCCCACCAGGCTCCCTCATCCCTGGGAATCTCCAGCAAGAACACTGGAGTGGGTTGCCATTTCCTTCTCCAATGCAGGAAAGTGAAAAGTGAAAGTGAAGTCGCTCAGTCGTGTCCGACTCTTAGCGACCCCATGGACTGCAGCCCACCAGGCTCCTCCATCCATGGGATTTTCCAGGCAAGAGTACTGGTCTAAGACAAAATAAAACAGTACCTAATTTTTATATTTGGCATTATTTTTAAAAAGGCTTTACTAACAGTTCTTTGAAAGCCCTTGAAAAATGTTATGGCTGTGCTTATTTTACTTTCAATATTATAAAATCAGTTACTTGCAAAGTGCCACTCAGACTGTCGTTTGGTCGCTCGGGTGCATCTCTGACTCTTTGAAACCCTACAGACTGTAGCCCGCCAGGCTCCTCTGTCCATGGGATTTCCCAGGCAAGAACACTGGAGTGGGATGCCATGCCCTCCTCCAGGTAGGGAGGTGGTGGTGGTGATTTGGTCGCTAAGTTGTGTCTGACTCTTGAGACCCCAAGGACAGATGCCAGGCTCCTCTGTCCATGGGATTTCCCAGGCAAGAATACTGGAGTGGGTAGCCATTTCCTTCTCCAGGGGATACTCCCAAGCAAGGGATTGAACCCTTGTCTCCTGCATTGGCAATCGGATTCCACCGAGCCCCCAGGGTGGCTTACTCAGCCTTACTCAGACTGTACTGTGTTGTTATAGCAGCTTAAACAGATTAAGATATACCTCAAAGATTATGAATGCACTAATTTGTATAAACATCTTAGAATATTGCTTTGCACACAGTACCTCAACAAACCTTCAGTTCAGTCGCTCAGTCGTGTCCAACTCTTTGTGACCCCGTGGACTGCAGCACGCCAGGCCTCCCTGTCTATCACCAACTCCCAGAGTCCACCCAAACCCATGTCCATTGAGTCGATGATGCCATCCAACTATCTCATCCTCTGTCGTCCCCTTCTCCTCCTGCCCTCAATCTTTCCCAGCATCAGGGTCTTTTCAAATGAGTCAGCTCTTCACATCAGGTGGCCAAAGTATTGGAGTTTCAGCTTCAACATCAGTCCTTCCAATGAACACACAGGACTGATCTCCTTTAAGACGGATTGGTTGGATCGAGTTTTTATAATTATTAGCATTACCACTACTACTACTAAGAAGTAATGTACTTAAATTATTATTATTGCTATTATTATATGTGAGGATATAAGCAGTAGTACTAATGTGGATAAATCAGAATTAAAGCAACTAGGAAAAGCAATTCCAAGGTAATTTTGCCAAAAAATCAAGAGTTAGAATGGCTTCTAGAATTTAAAATTTCTTTTCTATTGATGTTGACTAGGGTGCAATGAAACCTAGGTAGCATTAGGCTTATACCAAGTGTCCTGGTTGTCTGTGTAGAAACACCCTCAGAGCAAGTGACTCAATTAGTTATTAAAGGTGTCATATATTTTAGAACTCAGAACAACTAAAGGTCAGTAGTAGAACCACTTGTACTTTTTGAAATTCAAATTGCCAAATTCAGCTACACTGCCAGATTTCTTGCATAAATTAGATATAGCCATCTCAGATCTTTCTATGAAATAATAATTTTTAAACTCAATTTTAAATCAGTACAAATGGTAAGATAATAAATTTTTAGTTCTTTAGTTCTTTCTCTTGACACTTTTTTTTCCCAAAGCATGAGAAAATTTTAAGTCTCTAAAAATCGAATGAGTACTTTTCAAAGATATTCTAGGGAAGTAACTGTTCATCAATAACACACTTGGGCTTCCCAGGTGGTGCGAGTGGTAAATAATCCGGCTGCCAATCATTGGCAGGAGAGACAAGAGACTCGAGTTTGATCCCAGGGTCAGGAAGATCCCCTGGAGAAGGAAATGGTAACCCACTCCAGTATTTTTGCCTGGAAAATTCCATGGAGAGAGGAGCCTGGAGGGCTACAGTCCACAGGGCCACAGAGAGTCGGGCATGACTGAGCAACTGGGCATGGCACAGTAATACCCTTGAAAAACAGAAACCCTAAAGCTTGTGTTAAAGATCAGGACGAGGGGCTTCCCTGGGGGCTAAATGGTAAAGAGTCCACCTTCCCGTGCAGGAGACATGGGTTCGCTCCTGATCTGGGAAGATGCCACATGCTGTGGGGCAGCTAAGGCCCTGTGTCACAGTGACTGAGCTTGTGCTCTGTCACAAGGGAGGCCTGAGCACCACCACCAGTGAGCAACCCCCACGTGCCGCAACTAGAGGAAAGCCCATGCAGCGACAAAGACCCAGCACCGCCAAAAATAAATAAATGAAATGGAAAAAAAAAAAGATGAGGGCTGGCTGAGCAAGACTGCGGCTGTTTCTGCCTTCTGTTCCCCCATCATGGACCCTTATTTGTGGGAGCTGACATGCAGGAAAGAGGAGGGATCCTGGGAGATGGGATACAGAATGGCCCTGTTCCTTAGCTCTGCCACATAGGCAGGGTCTGACGTCTATAAAAAGAGGGGCTAATGCCCAAGAAGAAAAGACTGCTTTCTGTAGGGACCTTATAAACTATTGTTTAGAATCTTAACGTATAAATAGGGTTTCTCTGGGGACCCAAGTGACAAAGTGAGATGAGCACTTGAGGAAAAGACCCTTCTCATGCCCCTCCTGGCAACCTAGGTTGACTTGGGAGACTGAAGCTTTGTCTAGGATCACAGCTCTGTTGATGTTATATCATGGGCCTTGTGATGGTCACTGCCGAGGGAAGAAGGCAGTAATCATCACAAGATGTGTATAAGAGACAGCTCCAATGCATGAAAGTGAAAAGTGAAAGTGAAGTCGCTCAGTCGTGTCCGACTCTTAGCGACCCCATGGACTGCAGCCCACCAGGCTCCTCCATCCATGGGATTTTCCAGGCAAGAGTACTGGAGTGGGGTGCCACTGCCTGGTGTGCCGCAATTCATGGGGTTGCAAAGAGTCGTATGTGACTGAGCGACTGAAATGAACTGAACTGAAGAAGGAATTTTCTTTAGAAAACTTTACATTGTAAATTCTTCCTCTGTCTCTTTGAAATATATGCAAATCATTTTAAGAGCTAAAAAAAAATCTCTTGCCTGTTTTATAACTCAGGAATGTTTTTTTCAAGGACCTGGGAGTCATTTCCTTGAAATGTAACCATCAAGGAAGAAAGTGCCCCACCTCCCAGTTTCTATGAGAGGGCAGAGGCTAGACTCAGGCAGGCACCTCACTCAACACTGCTAAGTCACTTCAGTCGTGTCCGACTCTGTGCGACCCCATAGACAGCAGCCCACCAGGCTCCGCCATCCCTGGGATTCTCCAGTCAAGAACACTGGAGTGGGTTGCCATTTCCTTTTCCAATGCATGAAAGTGAAAAGTGAAAGTGAAGTCACTGAGTCGTGTCCAACTCTCAGCAGCCCCATGGACTGCAGACCACCAGGCTCCTCCATCCATGGGATTTTCCAGGCAAGAGTACTGGAGTGGGGTGCCACTGCCTGGTGTGCCGCAATTCATGGGGTTGCAAAGAGTCGTATGTGACTGAGCGACTGAAATGAACTGAACTGAAGAAGGAATTTTCTTTAGAAAACTTTACATTGTAAATTCTTCCTCTGTCTCTTTGAAATATATGCAAATCATTTTAAGAGCTAAAAAAAAATCTCTTGCCTGTTTTATAACTCAGGAATGTTTTTTTCAAGGACCTGGGAGTCATTTCCTTGAAATGTAACCATCAAGGAAGAAAGTGCCCCACCTCCCAGTTTCTATGAGAGGGCAGAGGCTAGACTCAGGCAGGCACCTCACTCAACACTGCTAAGTCACTTCAGTCGTGTCCGACTCTGTGCGACCCCATAGACAGCAGCCGACCAGGCTCCCCCATCCCTGGGATTCTCCAGGCAAGAACGCTGGAGTGGGTTGCCATTTCCTTCTCCAATGCATGAAAGTGAAAAGTGAAAGTGAAGTCTCTCAGTCGTGTCCGACTCTTAGCGACCCGATGGACTGCAGCCCGCCAGGCTCCTCCATCCATGGGGTTTTCCAGGCAAGAGCACAGGAGTGGGTGCCGTTGCCTTCTCCTTTTAAGACAGGCTTGCTGTAGTGCTGCAGTGCGTGCATCTGGCCACACCTTGAGCAACAAGATACAAAGAAACTGTATGGAACCAAAATAACAGCAAGCATGCACAGTTAGGGCAAATTCTGAACAAAAGATACAAAGAGACCAAACACCCAACTGCCACTTCAGAAGAGCCCAGAGCTAAGGCAGGTTATCAAGCCTATGGTTTGCACACAACACCACCTAAGGAAAGGCATGGCAAACCACTAAATGCTGGCTAGACCCCTCAATACAACCCTACATAAGAAAAAATCTCGCCACCCTCCCAACCCCCCTGCAAAGGGAACAAAAAACAAAGGAATCTGTATTTTTCTTCTCTTCCCTCCCCTGATGAAACAGAGGCCCCCAGTAAACTGAATTTCTATCTGAATTTCTTGTCTGGCCTATGATCAATTCTATTGATTAAGGAATCTTCATGACCCAGATAATCAGGATGGTGTGATCACTCATCTTGAACCTGACATCCTGGAATGTGAGGTCAAGTGGGCCTTAGGAAGCATCACTATGAACAAAGCTAGTGGAGGTGATGGAATTCCAGTTGAGTTATTTAAGATCTAAAAGATGACTCTGTGAAAGTGCTGCACTCATTATGTCAGCAAATTTGGAAAACTCAGCAGTGGCCACAGGACTGGAAAAGGTCAATATTCATTCCAATCCCAAAGAAAGGCAATGCCAAAGAACGCTCAAACTACTGCACAATTGCACTCATCTCACACGCTAGTAAAGTAATGCTCAAAATTCTCTAAGCCAGGCCTCACCAATACCTGTTCCGTGAAATTCCAAATGTTCAAGCTGGTTTTAGAAAAGGCAGAGGAACCAGAAATCAAATTGCCAACATCCACTGGATCATTGAAAGAGCAAGAGAGTTTTCGAATAACATCTATTTCTGCTTTTTTAACTATGCCAAAGCCTTTGACTGTGTTCAGTTCAGTTCAGTTCAGTCACTCAGTTGTGTCTGACTCTTTGTGACCCCATGAAGTGCAGCACACCAGGCCTCCCTGTCCATCATCAACTCCAAGAGTGCACCCAAACTCATGTCCATCGAGTTGGTGATGCCATCCAGCCATCTCATCCTCTGTCATCCCCTTCTCCTCCTGCCCCCAATCTCTCCCAGCATCAGTGTCCATTCCAATGAGTCAACTCTTTGCATGAGGTGGCCAAAGTGTTGGACTTTCAGCTTTAGCATCAGTCCTTCCAAGAACACCCAGGACTGATCTCTTTTAGAATGGACTGGTTGGATCTCCTTGTAGTTCAAGGGACTCTTGTCTTCTCCAACACCACAGTTCAAAAGCATCAATTCTTCGGGGCTCAGCTTTCTTCACAGTCCAACTCTCATATCCATACATGACCACTGAAAAACTATAGCCTTGACTAGACAGACTTTTGTTGGCAAAGTGGCTCACAATAAACTGTGGAAAATTCTGAAAGAGATGGGAAAAACAGACCACCTGACCTTCTTCTTGAGAAATCTGTATGCAGGTCAGGAAGCAACAGTTAGAACTGGACATGGAACAACATAATGGTTCAAAATAGAAAGAGGAATTCATAAAGGCTATATATTGTCACCCTGCTTATTTAACTTACATGCAGAGTACATCATGAAAAACGTTGGGCTGGAGGAAACATAACCTGGAATCAAGATTGCCAGGAGAAATATCAATAACGTCAGATATGCAGATGACACCACTTTTATGGGAGAAAGTGAAGAAGAACTAAAGAGCCTCTTGGTGAAAGTGAAAGAAGAGATTGAAAAAGTTGGCTTAAAGCTCAACATGCAGAAAATTAAAATCATGGAATCCGGTCCCATTACTTCATGGCAAATAGATGGAGAAACAGTGGAAACAGTGGCTGACTATATTTATGGGGGCTCCAAAATCACTGCAGATGGTGATTGTAGCCATGAAATTAAAAGACACTTACTCCTTGAAAGGAAAGTTATGACCAACCTAGACAGCATATTAAAAAGTAGAAACATTACTTTGTCAACAACGGTCCATCTAGTCAAGGCTATTGTTTTTCAAGTAGTCATGTATGGATGTGAGAGCTGGACTATAAAGAAAGCTGTGCGGCAAAGAATTGATGATTTTTGAACTATGGTGTTGGAGAAGACTCTTGAGAGTCCTTTGAATGCCAAAGAGGTCCAATCAGTCCATCCTAAAGGAGATCAGTCCTGGGTGTTCATTGGAAGTACTGATGTTGAAACTGAAAATCCAGTACTTTGGCCACCTGATTCGAAGAGCTGACTCATTGGAAAAGACTCTGATGCTAGGAAGATTGAGGGCAGGAGAAGAAGGGGACGACAGAGGATGAGATGGTTGGATGGCATCACTGACTCAATGGACATGAGTTTGAGTAAACTCCAGCAGTTGGTGATGGACAGAGAGGCCTGGCGTGCTGTGGTCAACGGGGTCGCAAAGAGTCGGACACAACTGAGTGACTGAACTGAACTGAACTGAAGGAGGCCAAGAGCGCTGGTCTGTGGCACTATCTTGAAGATATGAAAAGCTGCTGCTTCCACTGGATAAAACTATTGATAATTATTTAACCCAGTTGGCCACCTCAGTTACTGAGAGACTATNCGGGGTCGCAAAGAGTCGGACACAACTGAGTGACTGAACTGAACTGAACTGAAGGAGGCCAAGAGCGCTGGTCTGTGGCACTATCTTGAAGATATGAAAAGCTGCTGCTTCCACTGGATAAAACTATTGATAATTATTTAACCCAGTTGGCCACCTCAGTTACTGAGAGACTATAATGAACTATGTGACAAGAGGTGTTGTTAAGTCGTCCTTCCTGAAGATTAGACATTGTTCGTTTCAGGAACATCTGTGTCATGGACCAATAGAGAGTCGATGTATTTTCCGACTTTAAAGAAGACCAGAAACGTCGTAGAAATCACTTAATGGACACACTCAATAACATTCTGGTTTAATACTTTTTCTATAATAAAACTTTTATATCCTTTCCACCATTTTGGAGAGGTTATCGGGTTTGGCAGAAGATTTTAGTTCTAACTACATTTCCTCAACAATTCTGGTAAGGAAAATGGGATGAGTCCCACAGGTCTTCTGAACAACTTAGGGCCACACAAAAACAGGGTCAGAGACCTTGAATAATTAAGCTTCCCTTGTAGTTCTCTGCTCTTTTAATTTTTAAAATATGTACTTATTTGGCTGTATCAGGTCTTAGTTGCAGCACATAGGATGTTCCTTCCATCATGCGAGGTCTTTCATTGTGACACACTGGCTTCACACATTGTGACACACATTGTGGCGTATGGGCTTAGCTGTTACTGTAAGTGAGCTTAGTTGGCATGTGGGATCTTAGTTCCCTGTTGCTGTTGTTCAGTCGCCAAGTTGTGTCCGAGTCTTCATGACCCTGTGGACTGCAGATGCCAGGTTTCCCTGTCCCTCACCATCTCCTGGAGTTTGCCCAAGTTTATGTCCATTGAATTGGTGATGCCATCCAATCATCTCATTCCAACAGGCTCCTCCATCCATGGGATTTTCCAGGCAAGAGTACTGGAGTGGGGTGCCACTGCCTGGTGTGCTGCAATTCATGGGGTCGCAAAGAGTCGTACATGACTGAGTGACTGAACTGAACTGAAGAAGGAATTTTCTTTAGAAAACTTTACATTGTAAATTCTTCCTCTGTCTCTTTGAAATATATGCAAATCATTTTAAGAGCTAAAAAAAATCTCTTGCCTGTTTTATAACTCAGGAATGTCTTTTTCAAGGACCTGGGAGTCATTTCCTTGAAATGTAACCATCAAGGAAGAAAGTGCCCCACCTCCCAGTTTCTGTGAGAGGGCAGAGGCTAAACTCAGGCAGGCGCCTCACTCAACACTGCTAAGTCACTTCAGTCGTGTCCGACTCTGTGCGACCGCATAGACAGCAGCCGACCAGGCTCCCCCGTCCCTGGGATTCTCCAGGCAAGAACGCTGGAGTGGGTTGCCATTTCCTTCTCCAATGCATGAAAGTGAAAAGTGAAAGTGAAGTCGCTCAGTCGTGTCCGACTCTTAGCGACCCGATGGACTGCAGCCCACCAGGCTCCTCCATCCATGGGGTTTTCCAGGCAAGAGCACAGGAGTGGGTGCCGTTTCCTTCTCCTTTTAAGACAGGCTTGCTGTAGTGCTGCAGTGTTTGCGTCTGGCCACACCTTGAGCAACAAGATACAAAGAAGCTGTATGGAACCAAAATAACAGCAAGCATGCACAGTTAGGGCAAATTCTGAGCAAAAGATACAAAGAGACCAAACACCCAACTGCCACTTCTGAAGAGCCCAGAGCTAAGGCAGGTTATCAAGCCTATGGTTTGCACACAACACCACCTAAGGAAAGTCATGGCAAACCACTAAATGCTGGCTAGACCCCTCAATACAACCCTACGTAAGAAAAAAATTTCACCACCCTCCCATCCCCCCTGCAAAGGGAACAAAAAACAAAGGAATCTGTATTTTTCTTCTCTCCCCTCCCCTGATGAAACAGAGGCCCCAAATAAACTGAATTTCTATCTGAATTTCTTGTCTGGCCTATGGTCAATTCTATTGATTAAGGAATCTTCATGACCCAGATAATCAGGATGATGTGATCACTCACCTTGAACCTGACATCCTGGAATGTGAAGTCAAGTGGGCCTTAGGAAGCATCACTACGAACAAAGCTAGTGGAGGTGATGGAATTCCAGTTGAGCTATTTAAGATCTAAAAGATGACTCTGTGAAAGTGCTGCATTCATTATGTCAGCAAATTTGGAAAACTCAGCAGTGGCCACAGGACTGGAAAAGGTCAATATTCATTCCAATCCCAAAGAAAGGCAATGCCAAAGAACGCTCAAACTACTGCACAATTGCACTCATCTCACACGCTAGTAAAGTAATGCTCAAAATTCTCTAAGCCAGGCCTCACCAATACATGGTCCATGAAATTCCAAATGTTCAAGCTGGTTTTAGAAAAGGCAGAGGAACCAGAAATCAAATTGCCAACATCCACTGGATCATTGAAAGAGCAAGAGAGTTTCAGAAAACCATTTATTTCTGCTTTATTAACTATGCCAAAGCCTTTGACTGTGTTCAGTTCAGTTCAGTTCAGTTCAGTTGCTCAGTGGTGTCCAACTCTTTGTGACCCCATGAAGTGCAGCACACCAGGCCTCCCTGTCCATCTCCAACTCCCAGAGTGCACCCAAACTCATGTCCATCGAGTTGGTGATGCCATCCAGCCATCTCATCCTCTGTCATCCCGTTCTCCTCCTGCCCCCAATCCCTCCCAGCATCAGTGTCTGTTCCAATGAGTCAACTCTTCGCATGAGGTGGCCAAAGTATTGGACTTTCAGCTTTAGCACAGTCCTTCCAAGAACACCCAGGACTGATCTCTTTTAGAATGAACTGGTTGGATCTCCTTGCAGTCCAAGGGACTCTCAAGAGTCTTCTCCAACACCACAGTTCAAAAGCATCAATTCTTCGGGGCTCAGCTTTCTTCACAGTCCAACTCTCACATCCATACATGACCACTGAAAAACTAAAGCTTTGATTAGATGGTCCTTTGTTNTCTCCTTGCAGTCCAAGGGACTCTCAAGAGTCTTCTCCAACACCACAGTTCAAAAGCATCAATTCTTCGGGGCTCAGCTTTCTTCACAGTCCAACTCTCACATCCATACATGACCACTGAAAAACTATAGCCTTGACTAGACAGACTTTTGTTGGCAAAGTGGCTCACAATAAACTGTGGAAAATTCTGAAAGAGATGGGAAAAACAGACCACCTGACCTTCTTCTTGAGAAATCTGTATGCAGGTCAGGAAGCAACAGTTAGACCTGGACATGGAACAACATAATGGTTCCAAATAGAAAAAGGAGTTCATAAAGGCTGTATATTGTCACCCTGCTTATTTAACTTACATGCAGAGTACATCATGAGAAACATTGGGCTGGAGAAAACACAACCTGGAATCAAGATTGCCAGGAGAAATATCAATAACCTCAGATATGCAGATGACACCACTCTTATGGGAGAAAGTGAAGAAGAACTAAACAGCCTCTTGGTGAAAGTGAAAGAAGAGATTGAAAAAGTTGGCTTAAAGCTCAACATGCAGAAAATTAAAATCATGGAATCCGGTCTCATTACTTCATGGCAAATAGATGGGGAAACAGTAGAAACAGTGGCTGACTATATTTTTGGGGGGCTCCAAAATCACTGCAGATGGTGACTGTAGCCATGAAATTAAAAGACGCTTGCTCCTTGGAAGGAAAGTTATGACCAACCTAGACAGCATATTAAAAAGTAGAGACATTACTTTGTCAACAACAGTCCATCTAGTTAAGGCTATTGTTTTTCAAGTAGTCATGTATGGATGTGAGAGTTGGACTATAAAGAAAGCTGAGTGGCAAAGAATTGATGATTTTTGAACTGTGGTGTTGGAGAAGACTCTTGAGAGTCCCTTGGATGGCAAAGAGGTCCAATCAGTCCATCCTAAAGGAGATCAGTCCTGGGTGTTCATTGGAAGTACTGATGTTGAAACTGAAACTCCAGTACTTTGGCCACCTGATTCGAAGAGCTGACTCATTGGAAAAGACTCTGATGCTGGGAAGATTGAGGGCAGGAGGAGAAGGGGACAACAGAGGATGAGATGGTTGGATGGCGTCACTGACTCAATGGACATGAGTTTGAGTAAACTCCAGCAGTTGGTGATGGACAGAGAGGCCTGGCGTGCTGTGTTCAATGGGGTCACAAAGAGTCAGACACAACTGAGTAACTGAACTGAACTGAACTGAAGGAGGCCAAGAACACTGATCTGTAGCACTATCATGAAGATATGATATGCTGCTTCCACTGGATAAAACTTGATAATTATTTAACCCAGTTGACCACCTCAGTTACTGAGAGAGTATAATGAACTGTGTGACAAGAGGTGTTGTTAAGTCCTCCTTCCTGAAGATTAGACATTGTTCATTTTGAGAACATCTGTGTCATGGACCCATAGAGAGTCGATGTATTTTCCGACTTTAAAGAAGACCAGAAACGTCGTAGAAATCACTTAATGGACACTGAGTTATTGTAAGACCAAATTATGAAAAAGATATTATTTTGAAAATATAGGAAAGGTGGTAAAACCTCTCCAATAGCCCAAACCGTCTTCTAAAATCAAGATTGATGTAAAGGAGTTGTTAAGACCATTCCTTTTACCCTACTCAGGGTGTCCAGAAGACTTGTTGAATCCCGGTGTGTTTTTGTCCCAGTCTCTGGAACTTATTAATTCGAAGGGAACATCAAGAGACGAGAAAATTAAAAATTTTATACATGTTATTTGGCTGTATCAGGTCTTAGTTGCAGCACATAGGATGTTCCTTCCATCATGCGAGGTCTTTCATTGTGACACACTGGCTTCACACATTGTGACACACATTGTGGCGTATGGGCTTAGCTGTTACTGTAAGTGAGCTTAGTTGGCATGTGGGATCTTAGTTCCCTGTTGCTGTTGTTCAGTCGCCAAGTTGTGTCCGAGTCTTCATGACCCTGTGGACTGCAGATGCCAGGTTTCCCTGTCCCTCACCATCTCCTGGAGTTTGCCCAAGTTTATGTCCATTGAATTGGTGATGCCATCCAATCATCTCATCCTCTGTTGGCCTCTTCTCTTGCCTTCAATATTTCCCAGTATCAGGGTCTTTTCCAGTGAGTCAGATGTTCACATCAGGTGGTCAAAATAATGGAGCTTCAGCTTCAGCATCAGTCCTTTAACCATAACAACTCCCTGCTTGGTTGGAGGACTGGATCTACTGATCCAGCTCTGTGTCTGCTTCAGGTATCAGCCCAGGAGTATGCCACCTCCAGGAGTTTCTTCTCATCACACAATCACATATCCTATAGCTAGAGAAGCAGGCATGACAAAGTGATTTGATCAGGAAATAATTAAGAACTTTGATAAAAGATCATCCCCCATATGAAAGGCAACAGGATAAGCAGCAGCTGCAGTCATTACTTGGAAAAAGACAAACAAATGAAACATTAAGTTGATGAATGACAACATGGGAGAGAAACCAATTTATATAGATAGATGTAGAGACACATTATACAGTGGAAGTGACGAATAGATTCAAGGGGTTAGATCTGATAGAGTGCCTGAAGAACTGTGGACAATGGTTTCTGACATTGTGCAGGAGGCGGTCATTAAGACCATCCCCCAAAAAAGAAATGCAAAAAGGCAAAATGGTTTTTCTGATGAGGCCTTACAAACAGCTATGAAAAGAAGAGAAGTGAAAGGCAAGGAGAAAAGGAAAGATATATCCATCTGAATGCAGAGTTCCAAGGATAGCAGGAGGGATAAGAAAGCCTTCGTCAGTGATCAATGCAAAGAAATAAAGGAAAACAATAGAATAGGAAAGATTAGAGATCTCTTAAAGAAAATGAGAGATACCAAGGGAACATTTCATGCAAAGATGAGCACAATAAAGGACAGAAATGGTATGGACCTAACAGAAGCAGAAGATATTAAGAGGTGGCAAGAATACACAGAAGAACTATACAAAAAAGATCTTCATGACTCAGATAACCACGATAGTGTGATCACTCATTTAGAGCCAGACATCCTGGAATGTGAAGTCAAGTGGGCCTTAGGAAGCGTCACTATGAACAAAGGTAGTGGAGGTGATGGAATCCCAATTGAGCTATTTCAAATCCTAAAAGATGATGCTGTGAAAGTACTGCACTCAATATGAGAGCAAATCTGGAAAATTCAGCAGTGGCCATAGAACTAGAAAAGGTCAGTTTTCATTCCAATCCCAAAGAAAGACAATGCCAAAATATGCTCAAACTACTGCACAATTGCATTCCTCTCACCCACTAGCAAATAATGCTCAAAATTCGCCAAGCTGGGCTTCAACAGTACATGAACTATGAATTTCCAGACGTTTCACCTGGATTTAGAAAAGGCAGAGGAACCAGAGATCAAATTGCCAACATCTGCTGGATGTTGAAAGAGCAAGAGAACTCCAGAAAAACATCTACTTCTGCTTTATGGACTACGCCAAAGGCTTTGACTATGTGGATCACAACAAACTGTGAAAATTCTTTAAGAAATGGGAATACCAGACCACCTGACCTGCTTCCTGAGAAATCTGTATGCAGATCAAGAAGCAACAGTTAGAACTGGACGTGAAACAACAGATTGGTTCCAAATTGGGAAAGGAGTACATCAAGGCTGTAAATTATCACCCTGCTTATTTAACTTATATGCAGAGTACATCATGTGAAATGCCAGGCTGGATGAAGCACAAGCTGGAATCAAGATTGCTGGGAGAAATATCAATAACCTCAGATATGCAGATGACACCACCCTTATGGCAGAAAGTGAAGAGGAACTAAAGAGCCTCTTGATAAAAGTGAAAGAGGAGAGTGAAAAAGTTACTTAAAGTAATATTCAGAAAACTAAGATCATAGCATCTGGTCCCATCCCTTCATGGCAAATAGATGGGAAAACAGTGGAAACAGTGGCTGACTTTACTTTGGGGGGCTCCAAAATCATTGCAGATGGTGACAGCAGCCATGAAATTAAAAGATGTTTGACCTGGGAAGAAAAACTGTGGCCAACCTAGACAGCATATTATATTAAAAAAAAAAAAAAAAATACTAGAAAAGGTCAGTTTTCATTCCAATCCCAAAGAAAGACAATGCCAAAATATGCTCAAACTACTGCACAATTGCATTCCTCTCACCCACTAGCAAATAATGCTCAAAATTCGCCAAGCTGGGCTTCAACAGTACATGAACTATGAATTTCCAGACGTTTCACCTGGATTTAGAAAAGGCAGAGGAACCAGAGATCAAATTGCCAACATCTGCTGGATGTTGAAAGAGCAAGAGAACTCCAGAAAAACATCTACTTCTGCTTTATGGACTACGCCAAAGGCTTTGACTATGTGGATCACAACAAACTGAAAATTCTTTAAGAAATGGGAATACCAGACCACCTGACCTGCTTCCTGAGAAATCTGTATGCAGATCAAGAAGCAACAGTTAGAACTGGACGTGAAACAACAGATTGGTTCCAAATTGGGAAAGGAGTACATCAAGGCTGTAAATTATCACCCTGCTTATTTAACTTATATGCAGAGTACATCATGTGAAATGCCAGGCTGGATGAAGCACAAGCTGGAATCAAGATTGCTGGGAGAAATATCAATAACCTCAGATATGCAGATGACACCACCCTTATGGCAGAAAGTGAAGAGGAACTAAAGAGCCTCTTGATAAAAGTGAAAGAGGAGAGTGAAAAAGTTGCTTAAAGTAATATTCAGAAAACTAAGATCATAGCATCTGGTCCCATCCCTTCATGGCAAATAGATGGGAAAACAGTGGAAACAGTGGCTGACTTTACTTTGGGGGGCTCCAAAATCATTGCAGATGGTGACAGCAGCCATGAAATTAAAAGATGTTTGACCTGGGAAGAAAAACTGTGGCCAACCTAGACAGCATATTATATAAAAAAAAAAAAAAAAAAGCAGAGACATTACTTTACCAAGAAAGGTCCGTCTAGTCAAAGCTATGGTTTTTCCAGTAGTCAGGTATTTATGTGAGAGCTGGACTATAAAGAAAGCTGAGTGCTCAAGAATTGATACTTTTGAACTGTGGTGTTGGAAAAGACTTGAGAGTCTCTTGGACCGCAAGGAGATCCAACCAGTCTATCATAAAGGAAATCAATCCTGAATATTCATTGGGAGGACTGATGCTGAAGCTGAAACTCCAATACTTTGGCCACCTGATGCAGAGAACTGACTCATTTCTGTTCTGACTCACTTCTGTTCAAGACCCTGATGCTGGGAAAGATTGAAGGTTAGAGGAGAAAGGGACGACAGAGGATGAGATGGTTGGATGGCATCACCAATGTGATGGATATGAGTTTCAGTAGGCTCTGGGAGTTGGTGATGGATAAGGAAGTTTGGCATGCCGCAGTCCATGGGGTCGCAAAGATTTGGACATGACTGAGCTACTGAACTGAACTGACTATAGAGACAGAGATAGAGCTAGAGATTTCTTTCTGTCCCAAAGGGAGAAAAACCAGCTCTTTATTTCTTTTTTGGACTACCAGAAAAGTTGATGCCACTGATAAGCTACTCAGGGCTCCCAGATAGTCATATGCTTTTCTTACTAATAAATACTTTTCATGTAAAGACTTCTTTCCCCGTGTGCCCCAGATGTTTGCAGAAGCACTCTACAGTAAGTTTTCAGCTTACTGCCCCCCATGTGGGTGTATGCACTGTCTACAGGGTGGGATAATGCAACAACAGCTACACAGAATTATACAACCAGCAGACTCTTCTCCTTTCGTGGAGCAATCTTGTCTGGGGTCAGAAGGAAGATCACACGACAAGGGATAAAGTAGCCAAGTGAAGCTGACTATTCACTCCGCTCCCACAACTATGAATAATCTAAGGACATTAGAGACTTGAAAGAGGGTTGCTGACGTCTATACCTGAAGACATTTTGCTAAAGGTGAACTGAAGAAGGAGCAGCATTGTGCTCAGAAGACACTTGAATACCCCATTGATTTTCCGGCAGTGTTTCACTAAGGCTTTCTTGAAATGTATTGACATGGACCCATGGGCAGATCAAAATGCCCTGTGATTCTAAACACCTTTGTCTCAGCTCTCTTGCTGACTATCCAAACTCAAATTAGGGAAAAGACCACAGATGGCAAGAACAGAGTATTACTCAAATTTTAATAGTAGCTTCTTAGTTTTGGAAACCATCTAGAGAAATATAAAGGAGAAAATAATATATTTAAAACTGCACTGCTGGGGGCTCAGTTAGAACTGTTTAGTGAAAGGAAACAACCCCTACCCAGGACAGTCCATAAAGGGAAGAAAGGTAAAAAGGAGGTGATGTTCTTATTGCGAGATGCCAGGATGGCAGAGAGGCTGTGAGACAAGACCTGGAGGAAGCAGGAATTGCAGGGACAAGAGAATCAGACGAGTCTCAAAGGGCAAAACTCTATGAAAACACTTGTCAAAATGGCTCAGTTGAGGGGAATCTTGGTGGAAATCAGTGAACCATGTGTCAATAACTTTTCCGCAGTAATTGATCTTGCCATTTCGGATAGATACTGTTTCTACTTGTTCTGCCGTTTCCTTGGGAACTTTACCCTTTCTGTTTGATGACAGATCAATACAGGTTTTTGGTATTTGGGATCAGCTCTCTACTTGTTCATTTCCCTTCATCATTCAGGCAGAGCCTCTTATTAGGAACTTGTGCTCTCACTTTCTCCTGATTCTCTTGTTGAGGAGGGACATGCTGTACAATTAAAGGCTACCGTATTCTGCATGGGCTTCCCAGGTGACACTAGTGGTAAAGACCCTGCCTGCCAATGCAGATGTAAGAGACATGGGCTCCATCCCTGGGTCAGGAAGATCCCCTGTAGGAGGGCATGGTGACCCACTCCATTATTCTTGCCTGGAGAATCTCATAGACAGAGAACCTGGTGGACTACAGTCCATGGTGTCGTAAAGAGTCGGACACAACTGAAGTGACTTAGCACACACGCATGCATATTCTATACTCTAGATGAAATGTCTGTGGATCCTGTGGAGCACCTTGGAAAAGACCTGCTGAGCTAGTTACTTCACTTTATGAAAAAAAAAATGGAGTGTAGGAAACAATGGCAGTCTTATACTAGAAAGGTAATCTGAGCTGAAACAAATTGATATACCACTTTGAGCCCTAGGAAATAATGCTGCTGTTGGTGTTTAGGGACTTCCCTAGTGGCTCAGATGTTAAAAGCGTCTGCCTACAATGCGGGGAGATCTGGGTTTGATCCCTGGGTTGGGAAGATCCCCTGAAGAAGGAAATGGCAACCCACTCCAGTATTCTTGCCTGGAAAATCCCATGGACGGAGGAGCGTGGCAGGCTACAGTCCATGGTGTCACAAAAGAGTTGGACACAACTCTTTTCACTCACACAAAGTGAAGTGAGTGACTTCACTTTGAGTCTGGCTCTTTCCCAGGCCTCTGTATCCATGGGATTTCCCAGACGATAATACTGGAGTAGGTTGCCTTTTTCTTCTCCAGGGGATCTTCCCAACCCAGGGATCAATATGGTGTCTCCTGCTTGCCAGGCAGATTCTTTACCACTGAACACCTGTGAAGCCATGATGCTAGTTTAATTCAAGATAATAGAATCAAGGCTTCCCAGGTGGCTCAGTGGTAAAGAATCCACCTACTCATGTAGGAGCCTCAGGAGATTCAGGTGGAATCCCTGGGCTGGGAAGATCCCCTGGAGAAGGGAATGGCTACCCACTCCAGTATTCTCACCTAGAAAATCCCATGGATGGAGGAGCCTAGAGGGCTACAGTCTATGGGGTCGCAAAAAGTTGGACACAACTGAACACAAGAGAATCAGTAATAAATTTACCAGAGAAGTAATCCATGGCCCTGTGTAAAATAATATCTTTTGTCAAGCGCTCCGTTAAAAGGGATAAAATCAGTTATAATTATAAAAATAAGGAATCATTTTTAAAAGGATGTTTTAGACCATTCAGGGTGCTATAGCAGATTATCATAGACTAGGTATCTTATAAATAATAGAAACTAATTCCTCACAGTTCTGGAGGCTGGGAAGTCCAAGCTCAAGGGGGCTTGGTGTCTTATCAGATTAGGTGTCTGGTAAGAACCCACTTCCTGGATCGCAGACAGTGGTCTTTTTGCTGTCACTTCACAAAGCAGTAGGAATAAGGGCTAGTTGAGCATCTCTTATAATAGTCCTAAACCCACTCTTGGGGACTCCACTCTCATGCCCTAAATCCCCCCCAAAGGTCCTCACCTCCAAATATCATCATATGAGGGTTAGATTTCAACCCTCATGACTCTGGGGGGACACAGCCAGTTTATCGCAAGGGACTAATCCCTCTTAACACTCCCATAGTGCCAGCAATGAAAGAGGTAAATGTGATAAACATGGTCATTTTATAGATTTGTCAAGAATTTAGCTATTAATCCCTATAGCTCCTAACCCTGCAACTGTTCTGATTTCTGACTTTAGTACATTTTTCTGCAAAGTTATTTCTCTGTGATTGACCTATGTTCTGCATTTCCTTTCTCTCTTTTTTCTTTCTCTCTATTTTTCTTTCTCTTCCTCTAGCAGATGAGTCTAAATTCTTGTTTGCTTTTACTTATGGTGTCTGATATGTACATCAAAGGATTCCTCAAGGGTTTCACAATTCTTTTAGCATGCTTTTCTCATCATTAAAGAAAAAAAGAACAGTAGAGGAATTTGTCTCACCCAATTAATTTTTATAATTAATAAAAATGCAGATGATTTTCCAGTAGTGGCAGAAACTAGAGAACAAAAATGGATATTTTGCCTCTGATACAACTCTTTGCTTGGCAGGAGCCTAAGATCTCACTAGACAAATGGGAATAGTGCCACTGAGGTAAAATATTTAGGGCATCTGTTGTCAGCTGTGGTCCACCAAATGTGATAATCTTAAGAGTCAGCCCATTGTGTAGATAAAATGGCCAGCTATCAAAACAAAAACAAACAGCTAAGACAATATTTGGAATTGGTACAGAATAGTGAACAGTGCAAAAGAGCACACCTTTTGCAGAGTGAACAAAACCTCTGGTCACGATTAATTATACAATTCTGCAGAGTTCAGTTCAGTTCAGTCATTCAGTCATGTCTGACTCTTTGCGACCCCATGAATTGCACCACACCAGCCTCCCTGTCCATCACGAACACCCAGAGTTCACTCAGACTCATGTCCATCGAGTCCGTGATGCCATCCAGCCATCTCATCCTCTGTCATCCCCTTCTCCTCCTGCCCCCAATCTCTCCCAGCATCAGAGTCTTTTCCACTGAGTCAACTCTTCACATGAAGTGGCCAAAGTACTGGAGTTTCAGCTTTNTAGAGGAGTCCCCAAAACTCAATACTCAACTATTAGTACTCAGTGAGAAGAATAAAGGTTTGTACTTTCTGTACCTCTGGGGAGAGGAAAGGGCACTGAGACTGGGATCAGTCACCACCGGCCAACAGCCAGTGGCCAATGATTCAGTCAATAAGCCTACTTCTTGAAACCTCAAAAAAATGTAAAAATATTAAAGTTCAGAGAGCTTCCTGGGTGGTGAACACAGGTACGTGATGTGAGGGTACTGTGCTCACTGAGGCATGGAGGCTCCACACACCTCCACTCCCCCTTTGCCCTACACCTCCCCCTCCATTTCACTATTTGTGAATTTTTCATGTATGTTCATTTGAGAACAGTAAGGGTTTTCCTAAGTTTTGTCATCAGTTCCATTCAGTTGTTAAACTTGGAAGTGGGGTCATGGAACCTCCACATTTTAACCGTTCAGTCACAGGTGTAAGTGACAAGGGAACACGTGACTGGCACTCAAGTGAGAACAGTCTTGAGCCCTCGACCTGTCAGATCTGCACTAACTGCACGGATTTCACATCAGGCGTCAACTGACTGGGGGCTGTCTCTTATACACATCTAGATGTGTATAAGAGACCAGGTTAGGTGGTCTGGTATTCCCATCTCTTTCAGAATTTTCCACAGTTGATTGTGATCCACACAGTCAAAGGCTTTGGCATAGTCAATAAAGCAGAAATAGATGTTTTTCTGGAACTCTCTTGCTTTTTCCATGATCCAGCAGATGTTGGCAATTTGATCTCTGGTTCCTCTGCCTTTTCTAAAACCAGCTTAAACATCAGGGAGTTCACAGTTCACATATTGCTGAAGCCTGGCTTGGAGAATTTTGAGCATTACTTTACTAGCGTGTGAGATGAGTGCAATTGTGTGGTAGTTTGAGCATTCTTTTGCATTGCCTTTCTTTGGAATTGGAATGAAAACTGACCTTTTCCATCCAGAACCTCCAATTGATCTCTACACTCTCAAGAGGCTTTTGAGCAACTAAAATTGACTACATGCTCTCCCTTGGCTTTGACATTTTCTAATTAAAAAAAAAAAACACCTGATTTTTCTGTGGGAGGGTAAGAGTTCAAATCTGAAAGTTTGCCATAAAAATATAAAAATTATACTTATTTATTTTAGGGCTTCCCTGGTGGTTCAGCTGGTAAAGAATCTGCCTGCAATGCAGGAGACCCTGGTTTGATTCCTGGGTTGGGAAGATACCCTAGAGAAGGAAACAGCTTCCCACTCCAGCAGAACTGCCTAGAGAATTCCATGGAAAGAAGAGCCTGGCAGGCTACAGTCCATGGGGTCACAAAGAGTTGGACATGGCTGAATGACTTTCACTTTCATTTATTTATTTTGGATAAAGTCAATTAGCAAACCCTAACCCAGATGGCCACCCTAATTACCAAGTGATATACAATGATCTATGTGTAAAAAATGGTGTTGTCAAGTCCTCTTACTTGAGGAATAGGTATCTTCATCTTGTGAATATGTCTAAAATGAGTTGTATCTGCTTGGCTATATGAGAGAGTGAGATTTACCTCTGCCTTTGAAATCTCTGTAGTGAATTGTCTGTAACACATGTCATGTTCTGGTTTAATGCTTATTTAATAATAAAATAGTTTACTTTCTCTTCTACCACTGGAGAGATTTTTTGGTTTAACAGGAGATTTTATTTTTGATTATATTTTCCCAATACACACAGGCCGTGCCTATAACTTCAGAAAGAGTATTTAATTCATGGGTTGAAAAGGAGATGTATCAGTTACCTTTTTCAGAGTAAATTCGTCAATCTCTTACTTTCATCAAATGTAGGAGGTCAACCGTCATACCATCTGGAGATAACTGCTCACAAAAGTTCTTAGCCATTTGGAGATCAGTAGTCAAACACACTTTTTTTTTTTTTTCACTATTCTGCAGTATCCTTCATTATGTTGTACCAGTTATGATTTGCCAGCTTTCTGCTGGCAGAAGTGGCTCCACACAAGTGGCCTCATCTTTACAGAATACACTTGGAATTCTGCAGCCATCTCGTCTTGGCCTCCTACTACCTGTTTAGAATTTGATCGATCAGTTGACTGACTTCATGTGGTAGGTGAGTAAGTGAATATAACTTTCCAGGTTGCCCCCAAATTACTAGGCTTCTCAATAACAGGGGGAAAATGATCTTACTGCCTTTTTTTTTTTTTTTCTAATCACCACATCTCTTAGAAGATGTGCTTTAAAGGGAAAAGGAAAGCAAAGTGAAGTCACTCAGTAGTGTCCAGCTCTTTGCGACCCCATGGGCTGTAGCTTACCAGACTCCTCCGCTCATGGGATTTTCCAGGTAAGATACTGGAGTGGGTTGCCATTTCCTTCTCCAGGAGATCTGCCTGACACAGAGATTGAACCCGGGTCTCCCGCATTGTAGGCAGACGCTTTACTGTCTGAGCCACCAGGGAAGTCCTTTAAAGGGGGCTATGAATAAAATTGTTGTCAATTTCTTTTCTGTCTGCCACTCTCTGTTTTCTCCAAATCTCATGAGAAAGACTTTTCTCCTGTGGTCTGCCCCAAGGTGTTTCCTACTTCAATCCAGGGATGGGTAGACAGCTATCCTGACAGCTAGCTATCATCATGTTTTGGTGTCCTGTCTCAGTCCACTTGGGCTATGTAACAAAATAGCCAGCTTAGGAGGCTTAAACAATAGACATTTATCTTTCACTGGACTGCTTAATCACTTCAGTCGTGTCTGACTCTGTGCAACCCTATGGACTGTAGCCTGCCAGGCTCATCTGTCCATGGAATTCTTCAGGCAAGAGTACTGGAGTGGATTGCCAAGCCCTCCTCCAGAGGATCTTCCCAACCCAGGGATTGAACCCTGGTCTCCTGCATTGCAGGCAGATTCTTTACCACTGAGTTACCATGTACTAGAGGTTGGGAAATCCAAGATCAAGGGGATAGAAGATTTGATTCTTGGCAAGGGCCCTCTTCCTAGTGAATACACTTTTTTTCTGTGTCCTCATATGATGGAGAAAGCTCTAGTCTCTTCTTATAAGGTTGCTAACCCCATTATGGGAGCATCTCCCTCACAACCTCATCTTAATTTATTTCCAGATGCCCCATATCTTAATACTATTACATTAAGGGTCAATATATGCTTTTTTTGAGGGGGAAAGGAGACACAAACATTGAGTCCATAACACATCTCATCATTTTTTCTTACCAAAATTGTCTGTCTATTTCTTTTCTGTCTGCCACTCTCTGTTTTCTCCAAATCTCATGAGAAAGACTTTTCTCCTGTGGTCTGCCCCAAGGTGTTTCCTACTTCAATCCAGGGATGGGTAGACAGCTATCCTGACAGCTAGTTATCATCATGTTTTGATGTCCTGTCTCAGTCCACTTGGGCTATGTAACAAAATAGCCAGCTTAGGAGGCTTAAACAATAGACATTTATCTTTCACTGGACTGCTTAATCACTTCAGTCGTGTCTGACTCTGTGCAACCCTATGGACTGTAGCCTGCCAGGCTCATCTGTCCATGGAATTCTTCAGGCAAGAGTACTGGAGTGGATTGCCAAGCCCTCCTCCAGAGGATCTTCCCAACCCAGGGATTGAACCCTGGTCTCCTGCATTGCAGGCAGATTCTTTACCACTGAGTTACCATGTACTAGAGGTTGGGAAATCCAAGATCAAGGGGATAGAAGATTTGATTCTTGGCAAGGGCCCTCTTCCTAGTGAATACACTTTTTTTCTGTGTCCTCATATGATGGAGAAAGCTCTAGTCTCTTCTTATAAGGTTGCTAACCCCATTATGGGAGCATCTCCCTCACAACCTCATCTTAATTTATTTCCAGATGCCCCATATCTTAATACTATTACATTAAGGGTCAATATATGCTTTTTTTGAGGGGGAGAGGAGACACAAACATTGAGTCCATAACACATCTCATCATTTTTTCTTACCAAAATTGTCTGTCATTTTGATTGATGTGTCCAAAAGACAACTCTGCCACAGTGCCAGTCTGATCTAACTGAAAGGACTGGACAGTTCATTCAGATATCCACTAGTTAGAAACCCTGCTGAGAATCAAGAGTTACTAATTACTTCCAGGGCATAATCATTAAGAAGCACAGGTAGATCAGGGAGAAATAGAGCTCTCTATTGCAGCTCCTGGGTCCTTTCTTGCTACTCCACTTGAAGAGTAGCATAAAGCTCTCTAAGCACTGTTTGTTGTCCCATCACTTCCACAGAAAAGCCATGTAAACGGTCATACAGTNAGGGCATAATCATTAAGAAGCACAGGTAGATCAGGGAGAAATAGAGCTCTCTATTGCAGCTCCTGGGTCCTTTCTTGCTACTCCACTTGAAGAGTAGCATAAAGCTCTCTAAGCACTGTTTGTTGTCCCATCACTTCCACAGAAAAGCCATGTAAACGGTCATACAGTGTCTCTATTTATCTATTTTTAAGTTACTTATCTATTATGTTGGCTGGGTCAGGTCTTCTTTGCCCCATGCAGGATCTTCTATTGCTGTGGCATCTTTCACTGTGGTGCACAGACTCTAGTTGTGGCCCGTGGGTTCAGTAGTTGTAGCCCACAGGCTTAACTGCTCCATGGCATGGAGGATCTTAGTTCCTGGACCAGGGTTGGAAGCTGCATCCCCTGCTTTGCAAGGCGGATTCTTAATCCCTTCCCAGGGAAGTCCCACTGTCTCCATTTATACTCAGACATTTACATAGCTTAGGTGACATTTTCCAGGGAGCCATCCTCTGTAAATTAAAAAGTCATCGCTCTGTTTGCAGTTTGTGCTCAGTTGCTCAGTGACTCCATGGACTGTAGCCCACTAGGCTTTTCTGTCCAGGGACTTCTCCAGGCAAGTATGCTGCTACTGCTAAGTCACTTCAGTCGTGTCCGACTCTGTGTGACCCCATAGATGGCAGCCCACCAGGCTTCCCCATCCCTGGGATTCTCCAGGCAAGAATACTGGAGTGGGTTGCCATTTCCTTCTCCAATGCATGAAAGAGAAAAGTGAAAGTGAAGTCGCTCAGTCTGTCCAACTGTTAGCGGCCCCATGGACTGCAGCCCGCCAGGCTCCTCCGTCCATTGGATTTTCCAGGCAAGAGTACTGGGGTGGGGTGCCATTGCCTTCTGGAGTGCAATGCCATTTCTTCCTCCAGGGGATCTTCCTGACCCAGGGATCAAATCCACATCTCACGTGTCTCCTATGTTGGCAGGTGGATTCTTTACACTGGGCCACAGCAGCAATCCCAAATAGCCATGGCCCTATCACTAGAAGAATTCCATAAAATGATTCTCTTGCTGGAAAAAACTTTAGAGTGTGCTGACAATAACATGTTTACAGGAAAATCTGATCAGCCCCCTTTTTCTTTCCTTGAATGTTCCCATGATGAACTATAATTCATTTGGTGTTTTCTGATTACCACTGTTACCTGTCTCTGATGACCAAACAGTTTCTAAATCAAGGGACCATAGGACATTGAGTTAGAAGCAATGCCTAGATTTCTGAGTTTGGGTTTGAGCCAAGACAAATGTGATATAACTGAAAATTAAACCAATCTTCTATAGCCTCATCAAGCATATGAACATGTATTCTTCCCATCTCTCCCCGACTATTAGGTGAGAGTAAGTAATCACTCAGAGAAGCCAATGGCACCCACTCCAGTACTCTTGCCTAGAAAATCCCATGAACAGAGAAGCCTGGTAGGCTGCACTCCATGGGGTTATGAAGAGTCGGACACTTGCTGAGCGACTTCACTTTCACTTTTCACTTTCATGCATTGGAGAAGGAAATGGCAACCCACTCCAGTGTTCTTGCCTGGAGAATCCCAGGGATGGGGGAGCCTGGTGGGCTGCCGTTTATGGGGTCGCACAAAGTTGGACAGGCTGCAGTGACTTAGCAGCAGCAGCAAGTAATCACTACTCCATTTGTCTATAATAATTCAATGTCACTCTCCCTAAGCAGAAAGTCCTTTGAATGAAAGGACTTTTCTTTTTGATTGAAAACTGTTTAATTGAAAGCACCCAAATAGAACAACATATTTCTTTCCTATGAAATAAGGCAAGTTGCTTTACATTGAAAGTACTTTCTAAGAGATTAATGCATTTATGACATATCTATTTAATTTTTTTATTTGCTCAAACTAGCATCTCCATATTCAAGCAGGGGTGATAATTGTGGCAGTATGAAACTCATCTCCTTTAATAGAAAATTATAAATAACTCAGAGCAAAGGACATAAGGAGAGCAGGCAGAATCCCTTTCTAGAATTTTTCTCCTACCAAAGGATTCATTGCCTTTATTTTTTCATACTAGTAAAAATATGGTATATTTGCTCCTGTCTTGTCTCATTTGTATTTGGGTTGGGTTGTAGGTGAAGAAAATTACTCTCTTTATGGGTGTAACCACAGAGAGAGAGAGTAATTTGATTTACAATCACATGGCATAAATTTTTACTTTTACCTTTGCTCTTTTTGGTTTCCCTGTAATATGTAGTTTAAACTCTGCTTTTCAAAGGTGTGTGTGTGCTAAGTCACTTCAGTCATGTCTGACTCCCAACAGCTCTTCTGTCCATGGGATTCTCCAGGCAAGAATACTGGAGTGGACTACTGTACCCTCCTCCATGGGATCTTCCCAACAAAGGAAATGTAAATTCTTGGCCCCACTCCAGATCACAAAATCAGAATCTCCAGATGATTACCTAGGATTCTGTGTTTTATCAGCTCTCTGGGTGAATTTTATGAATTCTTCTTATGAATGCTCATGGCTGAGAAATATTTATTTAAACTGGCCTTATGCAATGGACGTGAGTTTGAGTGAACTCCGGGAGTTGGTGATGGACAGGGAGGCCTGGCGTGCTGCGATTCATGGGGTTGCAAAGAGTTGAACATGACTGAGTGACTAAACTGAACTGACCTGAACTGTGTAACTGTTTGCTGGTATTGAAAAAGCATGGCTCGTATCTGCAATTTTCTCAGGTGCAGACCAAGAATATGGCGATGTTCTTGGGTGAATATGTCTTTAACCTCCAGACCTCTGAATGGTATTGTCACAGTTTGAGGAATCACCCACTCCTCTGCCTGCATAAATGATACTTAACCTCTCTGGGATCTTATTTCTTCAGCTGTAACCTGGTTTGCTCTGGTCTGGAGAGAGAAGCTTAACAGGGCAAAGAATACTCAAAGAGAACTCCAGGTGTCTTCTCTATGCTTGGTTAAGAGTGCAATCACATCCCCCAAATTCCTCAAATGTTATTCAACATAGAGGACTTAGTGACAATGTACTCGGTGATTCATAGATGTCCAGTTTGTCAAGATGTCAGCTAAGACTTTGCTAAGTGATGTCATGCTCAGAACTATGTAGCTGGAAACAGTGTTGGGGCCAGCCATGGACCCCTGACTCCTGATCCACTCCCTCTTCACTGTTTGGTGCTGCATCTCTACAATCAGACACGTTTAGCTGGTGGTGTGGAAGTGAAGTCAAGTGAACTGACAAATTGTGTTCTATGGAGAATGAAAAAACTAGAGATATAAAGTCAGTTTCTGTTAAACCTTGAAAGTAAATGGGATGTGATCATGGGCAGCAAATGATTTTTTATTAATTTTATCTTCATTAAGTTTGAATTTTTCAATGGCATGGATTTCACCTTATCAAGTTATAAATATATAGTATCTATATAACTATATGTAAATATCTGTATAGATATATATAAAGCAAAATTAGGAAAATTACATAATTTCAAATGAAATCTTTAGGTGAACTGAAAGCTGTAGAAAAAAGATGTGAATAGCTGGAATCCAGAAGAAACTCTGAAATCAGCTGCAAAGTCTCCACTTTTCTGCCAGAAAGTTCTTTCTTCTTCAGCAACAGAATGAACCAAACACAGAGAAAATAAAGGCCACAGATGGACTGCATTCACCTTCTATTGAACTCATCAATTAAAGGCAAATTATATTCTAACATTAAAATCACATTTCTCACAGTGCCTTTATTTTTAACTCATCATCTCTTTTTAGCGCTAAATAAAGAAGATGGGATAATTGATAATTACTGGCAGCCTTTTAAAACAATTATGGCTAGATTTTTAGAGAAATAATGAATCAAAACTAGCCCTCATTTTATAGATGAAGAATTTCTCAAGGTCACACAGATAGTACATAATCGAGTCAGGTCTAGAAATCAGATTCCCGATAATAAAGTTTAATGCTATTCCTGCCTGTCTTTGCTGAACTGAGGTCAAAACAAAGAGGAATAAAAGTATATAAAATGATAACCCCCCAAAACACATAGTTTGGGTGAAGAAGCCTTTAATTTCAATTGTTTCCCCAAAGACATTCTTTAATTTCTCTTTTGATAGCTGTATGACAGAGACTTTTCCCACTGTTTTATATTAATTAACTCATCCAATAATTTTTTCATACACAAGATAACCAAAATTAAGAAGCTAGAGGAGAAAATTAACATACCTATGTGGTAGACACTACAATCACTCGTATTTTACATGTAAAGAAACAGAGGTCCAACTTAAGTTGTTTATGGAGAAGGCAATGGCACCCCACTCCAGTACTCTCGCCTGGAAAATCCCATGGATGGAGGGGCCTGGTAGGCTGCAGTCCATGGGATCGCAAAGAGTCAGGCATGACTGAATGACTTCACTTTCATGCATTGGAGTAGGAAATGGCAACCCACTCCAGTGTTCTTGCCTGGAGAACCCCAGGGACAGGGTAGTCTGGTGGGCTGCCTATGGGTTGGCGATGTTCTTGGGTGAATATGTCTTTAACCTCCAGACCTCTGAATGGTATTGTCACAGTTTGAGGAATCACCCACTCCTCTGCCTGCATAAATGATACTTAACCTCTCTGGGATCTTATTTCTTCAGCTGTAACCTGGTTTGCTCTGGTCTGGAGAGAGAAGCTTAACAGGGCAAAGAATACTCAAAGAGAACTCCAGGTGTCTTCTCTATGCTTGGTTAAGAGTGCAATCACATCCCCCAAATTCCTCAAATGTTATTCAACATAGAGGACTTAGTGACAATGTACTCGGTGATTCATAGATGTCCAGTTTGTCAAGATGTCAGCTAAGACTTTGCTAAGTGATGTCATGCTCAGAACTATGTAGCTGGAAACAGTGTTGGGGCCAGCCATGGACCCCTGACTCCTGATCCACTCCCTCTTCACTGTTTGGTGCTGCATCTCTACAATCAGACACGTTTAGCTGGTGGTGTGGAAGTGAAGTCAAGTGAACTGACAAATTGTGTTCTATGGAGAATGAAAAAACTAGAGATATAAAGTCAGTTTCTGTTAAACCTTGAAAGTAAATGGGATGTGATCATGGGCAGCAAATGATTTTTTATTAATTTTATCTTCATTAAGTTTGAATTTTTCAATGGCATGGATTTCACCTTATCAAGTTATAAATATATAGTATCTATATAACTATATGTAAATATCTGTATAGATATATATAAAGCAAAATTAGGAAAATTACATAATTTCAAATGAAATCTTTAGGTGAACTGAAAGCTGTAGAAAAAAGATGTGAATAGCTGGAATCCAGAAGAAACTCTGAAATCAGCTGCAAAGTCTCCACTTTTCTGCCAGAAAGTTCTTTCTTCTTCAGCAACAGAATGAACCAAACACAGAGAAAATAAAGGCCACAGATGGACTGCATTCACCTTCTATTGAACTCATCAATTAAAGGCAAATTATATTCTAACATTAAAATCACATTTCTCACAGTGCCTTTATTTTTAACTCATCATCTCTTTTTAGCGCTAAATAAAGAAGATGGGATAATTGATAATTACTGGCAGCCTTTTAAAACAATTATGGCTAGATTTTTAGAGAAATAATGAATCAAAACTAGCCCTCATTTTATAGATGAAGAATTTCTCAAGGTCACACAGATAGTACATAATCGAGTCAGGTCTAGAAATCAGATTCCCGATAATAAAGTTTAATGCTATTCCTGCCTGTCTTTGCTGAACTGAGGTCAAAACAAAGAGGAATAAAAGTATATAAAATGATAACCCCCCAAAACACATAGTTTGGGTGAAGAAGCCTTTAATTTCAATTGTTTCCCCAAAGACATTCTTTAATTTCTCTTTTGATAGCTGTATGACAGAGACTTTTCCCACTGTTTTATATTAATTAACTCATCCAATAATTTTTTCATACACAAGATAACCAAAATTAAGAAGCTAGAGGAGAAAATTAACATACCTATGTGGTAGACACTACAATCACTCGTATTTTACATGTAAAGAAACAGAGGTCCAACTTAAGTTGTTTATGGAGAAGGCAATGGCACCCCACTCCAGTACTCTCGCCTGGAAAATCCCATGGATGGAGGGGCCTGGTAGGCTGCAGTCCATGGGATCGCAAAGAGTCAGGCATGACTGAATGACTTCACTTTCATGCATTGGAGTAGGAAATGGCAACCCACTCCAGTGTTCTTGCCTGGAGAACCCCAGGGACAGGGTAGTCTGGTGGGCTGCCTATGGGGTCGCACAGAGTCGAACACGACTGAAGCGACTCAGCAGCAGCAGCAGCATGGTTAAATGGACAGTAAATGATGGTTCTGTGATGTGAACTCAGAACCTCCAAATAGCCACTACATTATATAGACTCCCCACTGATTCCCTAAATCATTCAATGTATCCAGCTCAAAACACCCCAATTTTAAAAAGACAGCACAGTTTCATTATCTAATAATCATACTTTCCTTTAAGTTTTAAAGCTATTTAAAATGTAAAGAAGCACAAATTAAAGACACGAATAATTCTACCTACAACCCCAAAGTTACCATTGTTAATATTTCATTTTGTATTATTTTTCTGTATTTTCCTCACACTTTGTAAAAATTTTTTACAAACATGAATCACTTTTTCCTCAAACTTCATTATCTTTGGGTAGAGATAAAATCCTGACTTCACAATATCCCAGTTCCAAGTACTTACAGACCATCTGGTGATATCCACTTGTAGAGTCATCTATTGTGTTGTTGAAAGAGGGTGTCTGCTATGACTGAAGTACTCATTGAAGCCCCTCTGATGTTCAGCAAATGCTACCGTAAAGAAAGCTGAGCGCCGAAGAGTTGATGCTTTTGAACTGTGGTGTTGGAGAAGACTCTTGAGAGTCCCTTGGACTGCAAGGAGATTCAACCAATCCATCCTAAAGGAAATCAGTCCTGAATATTCTTTGGAAGGACTGATGCGGAAGCTGAAGCTCTAATACTTTGGCTGCCTGATGCAAAGAACTGACTCACTGGAAAAGACCTTGATGCTGGGAAGGATTAAAGGCTGGAGGAGAAGGGGATGACAGAGAATGAGATGGTTGGAGGCATCACCCACTTGATGGACATGAGTTTGAGTAGGCTCCAGGGAGTTGGTGATGGACAGAAAGCCCAGCATGCTGCAGTCCATGGGGTTGCAAAGAGAGGGACACGACTGGGCAACTGAACTGAAGTACTTACAAATGTCCCTCGGATGTTTAGCAAATGTTACCAAGTAAACTAAATGCCTGGGCTTCCCAGTCGTATCTGACTCTTTGCGACCCCATGGACTGTAACCTACCAGACTTCTCCGTCCATGGGATTCTCCAGGCAAGAATACTGGAGTGGGTTGCCACTGCCTTCTCCAGGGGATCTTCCTGACCTAGGGACTGAACCCCGGTCTCCCGCCTTGCAGGCAAATGCTTTAACCTTAGAGCCTCCTAGTATTTTAAATCCTTCAAATTGTCAAAGATGCACAGTAGATAAAGGAAAGTGGACCGTGCTTATTTGGTTGAATGAATGGGTAAAAGAAGGGTCTCCTGAGGCTTGCTTAATCCTTAGTGGTTTGAAAAGTTTTCCATCTATCAGTTTCTCCTCCAGCCTTGTCTGAGAGCATGGATCTGTAGTGCTAGCAGCCACCTTTTCACAGGTTCTGACTCAGCTCACTGAGTTTTTTCACTCACAGAATGGTCCTGAGTACCCTGCACATAAATTTCTCCTTGACCTTCTGGTCCATGTGTCAGACAGAGCAAACAAGCTTGAATTACCTCCCAAGAGGCCCCTTATTCACCAGCCAGTAAATTTTTGTGAATTTGTTGGGTTGCTGCGCGATATATCCATCTGTGCTATATCTGTAACAACTTCCCTTCTTGGCAGCAAGTATTCTTATTTTTTTAATATTTTCTATGTCACTAGATTAAAAAATGACTCAACATCCTTTTTAAATTGAAGTTTTTATTAGTAATGAGACAATATTTACTATGTTTTAGTATTACTCAAATCAGTTTATAAGAAAATTCTTCTCTTTTCAAGAATATGATTTATTGCTTTACTGGTTTCATTTATTCCCTAATTTTTTGTATAAATAATTTCCCACTCTTATGCCTTTTTAAGATATTGCTACTTTACTAAATCAATTCACAAGCAAATTCTTCATTTATCAAGAATATGATTTATTACTTTGCCAGTTTCATTTATTCCCTAATTTTTTGTATAAATAATTTCCCACTGTTATGTCTTTTTAAGATATTACTGCTCTGCTAAATCAATTCTTAAGCAAATTCTTCATTTATCAAGAATATGATTTATTACTTTGCTGGTTTCATTTATTCCCTAATTTTTTATATAAATAATGTCCCACTTTTATGTCTTTTTAAGATATAACTACTCTACTAAATCAATTTATAAAAAAATTCTTTACTTATCAAGAACATGATTTATTACTTTACTGGTTTCATTTACCCACTAATTTTTATATAAATAATTTCCCACTCTTTTTTGTTATAGTATGACTTAACTCTTAGCTGAATGATATCTTGTGCTCTTTCAATAGAAGTTTACATAAATGACAATTTCAGAAAGCATTAAAAATTCCTATTTGCAAGCTGAGGGGGCCTCTGGGCATTTACATGATGCCATTGTTCCTTCACGTGAGAAGACACGGAATTGATCAACTCTCCCTCTTGACACCACATGACTCTGGAGCAAGGACATTACAAAACCCTGAGGAAGCCCTCCAAAGAGCAAATTTATGCTTCTTGCTATTTTGTAATATATCTACTCAGTAGTAGAGGGGTCCTGGCTTTGTGCCCTACTGAAAATGTATCTATGAGTTAAGAAATAATCAGAGTCAGCCATTTGGATTATAAATGGGGGTTAGGACAACCTTCCCGTTGGACGCAGTTGATAGGCACTGTCCACAGAATATCGTTTGTAAACAACAGTGCCTTTCTGTTCCTAGAGAGCCAACTGCATGAGAATTTAATCTAGAGCAGCGGATTGGGCAACTAGTCCTCCGAAGACTTGCTAGTCACCTAGTATTATATATATGATCTTGCATGGAAATCTTCCTTCGGTAATCTCTCTCTTTTGATATTCTGAATACACTTCTCATCACTTTAGAATCAAATAACTAAGGAGGACATGAGGAATAAAAGGAGTTACTCTAGAAGAAAGCAAGATTTCGAAAACAGCTCTATTTTGCAAATCTCAGACTCTCTTCACATATGATTGAAAGCTTGACTGAATATAAAATTATGATCTCATAAATTTCCTCTTAGCATGGCATTTTCTGATAGCACCAAATGGGAAAATTTGGTCAGACTAACTTCTGCCACATTGCTGCTCATTTTAATCTTAATATTTTTTGTGGTTTACTGTGTTGTGTTAAACTGAATCCTAGGTGAGTTTTTCTTTGCATTTAAATTTCAAGGGTGATGTTTTCATCACTTTAATGAGAATATGCAGAATTCTTGCAGCTCAGGCTCAAGGTTGTGTTTATATGTTTATTTTAATCACAAAATTCCCAGTGTTATAGATCTCATGACTCTTTTTACTTCATTTTTTTTTCATATCTCCTTGGGATTATCTGCTTTCTAAGATTTGATCTTCATTTTATGTCATAAATTTTCTCTATCACTCCTGTAATTCTCTTCTTTTATGTAGTCACTATTGCTGCTAGGGCTATTTTCACATGAGACAAATTAAGTGTTAAGTCATAAATAGCACTACCAGCAATAAAATCAGTAACTACATGTTGAGAAAAAGTGTATTTCATAAGACAAGTAAAATAATTCTGAACTTACATGCAAGTATACACAGATAAGAGTATGTTCAGTTCAGTTCAGTCACTCGGTTGTGTCCGACTCTTTGCAACCCCATGAACAGCAGCATGCCAGGCCTCCCTGTCCATCACCAACTCCCAGAGTCCACCCAAACCCATGTTCATTGAGTTGGTGATGCCATCCAATCATCTAATCCTCTGTCATCCTCTTATCCTCCTGCCCTCAATCTTTCCCAGCATCAGGGTCTTTTCAAATGAGTCAGCCCTTCGCATCAAGTGGCCAAAGTATTGGAGTTTCGGCTTCAACATCAGTCCTTACGATGAACACCCAGGACTGATCTCCTTTAGAATGGACTGGTTGAATCTCCTTGCAGACCAAGGGACTCTGAAGAGCCTTCTCCAACACCACAGTTCAAAATCATCTGTTCTTTGGCACTCAGCTTTCTTTATAGTCCAACTCTCACATTCATACATGACCACTGGGAAAACCAAAGCCCTGACTAGATGGACCTTTGTTGACAAAGTAATGTCTCTGCTTTTGAATATGCTGTCTAGGTTGGTCATAACTTTCCTTCCAAAGTATAAACGTCTTTTAATTTCATGGCTGCAATCACCATCTGCAGTGATTTTGGAGCCCAGAAAAATAAAGTCAATAACTGTTTCCACTGTTTCCCCATCTATTTGCCACGAAGTGATGGGACTGGATGCCATGATTTTAGTTTTCTGAATGTTGAGCTTTAAGACAACTTTTTCACTCTCCTCTTTCACATTCATCAAGAGGCTCTTTAGTTCTTCTTCACTTTCTGTCATAAAGGTGGTGTTATCTGCATATCTGAGGTTATTGATATTTCTACTGGCAATCTTGATTCCAGCTTGTGTATCCTCCAGCCCAGTGTTCTTCATGATGTACTCTGCATACAAGTTAAATAAGCAGGGTGACAATACTCCTTTTCCTATTTGGCACCAGTCTGTTGTTCCATGTCCAGTTCCAGCTGTTGCTTCCTGACCTGCATAAGAGTATAGCCCCCAAATATATTAAGAAAATACTGACATATGCAAATCTCTATATGATATTTCTCAGAACTGCTGAATACGTTATCTTATATGTCTGAAGGGCCAGGATAGTGAGGAGATTATCCTGGATAAATACAAGTAGGCCCAATATAACCAAATGAGTCCTCAAAAGCAGAAGAGATTTGCCTGCTGTTGTCAAACAAAGATGGTAGCATGAGAAAAGATTGAATGCTGCTTTGTTGCTGGTTCTGAAATATAGAGGACTAGGTGCAAGACTCAGAGAGAGCCATTGAAGAGCTGGAAAGGCAAGAAAATGGCTTATTCCCTTGAGCCTCTAGAAAGGAATATCTGCTAACACCTTGATTTCAGTCCAGTGTTACCAGTATCGGAAATATATTTGGATTGTTTTAAGTCATATATATATATATATGTGTGTGTGTGTGTGTGTGTGTATACCATGCTCATTATATATATTATAAGTAATATATATATGAATACACAGACACACACGTTAATATTCTAATCAAAGAAGCCATTACATAAGCAAACCAAAACTTAAGCCAGAATCAATGCATTCAAATCTGAGAAAATGAAGCTTAAGAACAGCCAGTCACAAGTGGCCAACTAATATCTGAAAAAGAATATGCATATATATATATATATATATGGATTGCTTTGCAGTATACCCGAAACTAACAGAACATTGCAAATCACCTATATTTCAATCAAAAAAGAAAAAAAAAGAATGGCCAGCTAGGCTTTCCCAAATAAGACACCACTGAGGATGAGGTGGTTGGATGACATCACTGACTCAATGGACAGGAGCTTGAGCAAACTTGGAGAGATGGTGAAGGACAGGGAAGCCCAGTGCACTGCAGTTCATGGGGCTGCAGAGTCAGACGTGACTTAATGACTGAACAACATCAACAAAGCTTTAGCCAGTCAAATAATTTCCTTGCTTTTCTTCCAAGGCTGCACTGCTCTGTAAAAATGTGTCTCCCGCTCCTGTTGAGGTAATGCTCTTAGCCACATTCAGTTTGGCACTGTTCAATTCAAATTAATGTTTGCTCAAATAGTCCTGAAAACTTAATATGCCTCAGTTTATCAAACTTGGTTCCTCTACATTGCAGGCAGACTCTTTACTGTCTGCACCACCAGGAAAACCCTATCTTTTGTCAATAGATATATATCTATATCTGTTCATACTTATTCCAATCCAAAACCAGAGTGTTCATTTCGGCGTTTTAGCTTTCACTCCTCTCTCCTTTTTAATTTCTTTCTCTGACAGTGGCAAATCTGGCTCTCCTTACTACAATGTAGAGTGTATAGTATACAATTATTATTCAGCAATACTACATACAAAAAGTAGTTTCAAAAGTGCTAGCCCATACATTTGTGAGAAAAAAATGTTTATCAGCTGCTTACAATTCTTTCTGGATTTACCCTTACAATATCTACTAAAAACATTGTTTCACCAGATTTCTTGTCAGCTCCTTTCTTTCCCACCATGAGGCACATTCTCCACCTCTAAGCAGCCACTTCCTGAATTTCTGCCTTGTGGCTCCAACCAGTTAGCAATCAATCAACAAACCAAGTGAAGAGAAAAGTTGTTGTTACTGCTTAGTCACTAAGTCATGCCTGACTCTTCTGTGACCCCCATGGACTGTAGCCCACCAGGTTCCCCCGTCCATGCGATTTCCCAGGCAAAAATGCTGGAGTGGATTGCCATTTCCTTCTTCGGGGATCTTCTTGACCCAGGAATCAAACCCGGGTCCCCCGTATTGCAGGCAGATTCTTTACCCCTGAGTCACCAGGAGCCCCAAGGAGAAAAGTAGCTCAGGCAATTGGGCTCCCTCTTCTGCCTTTCTTTCTTGGGTATCTACACTTCATTTTTTGTTGTTATTGTTGTTGCCTTGTCTAGTTGGAACTTATTTTTGTTCAAAGGCTCACAAGATAGCTCAATGCTCACCTGTTTCCTCACCTCTTCACAGCCATTTCCTGCTTGACTTCTAAGTATCCCTAAAGACTGCTAAACTAATCTCAATGTTTCATTTTTTCACTAAAACCTTGGCTCCTTAGTTCTTCGCTGCCTTAAGTGCAATCCAAAGCTTTACAACAGATGGGATGTTTGATTGTTTTTCTACTTCTTTCCCTAAACTTCTCAGTTACTCTTGGGAACTCTGATCACCAACAAGCTAGTCCTTTATAGCTAGAAGGAGAAACCCCCAAACCTGTAACTATTTCCCTGGATTATATTTTTAGTGTTTAGTTTTAGTTTGTTTCTCAGTTAATCCAAAATTAGCAGCCTGCAACTGTTATTTCTCCTGTCCCCATATTTTTCTTAATAATGAATTATCTTTGGCCTTAAATTGTTTTTCCCCTCTTCACCATTTTTAGAACTTCTAATTGGAATTTTGAAGAGAACATGAGTCTTTGTATGCAAGTTTTCATTTGGTCTGGACATGTTTTAGGTTTGGAATCAAATAGTTTTTCTACTACTTACAGAATAGAACGCTTTTTTAAGTCAAAAGACTTTGATTATCATTGTGGATAATTCCAAAATATTTTAATGAAGTCATTTGCCCTGGAGAGTGTCTTCAATTATCGATATAATAGCAAAAAGCATTTTAGGCTTTAGAAAAGAGAGAGTGAATTAACATGTAAAAAGTGTTCACAAACCAAAAAATAGCTTTCATCTTTTCAAATCCACCATTAAATAAAGGAGTTCTTTACTTATTATCAATTTAATATTCCAAAAAGTGCAGTTGCAATTATTTTCTATATGGATACACATAATGAACATTCCAAAAGTGATACTGTGTGACTGACACAGACGCATCCTCCATGGAACCTCCAGTTTCCCATTGAGATTATCAAGTAGGCCAGCTGAGACCCAGGAAGGCAGCAGAGAGAGCTCAATATATGGAGTTTATGGGCAAGTATCACGTCAATGGCTAAATCTTATACAGACATATTATATCCAGCAGAAAACAATTTTCCTGTCACAAGAAAGGCTCATTCTATTGTATGTCAAGAAAAAATTATTATCTTATAGTTTAATGAAATGTCCCTCAAGATGATCCCACTCTTTTAGCTCTGAATCTAGGTACCCCCAGAAACTTTCTGATTATCAGTTTTGTTGTGGTGTTAAAATGTTTACCACCTGAATCATGTAATTGCATTGTGTGGTTATATCAGCAATGTTAGAGTTTGCTTGAAATTGCAATAATATCCCATTATCCACAGTTTACTTTTCATGGTTTCATTTACCAGTGGTCATCTGCACTGGTCCAAAAATGTTAAAAGGCAAATTCCAGAAATAAGCAATTCATGTATTTTAAGTTGCACACAGTTCTGAAGGATGTAATGAACTCTCTCTTTCTGTTCTTTCCTGCCTAGGACATGGTGGTGGTGGTGGTCGTTTAGTTTGCTAAGTCGTGTCTGACTACTACAACCCTGTGGACTGTAACCCTCCAGGCTCCTCTATCCACAGGATTTCCCAGGCAAGGATACTGGAGTAGGTTGCCATTTCCTACTCCAGGGGATCTTCACAACCCAGGGATCAAATCTGTGTCTCCTGTATTGCAGACAGTCTAGACTGCCTAGGATCTGATCCTCCCTTTGTCCAGTGTATCCCACCTCTTAGTTACTTCATAGCCATCTCAGTTAACAAATCAACTGTCACGGTATTGTAAGGTTTGGCTTCAAGTCAGCCTAATTTTGTTAATAATGGCCCCAAACGGCAAGAGTAGTGATGCTGGCAATTCAAATATGACAATGAGAAGCAATAAAGTGTTTCCTTTAAGTGAAAAGGTGAAGGTTTTTGGTTTAATAAGGAAAGAAAAAATATTGCCTTCCCAGATTGCTAAAATCTATGGTAAGAGCAAATCCATCTGAGAATTTATGAAAAATAAAAAGAAATTCATGTTAGTTTTGCTATTGCACCTCAAAATACAAAAATTATGGCCTCAGTGCATGATAAGTGCTTAGTTAATGTGGAAAAGGCATAAAGTTTAAACAATAATAGAGTGTGAGAGAGACCACATTTACATACCATATTAGAATTTATTCTTAGAATTGTTCTATCATTAATTATTATTGTTATTCTACTGTGCCTAACTTATAACTTAAACTTTATCATAGACATGTGTATATAGGAAAAATCATAGTAGTACTGTTTGGTACTACCCATGGTTTTAGGCATCCACTGGAGGTCTTGGAATGTATTCTCCATAATGAGGGTACAACTGTATTTCCATAGCACATTAATGACCATGAACAAATCTCATAACCTTGAATGCAGAATACTGGGAGTCATGTAAAGAGAAATAAGTCTATTTGTTTTTATTTCTAACAGGCAACTGATCCTGTGTGCTTTAAGGGAACCTCCGTTCTCCTTTTGAGGCTACCAAAGGAGAAGGGGGCAGTAGTGGATGAGATGGTTAGATAGCATCACTGACTCAATGGACATGAATTTGAACAAACTCCGGGAGATAGCGAAGGATGGATAAACCTGGCATACTGCAATCCATGGAGTCATAATGAGTTGGACACAAGTGAGTGACTGAACAACAAAGAACAACAGACCACCTGTTATACTCTAAGTATGAATTAGTGCTACTAATTCATGTTGCTGTGTATCACAGAGTTAGGTGTTTCCATAACTTGCAAACTGACTGTTATCCGTTGGGAAGTGTAATGATGACTTTCTGCAATCACTGAAATCGCACACTTAAATTAGAATTTAGACACAGAGTAAGTAAAATCTATCCATATCTCCTCAGCCTTACTCATGCTAAAGTGCTAGATTAGGATTTCAGTTAGATTAGGGTTCTGTGCCTATAGGACGGAGGCTTCCCTTGTGGCTCAGCTGGTAAAGAATCCACCTGCAATGCGGGAGACCTCGTTTCGATTCCTGGGTTGGGAAGATCCCTGGATAAGGAGAAGGCTACCCACTCCAGTATTCTGGCCTGGAGAACTCCGTGGACTGTATAGTCCACGGGGTGGCAAGGAGTTGGACACGACTGAACAACTTTCACTTTCATTTTCACCTGTAGAACTGAGGCATTAACTTGACCCCAGTGACATCTTCAGATACTGCCATCATCCTTGGGAATCAGCTTAAAGCCAATTTACCTTTCTATTTATCTTTCCAACTATAATACTTTTATATACTAATTGAATATTTCCTGGGAAAGAGTAAAATATTGTTTTTGTGCTTTTGTTGTTTAAAAACCAACATACAAGGGAGCAATTTACATTCACAGGTTGATAAAGGCACAGATTTGTCTGTTCTGTTCATTACTATGTTTTGCTGAGCCTAGCACAGCCCTTATACTAGTATTCAATAAATACCAAATGAATTAAACAACCAATTAACTAATTACACAGAGTATTAATACTAGCTCTTGCAACTGAAAATAAGTGTAGACATAAAGATATTGTTTACTTTGGGGTAATTTTCATTGTATTCTTGTAGCTCAATATTGATCTTTATATCATATATCTGTTGAATTTGGGAAATTATGGATAGTTTACTTTTAAGATGTATATTTAAACAGTCTAAAGACTATTTTTTGTTGTAAATGTTTTAGTCTAACATATATATTCTTCCAAAATTCTCAAATAATTGCTTGATATAATATCAGTGTGGGGATTTATTATAAAAAAGGTTATAGTAAATTGAAGTGTTTGCTAATGTACCAGTAATTCATCTAAGATCTAGATTTTCTTCTAATGAAAATATAGTTTGTAAGTGATGATTTACAGTAATTAAAAAATAATTTAATCTATTTATTTAGATTGTATTGGGTCTTGTTTCTGCTTGGGCTTTTCTCTAATTGCTGCAAGTGGAGATTTTTCTCTAGTTGTGGTGAATGGGCTTCTCATTGCAGTGATTTCTGTTGTGCAGCACAGGCTCCAGGATATGTGAAGTGAGGTGAAATGAAGTGGCTCAGTCATGTCTGACTCTTTGTGACCCTCTGNTTGGGTCTTGTTTCTGCTTGGGCTTTTCTCTAATTGCTGCAAGTGGAGATTTTTCTCTAGTTGTGGTGAATGGGCTTCTCATTGCAGTGATTTCTGTTGTGCAGCACAGGCTCCAGGATATGTGAAGTGAGGTGAAATGAAGTGGCTCAGTCATGTCTGACTCTTTGTGACCCTCTGTAGCCTACCAGGCTCCTCCATTCATGGAATTCTCCAGGCAAGAGTACTGGAGTGGGTTGCCATTTCCTTCTCCAGGGGATCTTCCTGACCCAGGGATTGAATCCTGGTCTCCCGCATTGTAGGCAGATGCTTTACCCTCCAAGCTACATGTGGGCTTAATAAAACAGTAAGGTAGTTGCAGCTCCTGGGCTCTGGAGTTGCAGGCTCAATAGCTGTGACACACAGGTTCAGTTGCTCTGCTACCTGTGGGATCTTCCTGGATCAGGAATTGAACCTGTGTCTCCTGTATTGGCAGGTGAATTCTTTACCACTGAGGCACCTGGGAAGCTCCAGTAATATTTTTTTAAAGTGAAACTATGAAGATATGATTTCACTTCCTTATAAGGATTTAATTAAAATTAGAAAAGTTTAACTTCATCTAAGATATATAACTTCACTTTTTACATGTTTTCTACCCTTCCATCCTCCATGAACCTCACTCCTGCATATCATTCGCCCAAGAAAAGATAAAAATTCAAAATTTGAAGTATGATTCTACTGAATGTGTATCACTTTCATACCACTGTAAAGTAAAAACATTTTAGATTGAACTGGCACCATCCAGCATTCTTGGCCTTCTCCAATCAATAGAAATTGATGAGGCCAGTTAAGAAGTTCAAGCAAGGTTTTACTGGGGTCCCTGCTGCACCAAGGGGAGCAAGAACAGATAACATTTTCCCTTGCTTTCTCCCCGAGGAGGGCGTGATCACTAACCTGCTTTTGCTCCTGACACCCTGTTTTTGCTCCCAGCTCTTGAGAAGTTCAGTTCAGTTCAGTTCAGTTGCTCAGTTGTGTCCAACTCTTTGCTACCCCGTGAATCGCAGCACACCAGGCCTCCCTGTCCATCACCAACTCCCGGAGTCCACCCAAACCCATGTCCATCAAGTCGGTGATGCCATCCAACTATCTCATCCTCTATCGTCCCCTTCTCCTGCCCTCAATCTTTCCCAGCATCAGAGACTTTTCAGATGAGTCAGCTCTTCGGATCAGGTGGCCAAATTATTGGAGTTAGAGCTTCAACATCAGTCCTTCCAATGAACATCCAGGATTGATCTCCTTTAGGATGGACTGGTTGGATCTCTTTGCAGTCCAAGGGACTCTCAAGAGTCTTATCCAACACCACAGTTCAAAAGCATCAATTCTTAGGTGCTCAGCTTTCTATATAGTCCAACTCTCACAACCATACATGACCACTGGAAAAACCATAGCCTGGACTAGATGGACCTTTGTTGGTAAAGTAATATCTCTGCTTTTGAATATGCTATCTAGGTTGGTCATAACTTTCCTTCCAAGGAGTAAGCATCTTTTAATTTCATGGCTACCATCACCATCTGCAGTGATTTTGGAGCCCAGAAAAATAAAGTCAGCCACTGTTGCCACTGTTTCCCCACCTATTTGCCACAAAGTGATGGGACCAGATACCATGATCTTCATTTTCTGAATGTTGAGCTTTAAGCCAACTTTTTCACTCTCCTCTTTCACTTTCATCAAGAGGCTCTTTAGTTCTTCTTCACTTTCTGCCATAAGGGTGGTGTCATCTGCATATCTGTGGTTATTGCTATTTCTCCCGGCAATCTTGATTCCAGCTTGTGCTTCCTGCAGCCCAGCGTTTCTCATGATGTACTCTGCATAGAAGTTAAATAAGCAGGGTGACAATATACAGCCTTGACGTGCTCCTTTTCCTATTTGGAACCAATCTGTTGTTCCAGGTCCAGTTCTAACTGTTGCTTCCTGACCTGCATACAGATTTCTCAAGAGGCAGGTCAGGTATGCCCATATCTTTCAGAATTTTCCACAGTTTATTGTGATCCACACAGTCAAAGGCTTTGGCATAGTCAATAAAGAAGAAATAGATGTTTTTCTGAAACTGTCTTGCTTTTTCAATGATCCAGTGGATGTTGGCAATTTGATCTCCGGTTCCTCTGCCTTTTCTAAAACCAGCTTGAACATCTAGAAGTTCACGGTTCACGTACTGCTGAACCCTGGCTTGGAGAATTTTAATCATAACTTTACTAGTGTGTGAGATGAGTGCAATTGTGCGGTAGTTTGAACATTCTTTGGCATATTACATATTATGATTCTTGAGATGTAGCAGTTGGTTTTTTTAGGTTTTTTGTATCTTTTTGTCCATAATTTGCCACAGCTGCACATGCTTGCACTTATTTTTAGTTCTTTACAATTTCTTTGTATTTTGTTTCCCAAGGAGACATTTAACCAGGTGCAAACTTTGCCACACACAAGTAAAGGGTGCCAGGTCCCAATCTATCTTCAAACATTCATAAGTTTGGGATCACCTATAATTCAATTAGATTTTTGTTCAAATAACTTCATCAGAGGGGCTTTTTTTTTTTTTTTTTACTCTTCTAGGTCAAACAGTGCATCATTTCTTAGGTTCATTACCCTACTTTATTATTTTATACTCAAGAGTACCAATTAATAGTTTATTGATTGTCTCTCCTCACTAGAATGTCAGGTCTTGAAAGTTGGGACTTATCTGCACTATGTTTAGGAGTAGGTATTTAATACACTTTTGTTTGATGAATTAACTGCATGTCTTGAAACTTTGGGGATACAGTAATTTTCTAAATAGAATATTTATCTTCCCCCTTAATTTATAATTTTAAAGAAAGATTAGCAGGAAGAGTTTTCAATTTTTTTAGTTAGTTACAACAAAGGGAACAAACCATTTCTGAAGAGTAAAAGAATCCTTAAGACTACATGATATATTTTGTCTTATTTTTCTTTGATGTTAAAAAGAATCATAGAAGAAGAAAAAATTTTTTAAATTCTGAAGTTACTTTATGTATTACATATTATGATTTTTAAAACCCAGTCATATGAGTAATGCAAGGCAGGTAAAAGACAAAGATTTACAGGGGGTTTTCAAACTCAAATGTCTACATGGACAAGGAGGATAACATAGAAGAGTATAATAGGCCAATTAAAAAACCAGAATACATTGGAAATATGTTAAACCAGAGGTTTTATATTCAGTCTAAAGGTGTTAATACTTATTTTTAAAAAACAACTAAGTGAAAATAAGTGTCTGCTTGTAGACATGTCCCATTTGTGATCTCTTCTATAGAAATAAAAATATCAAAAGGAATAACATCTGTAGTATCACAGTGCTACAGGATTTTATTGCCCATATAAATAATCACTCCCCCTTTGGATATCAGGTGCGAATCTTTGAAAAGACTGAATGCAGTATGGTAGGTCCAGAGTCCAAATGTAGATGAGAAAAGAATACTGCTCAGTGGTTAAATGGAAAGAAGAGCTTAGAGGAATATCTACATATATCATTTAGGAAAATATGATTACAATTATTTTCACACTAGTTGTTTAAATGTCATTACAACCAATTACTAGTCATGGTGCAGAGGTAAGAATTCACAGAGCTTCTACTCACACTCATTTTGAGCTTCATATATCAGTTGATACAGAGAACTCTGATCATAAATGTATCCATTTATGAAGTGAAATTTTCAGTGTCACTCCTATTACCCAATAAACCCATATTTTATGCTCAATTTCACTTTAATGTGCCAACAAAGCATATTCAGGCGCCATAAACAAGTAGAAGTCCTTAGACCTGATTTGTGAAATGAAGCTGAGCTTCAAATGAAAGTGATGTCTCATAAACCTCAATATCCCCATGAGAAATGAGATAGAAATGGAAAACTACTGTAATCCAAAATTCATTTCAGTATTATTGCTGAGGACTTTTTGTTTTCTTTCAAAAAATCAGGGCAATGAATTCATCTTAAATTTCAGTCTCTTATGCTGTAGTTGCACACAAAATAAGTGTTCTTATGCCAGGTAATACTGTAGCAGAAAGGGATTGAATAACTTTCTGCAGAGTTTGCCATAACTTATTATTTTTCAGAAGCTTTCACATGTATTTTCTCTGTAATCCATATCAGAGGCTTCCTATTTCATTTGTAAAACTTAGACATTAAAGATACTCATTTTTCTAGTGTGCTGTGGGGACTGCAAGAAATAATACAGAGCAGTATTGACCAGGAGCAGTATTTGAAACATATTAGATGCTAGAAGAGAGAAATCAAAGAGAAATGGAAATCAGTGGAATCTATTTTACACTTTACAAAATTTTAACCATGCTTTAAACAGTCTTGTCTGTTGCGAATGCTTGACAAATAAGGTTTGTTTTAGTTGTAAGAGGATGGTGTTGGTTGGAATTCAGATCACAGATGAGTGAACATAGGCACAGATGTGAACTGGAAGCAGGCCTATTTTTCTTACATAACACTCAAGTTCTATTCATGTTTTTATCCAAAAAAATATTTATTGAACTATGAATCAGCTCAAGAGATACTTCAGTGGAAATTTAAGGCAAAACCCTATTCTAATGTAACATATTTTCTAGTTAAGGGTGTTATTATTGTATTATATGGTATGTTGGAAAATTACACAACACACACACAGGCCCAGACACATCTTCTTGAGTCAGTCACAAGAGCCTGAACTATGGAAAGCACAAATAGAATGAGAAAGGAATAGAAATAGTATTGATATAATTGAGATGATATGCCTCTAGGTTCTCCCACCTTTTTCTGTTAATGATTTGCTTATTTCAGTCTACATGTGTGTACATGCTGAGTCACTTCAGTCGTGTCCAACCCTTCTAGACACTATGGACTGTAACCTGCCAGGCTCCTCTGTCCGTGGGATTCTTCAGGCAAGAATAGTGGAGTAGGTTGCCATATCCCCCTCCAAGGGATCTTCCCAACCCAGGGATCGAACCCACAGTTCTTAAGTCTCCTGCATTGACAAGCATGTTCTTTACTACTAGCACTGCCTGGGAAGCTGATTTCAGCCCACATAGTTTCTCTCAAAGAGCTCCATTGCCTCTTGCTCCTAAGTTTTTCAACTAAGGACAGAAAATCATGACATTATTTTTTATTCCATTTAATTTCTGAAATCACTTAGCAGTCAACTGTATGCCTTATAAATCAATAATGCTGGATACAGAGTGCTAAGCTGTCTGGTGACATGGTGTCCCCTCTCAAGGAGGTTACTTTCTCTTTTCTGCAGAGCTTTTTAATAGATAACTCTGAGATATAGTCATAATTTTGCTGCTAAAGTATTATTCCTATAGAATGTAATATTTCTGATACTTTCCAGGAAGAGTTAATTCTATAGAAAGAGTTGGTTGCCTAGCCTAAAAATGTTTGGGTTATGTTTGCCTATAAACAGCAAACAGCCCACAAGAGTACATTTAGGTAAAATTCTCATTGTTCATTCATTCACCATCCATTTCCACTATCTCTCAATACTTATTTAAAACCTCTATCTTCCATTCAACCTTCTCTGACCAATCCAGCCTAAGCTGTCCACCTTTTGGAATCCTATAGACTGTTTCTGTGAGCATACAATGATCATCTCTTGATGTGCTGCTTTAAAAAACATTCTGCTTATATGACATGTCTTAACAAGAGGATTGTAATGTCTTTTAAGTTGGTGTTTTTTTTTTCCCCTTTAACATATTTCAGAATGCAACATAAGTATTTACTGAAGGCCTGGGTGAATTTGACTAAAACCAGTGTACCGAGAAAGAGTTCACTGAAGACGCATCAGAATATAATGAAGTGGTATTCTTAATAAGCATACAGAATAGTAAGGGGAGTAAAACATGTACCTGGATAGTGATGCTGTGCTCAGTCGCTCAGTTGTGGCTGACTCTTTGCAACCCCATGAACTGTAGCCCACTAGGCTCCTCTGTCCATGGAATTTTCCAGGCAAGAATACTGGAGTGGGTTGTCATTTCCTGCTCCAGAATAGTAATATGGTGCAATATATACTCAAGTGCCATAAGATATACAAGATGATCTCCGTACAAAAATCTGTACTATTCCCTCAGTACAATTTGTCTGCACCTCAGAGAAGCACAGTTGATCTTAGTAACAGATAACGTTACTTTCAGATTAGTCAGAGGCATGGGGTGGGTGACAGGGCGAGATTTTCAAATAGAAACAGTTTGTTGTCGACCAGTTGCTGTCCTGTGGGACTCCATGTGACCCCGGGGATGGCAGCATGCCAAGCTTCCTGGTCCCTCACCACCACCACAGAGTAAAGCAGTGCCTTTGGGCATTTGTCTTGTCTACAAGTTACATGCCTTTCTTTTTTCCCTCCTTTTTCCTTATTACCTCACTTCCTGTCTTCATATCCAACACTTGGAACTTGCTTTCTGCCTATTTAACTTCAGAGTTCCACAAATGTTGATAAAGAAGCATCTTTTGGTTGACATTTTGCCTCTGCCATGTTTCTCCCCTTAACAGTCTCCCCAAAATAGACAAGAAAATTTCTGAGATGAAAAAGTAGAGATCCATTTTTCACAAAACTATTTACGTAAACTAAGACACACATCTAGTTTGAGACAAAATGTTGTGTAGTTTTTTTTTTGATATATTATAAAAATGTACTGACCAGAATTTTCTACTAGAACATGGCATATGCAATTTGTAATAAAACTTAAGGACTTTCCTAGTGGTCCAATTGGATTTGATCTCTGATCCAGGAGATTCCACATGCCTCAGAGGAACTAAACCCGTGAGCCTTAACTACAGAGCTTGCTTTACTTTATCAAAATATTTGATTTATTTATCAAATATCTGGACACCTTTTATCTGTTAAACATTGTGCTCCTTGCTAAGAATACAGTATGAATGGAAAGACAGAGTTCTTGCCCACACAGAAATCACAGACTAGAGGAAGATACAGTTGCATTGACTATTTCTGCCATGATGAATGTTATTTTCTAATCCTCTCTTCATTCATTTTATAGGTGACCATTTCCAATATTTAAGTTTTGAAAATATTATCAGACTTTCACATGACAACATGTGGCACAATCAAAACTTTGGTGTTCAGTTTCTAGACTCCCTGGCATCTGGAAGTGGGAGGAAAATATGAGATGGTTGACAGATTCAACCTGGGCTCCAGCACAGCCTGCCTAACTTAAATCACTATTAAATATCCAGCTCCTCAGATAGGCTGGAAGGTTCTTGGAAAGCATGAATGAAAGGTGAATGATCTATTCACTGTGTGATTTGCTGTTCTTCCTTTATGTCCACTCATTACCTGAGAGATTCACCTAAGACAAGGGTGCCATTCAGCTCTTTCTTGTATGCTCACCCCCAGCCACCCAACACACTGAGATTTAGCAACAAAAGCCATGTTATTATTGTGATTCTTCTCTCGCCTGCTGTGAAGGTATTGTGTAATATATATGATGCCCATTCATAGCACCTGTACCAGCCCATGTGATGTACTTTCTCTTTCCTTTTGTTGAGTTTTACTTTCTATTTTTGTGGCTGTTTTGATATCTTTATCATATATGTCCATTTATTTAAATCACTTCAACATGTTTCCATTAATAATAGGTACACACAAATGGCATTGCTTCCAAGACAGAAATGAAGTAAAACAGTTGAGACTAAAATTATTGCTTCATATAAACTGCAAGGAATAAATAAAAAAAAATCTTGGTAAGTTAATAACAAAGTTTGCTTTCATTCATTTTTCTTGTATGTTGAAGTATCATGATGTGTGGCATTGTGTGCCAATTTTAAAAAGACATGGAAAATACTTATTTCTGCTGCTTGCTGAATCCTGCAAAAATTATCCTTCATTTTCCTTTTCTAACTTCAGTGGTGTCATTTTAGACGGATTTTGGAACAGCTTGAGAATTTAAAATTTGTTGTAACTAAATTCTGCCTTGACTATTTAGATAATTCACCCCCAGCCACCCAACACACTGAGATTTAGCAACAAAAGCCATGTTATTATTGTGATTCTTCTCTCGCCTGCTGTGAAGGTATTGTGTAATATATATGATGCCCATTCATAGCACCTGTACCAGCCCATGTGATGTACTTTCTCTTTCCTTTTGTTGAGTTTTACTTTCTATTTTTGTGGCTGTTTTGATATCTTTATCATATATGTCCATTTATTTAAATCACTTCAACATGTTTCCATTAATAATAGGTACACACAAATGGCATTGCTTCCAAGACAGAAATGAAGTAAAACAGTTGAGACTAAAATTATTGCTTCATATAAACTGCAAGGAATAAATAAAAAAAAATCTTGGTAAGTTAATAACAAAGTTTGCTTTCATTCATTTTTCTTGTATGTTGAAGTATCATGATGTGTGGCATTGTGTGCCAATTTTAAAAAGACATGGAAAATACTTATTTCTGCTGCTTGCTGAATCCTGCAAAAATTATCCTTCATTTTCCTTTTCTAACTTCAGTGGTGTCATTTTAGACGGATTTTGGAACAGCTTGAGAATTTAAAATTTGTTGTAACTAAATTCTGCCTTGACTATTTAGATAATCCAAACAAATGCTACAATTTTTACATCAGATGCTTAGAGGAGGAAAATATGCTTGTGTTTATTGGGTGTTTCAGAACAAATAATGGAAAGATTCAAGTTGTGCCTATGACTCATACTTCTGTTCTCCTGCTCTAACCAGGTCACTCCAAGACCTAGGTGTTTTTCATCAAGATGGATGTGGCTGGTAACGTACATGCTGCTAACCCTTTTTGAACAATGATATAACTCTGTGTGTATACGTGCTTGATTGCTCAGTAGTGTCTGACTGTTTGCAATCCCATGAACTGTAGACCTCTAGGCGCCTCTGTCCTTGGAATTTTCCAGGCGAGAACCTAAAGTGGGTTACTGTTTCCTCATCCAGGACATCTTCCCAATCCAGGGATCAAACCCAGGTCTCCTGTCATTGCAAACAGATTCTTTACTGACTGAGTCATCAGGGAGGCCACTTTACTCTATAATCTTACTTAAATTAGTTCATATATTTCCAAAAGAAAGTGAAAGTGTTAATCTCTCATTTGTGTCCAATTCTTTGTGACCCCACGGACTGTAGCCTGCCAGGCTTCTCTGTCCATGGAATTCTCCAGGCAACAATACTGGAGTAGGTAGCCATTCCTTTCTCCAGGGCATCTCCCTGACCCAGGGATCGAACCCAGGTCTCCTACAATGCAGGCAGATTCTTCACCATCTGAGCCACCAGGGAAGCCCCAAGTGTTCTGTTATCCTGAGAATAATAACAGGCAACCATTTCTAACAGTGATTCTGGGTCAGGCATTGCATACGTTATTTTATTTAGCCCTCTCAATAATCCCATAAAGCACATATGGGATGTGCTTTTTTCCTATTCCCTACTTGATAGATGAAAAACTGAGGCACTGGGTATTAAATATCCAGTAAGTGATGATCCACAATTTGAGCCAAAATCTGTGTGCCCACCAAAGACGATACTGAACTTTCCTAAACAGCTTTTCAAGAGAAAAGAGAACGGAAAGTGAGAGCAGAGTATCCTTTCATGGTTACCCCAGGCGGCTGAGATGCTGGCTCTTAAAGTGGTACTGCTCCATTCATAAAAGCATATCTCAACAACCTCATAATGCTGCTATTTTAAAACAAATTGTAGGAAATATATCTCACAGCAAGGGAGATATAGGCTTCCCTGGTGGCTCAGATAGTAGAGTCTGCCTGCAATGTGGGAGCCCTGGATTCAATCCCTGGGTTCGATCCCTGGGTTGGGAAAATCCCTTGGAGAAAGAAATAGCAACCCACTCCAGTATTGTTGACTAGAGAAGACCATGGACAGAGAAAGCTGGTGGGCTACAGTCTATGGGGTTGCAAAGCACTGGACACAACTGAACAATTAACACTTCCACTTTTAAGCTAGATAAAAGACTGGCATAGAACAGTCTTTTGGACTCTGTGGGAGAGGGAGAGGGTGGGATGATTTGCGAGAATGACATTGAAACTACCCCAGGCGGCTGAGATGCTGGCTCTTAAAGTGGTACTGCTCCATTCATAAAAGCATATCTCAACAACCTCATAATGCTGCTATTTTAAAACAAATTGTAGGAAATATATCTCACAGCAAGGGAGATATAGGCTTCCCTGGTGGCTCAGATAGTAGAGTCTGCCTGCAATGTGGGAGCCCTGGATTCAATCCCTGGGTTCGATCCCTGGGTTGGGAAAATCCCTTGGAGAAAGAAATAGCAACCCACTCCAGTATTGTTGACTAGAGAAGACCATGGACAGAGAAAGCTGGTGGGCTACAGTCTATGGGGTTGCAAAGCACTGGACACAACTGAACAATTAACACTTCCACTTTTAAGCTAGATAAAAGACTGGCATAGAACAGTCTTTTGGACTCTGTGGGAGAGGGAGAGGGTGGGATGATTTGCGAGAATGACATTGAAACACGTATAATATCATATATGAAATGAATCGCCAGTCCAGGTTCGATGCATGATACTGGATGCTTGGGGCTGGTGCACTGGGATGACCCAGAGGGATGGTACGGGGAGGGAGGAGGGAGGGGGGTTCAGAATGGGGAACACGTGTATACCTGTGGCAGATTCATGTTGATGTATGGCAAAACCAATACAGTATTGTAAAGTAATTAACCTCCAATTAAAATATATAAATTTATATTTAAAAAAAAGGAGAGAAGCAAAATCAGTAACCCACATAATGCTGTTTTTCACCCCAATGTGGACAATTTCTTCTAGTAATTATGTCAATTTAAAGAAAGAAAATTGCTAATAAAAATATCCCTGTAGCAAAAGACCTGCCAGATCTATACAAAGCCCTGAGGCTTGAAATGAACCTACAGTTTGAGACATTAATTTTAATTAATTGAACAAATATTTTAATAGTATATGGGCATTGAAATTCAAGCAGCACTATTTCCTACTAGGCTAGAAACTGTAATAATTTAATATCTGTTACCATTAGATAATAACATCTGTTTTTGTTCATTGTAATATATCAAGTTGAATGGAGGACTTATTAGCTATGCTTGCAAAAGCTGTGAATTTATAGGCAGACTGTTTTTTGTTCTTAGAAATGGTTTCCCCTCATATTTGCTTATCTGTATTATTCGTGAAGAAAGAAGTAATTGTAAAAGGGTTGCTTATGTGGAAATACTATCCTAATTTGACCCAGTTTCTTTGTTCTTATAACACCCAGTATGTACACCTTCCACTGAACATCAGTTACTATATCTGTTTCACCCATGGCAGATAATTTGACAATTCATGTTGGAATACAAAGGTAAGACAGATGTATTTCCTGCCCTCCTGTAGAATATATTCTAGTGAGTGATGCATGTAAATAGCAAAAATAAACAGAACAGGACGACAAACAAATAAAATGATATGAGCGTGCTGTGTAGAATAATATATCAAGGAAGACAAAAGGAGATCTCATTTAGGTATGGTGATGAGGGAAGATGTTTCAGTGGAACTAACATTTTCTCATGCTAAGAATGAAAGGCTGAGGAAAAAAAAATGTGTAAAAAGTGGGAGAAAGAGCATTTCAGGCTGAGGAAGCAGAAGGGGCTGTAACCCTGTGGTATGGAAGGTTTCAGTGTGCTGAAGGAACTTAAAAGCATATTTCTGGGTGAGAAATTGTGATAGTCGGGAGGAAGGGGCAAAATGAGCTTACATAGATGGATAGGATCAGGTAATGGAGGATCAAAGGCCATACTTGGAAATACCATTCTAAACGCAATCAGAAGTCCCTGATTTGGTTTAAATAGGAGGGAAATAAGATTCTGATTGGGTTTCCCTCATAGCTCAGTTGGTAAAGAATCTTCTTGCAACATAGCAGACCCAGGATTGATCTCTGGGTGCGAAGATCCCCTGGAGAAGGAAATGGCAGCCCACTCCAGTATTCTTGCCTGGAGAATCCCATGGACAGAAGAGCCTGGCATGGGGTCATAAGAGGCTGATACAACTTTGCAACTAAACCACCACATGATTCTGATTGGAAGCTTAAGACAAATCACTCCAACTGAACTGTTGAAAGCGGATTGTAAAGAAAACACTTAAGAGATATCATCCAGGTAAGTGATGATAGTAGCCAAGACTTGGGTGGCTTCTACAATTAGGAATTCAGCCAATGATGGTAAGAGAGATGAATGAATTGCAGTTCTATCTAATAAAAATTCTAACAATCAAGTTGTCAGGACTAGGTCCTTTGGAAGATGTACTTCAACAGTAGGAAGGGAATATTGAGATTAATTGCTTCACTGGTTTAGTGGAAGCCCACATATTCTAGAGAACAATATAAGATCCAAAAGAGTGGAGAACTCTCAATAATGAATAATGATTTTATCAATTCAGTTCAGTTGCTCAGTCATGTCCAACTCTTTGTGACCCCATGGACTGCAACACACCAGGCTTCCCTGTCCATTACCAACTCCAGGAGTCAATTCAGACTCATGTCCATCGCATCTGTGATGCCATCCAACTATCTCATCCTCTGTCATCCCTTTCTCCTCCAGCTTTCAATCTTTCCCAGCATCAGGGTCTTTTCCAATGAGTCAGTTCATAGCATCAGGTGGCCAAAGTATTAGAGTTTCAGCTTCAGCATCAGTCCTCCCAATGTATATTCAGGGCTGATTTCCTTTAGGATTGACTAGTTGGAGCTCTTTGCAGTCCAAGAGAATCTCCAGAGTCTTCTCCAACACCACAGTTCAAAAACATCAATTCTTCGGCACTCAGCTTTCTTTATAGTCCAACTCTCACAGTCACACATGACTACTAGAAAAACCATAGCTTTGACCAGATAGACCATTGTTAGAAAAGTAATGTCTCTGCTTTTGAATATGCTGTCTAGGTTGGTCATAACTTTCCTTCCAAGGAGGAAGTGTCTTTTAATTTCATGGCTGAGGTCACCATCTGCAGTGATTTTGGAGCCCTCCAATATAAAGTCTCTCACTGTTTCCATGATTCCCCTTCTATTTGCCATAAAGTGATGGGACTGGATGCCATGATCTTAGTTTTCTGACTGTTGAGTTTTAAGCCAACTTTTTCACTCTCCTCCTTCACTTTCATCAAGAGGCTCTTTAGTTCTTCTTCACTTTTTGCCATAAGGGTGGTGTTATCTGCGTATCTCAGGTTATTGATATTTCTCCTGGCAGTCTTGATTTCAGCTTGTGTTTCATCCAGCTTGGCATTTTATATGATGTACTCTGTGTATAAGTTAAATAAGCAGGGTGACAATATATAGCCTTAATGTACTCCTTTCCTGATTTGAAACCAGTCTGTTGTTTCATGTCCAGTTCTAACTGTTGCTTCTTGACCTGCATATAGATTTCTCAGGAGACAGGTCAGATGGTCTGATATTCCCATATCTGGAAGAATTTTCACAGTTTGTTGTGATCCACACAGTCAAAGGGTTTGGCATAATTGATAAAGCATAAGTAGATGTTTTTCTGGAACTCTCTTGCTTTTTTGATGATTCAGCAGAGGTTGGTAATTTGATCTCTGCTTCCTCTGCCTTTTCTAAATCCAGGTTGAACATCTGGAAGTTCACGATTCATATACTGTTGAACCTTGCTTGAAGAATTTTGAGCATTACTTTGCTAGCGTGTGAGATGAGTGCAATTGTGCAGTAGTTTGAGCATTCTTTGGCATTACCTTTCTTTGGGTTTGGAATGAAAACTGACATTTTCTAGTCCTGTGGCTTCTACTGAGTTTTCCAAATTTGCTGGCATATTGAGTGCAGCACTTTCACAGCATCATCTCTTAGGATTTTAAATAGCTCCACTGGAATTCCATCACCTCCACTAGCTTTTTTCATACTGATGCTTCCTAAGGCCCACTTGACTTTGCATTCCAGGATGTCTGCCTCAAGATAAGTGATCACACCATCATGGTTATATGGCTCATGAAGACTTTTTTGTATAGTTCTTCTGTGTATTCTTGCCACCTCTTATTAATATCTGCAACTTCTGTTAAGTCCATACCATATCTATCCTTTATTGTGTGCATCTTTGCATAAAATGTTTCCTTGCTATCTCTAATTTTGTTGAAGATATCTCTAGTCTTTCGCATTCTATTGTTTCCCTCTATTCTTTGCATTGATCACCGAGGAAGGCTTTCTTATCTCTCCTTGCTATTCTTTGGAAGTCTACTTTCAGATGGGTATATCTTTCCTTTTCTCCTTTGCATTTCACTTCTCTTCTTTTCTCAGCTATTTGTAAGGCCTCTTCAGACAACCACTTTGCCTTTTTTACATTTCTTTTTCTTGAGGAAAATGTTTTTATATGTATAAATAATGACTTGATTTTACTGTGAACTCCTTCATGTCACAATAATTATTTGAACTTGCTATTTGCAGTGAACACCTCATTTATGTGACATATGAAGTGTAATTATAAAGATTATTGCTATCTCTGAAACTGTTCTGACTCCTCAGGACCAAAGGTAGCATTGAGTGAGCACTTACTTGGTGGTTCAGATGATAAACAATCTGCCTGTAAGGCAGAAGACCTGAGTCAGATCCTTTGTTCAGGAAGATCCCTTGGAGAAGGGAATGATAACCCACTCAAATATTCTTGCCTGGAGAATTCCAGGGGCAGAGGAGCCAGGTGGGCTACAGTCCATGGGGTTGCAAAGAGTCAGAAATGACAGAGCAACTAACACTTTCACTAAGAGGAACCAGACATGGCCTTTTCCCTTCATTATCTCATTTAACTCTCAACAGAGTCCCGTGAAGTATATCTAATCATCCTCAATTTAAAGACAAGGAAATGGATATTTAAAACTCTTAAGTATATCTCTTATAAATGAAATGAATGAATTCTATCCTAAGTTTTCCTGACAAGAAAGACTCCAGTATTTTCATCACACACTGATTTAATTGCAATTGGTTACAAATAGAGAGGCATGTCTGAAGGCAAATTAAGTTCCTCAATTTGAATAGATTAGGTTAATTTGAATATATGCATAATTTGCCAATTTATGTAAAGGAGTCTATTAAACTCCAAATCTTCATAACCTCCAATCTAATTTAGTGAGCTTTATCTTTATTTACCTATAGTTGGGAGATGATGACAAGTCAGTACCAGCCACAAAGTTCACTAATTCACAGCCAGTGAATTGTTTGCTGCTGCTAAGTCGCTTCAGTCGTGTTCGACTCTGTGCGACCCCATAGACGGCAGTCCACTAGGCTCCCCCGTCCCTGGGATTCTCCAGGCAAGAACACTGGAGTGGGCTGCCATTTCCTTCTCCAATGCATGAAAGTGAAAAGTGAAAGTGAAGTCGCTCAGTCGTGTTCAACTCATAGCGATGCCATGGACTGCAGCCCACCAGGCTCCTCCATCCATGGGATTTTCCAGGCAAGGGTACTGGAGTGGGGTGCCATTGCCTTCTCCTGTGAATTGTTTAGCACTTCTTAAACCTAGCAAAGCAGTATATTAGAACACCCAAACAAGCTTTATAAGCATAAAATTCACCTTAACTTCTTGAAATTTTAAGTAAAATTCTTGCTTAATATCAGGACAAAGGAAAGAAAATCACTTGATGCATCTCTATCTTTTCTTGACACTCATGATCTTTTCTTAATCTTTTCTACATTATGGGAAGATCCCATAGTGGCCCCAATGGTAAAGGATCTGCCTACAATACAGGAGAGTCAGTTGCAATCACTGGATTGGGAAGATCCACCAGAGAAGGAAATTGCAATTCACTCCAGTATTCTTGCCCGGAGAATCCCATGGACAGGGTCGCAAAGAGCTGGACATGATTGAAGTGACTTAGCACTCACCTTTCAACCATACCTGAGTTTATGTTAATGAGGTGACTTGTGGGAAACACCTATAGATGAGGAGCATTGACAAAGGAAACAACTATGTGATTAGAGGCTTATAATTATCATTCCTACTTCCAACCTCCTTCAAGGAGGGAACAGGGGATAGAGATTGAGTTCAATTACCAATAATCAATGATTTTATCAGTCCTGGCTATACAATGGAATTTCCCAGAAGTACAGGGTTCAGAGAGCTTCTGTTCTGGTAAACACACTGAGATGTGGGGAGGTTGGTCCATGGAAATCTCCAGGCCAGGATACTGAAGTGGGTAGCCTTTCCCTTCTCCAAGGGAATCTCCTCAACCCAGGGATCAAACCTAGGTCTCCTGCATTGCAGGCTGATTCTTTATGAACTGAGTTGTCAGGGAAGCCCTGATATGTCTAGAAGGCAATGAATATCTAGAAGACAAAGTGATGCTTTCTAAGGCACACTTGACTTCACATTCCAGGATGTCTGGCTCTAGATCTTTTTTGTACGATTCTTCTGTGTATTCTTGCCACCTCTTCTTAATATCTTCTGCTTCTGTTAGGTCCATACCAGTTCTGTCCTTTATCGAGCCCATCTTTGCATGAAATGTTCCCTTGGTATCTCTAATTTTCTTGAAGAGATCTCTAGTCTNCCCACTTGACTTCACATTCCAAGATGTCTGGCTCTAGATTAGTGATCACATCCTCATGATTATCTGGGTCGTGAAGATCTTTTTTGTACAGTTCTTCCGTGTATTCTTGCCACCTCTTCTTAATATCTTCTGCTTCTGTTAGGTCCATACCAGTTCTGTCCTTTATCGAGCCCATCTTTGCATGAAATGTTCCCTTGGTATCTCTAATTTTCTTGAAGAGATCTCTAGTCTTTCCCATTCTGTTGTTTTCCTCTATTTCTTTTCATTGATCACTGAGGAAGGCTTTCTGATCTCTCCTTGCTATTCTTTGGAACTCTGCATTCAGATGCTTGTATCTTTCCTTCTCTCCTTTGCTTTCCACTTCTCTTCTTTTCACAGCTATTTGTAAGGCCTCCCCAGACAGGAGCTTGGGTGGTATTAGTATTAATATGCACCATCTACTAATTTTCTATGTTATTTTTGTTAGATGGGTACTAAATTCTAAAAAGTATTACTAGTATTTTAAAATTTGCATCTTCTGAACTCTGGAGTCTAGGGGCAAGGATTTCAATTGTTATGCCATAAAGTGGATACTGACTTATACTACTTTTAAATATTCATTCACTTAAACATAGAAAAGGCTATGTCAAGTTTTGTAGCTAAGAAATCTGTTTAACTTTGTTTTATCAAGACTTTTAATATTTGGTTTGGTTTCTACTCTTTTTTTTTTTTTTTTAAGAAGCATGTTTTAGCCATGTCAACAAGCATTATTTTAAGCTTAATACCATGGACACTGCAGGGTAATGAAGATGCAGATGGCAGGGAGAAATAATAAAAAATTGCAATGTTCATTCTGGATCAAACAGTCATTTTAGCTTATCTCTTTTCTTACAANTTTTTTTTTTTTTTTGAAGAAGCATGTTTTAGCCATGTCAACAAGCATTATTTTAAGCTTAATACCATGGACACTGCAGGGTAATGAAGATGCAGATGGCAGGGAGAAATAATAAAAAATTGCAATGTTCATTCTGGATCAAACAGTCATTTTAGCTTATCTCTTTTCTTACAACTTTCTTAGAGTTTATTGTCTTTTGAGTGTATTTTAATTTCTAATCTGTGCCTGTGGCCATAGTCATTTTAATATCTGCTCTAGAATTAATGTGTTTGGAGGAAAAGATAATATAAAGGAAATCAAAGAGTTGTACTCTGATCTTCAAGGATTTGGTGGTAAACATTTCATAAGTCTGTCATCACGAATAACTACTAAGCTTTTCCCCTATATATCGTAATAGTGCTCATGTGTGAAACGGTACAATAAGGGTAGAGAAATGTTATCACAGATCACAAGGAATTTTCTATCTAATAATGAATACCAGCTATTCAGGGGAAATTTTAGCAAAGCTGGAGCAGGCACTGTTCTCAGTCTTGAGATTACAGCATGAAAGATTGAGTTCCTGGAAGTCTAGAGGTTATTGTCCAACAGAAAGCATGCTGCTGCTGCTAAGTTGCTTCAGTCATGTCCAACTCTGTAAGACCCCATAGACAGCAGCCCACCAGGCTCCCCCATCCCTGGGATTCTCCAGGCAAGAATGCTGGAGTGGGTTGCCATTTCCTTCTCCAATGCATGAAAGTGAAAAGTGAAAGTGAAGCCGCTCAGTCGTGTCCGACTGTTAGTGACCCCATGGACTGCAGCCTACCAGGCTCCTCTGTCCATGGGATTTTCCAGGCAAGAGTACTGGAGTGGGGTGCCATGGGGTCCCCTTGCCTTCTCCGAACAGAAAGCATAATGGTGTTCAAAACCCAGTAGAAGGATGCCAATATATGTATAGCATTTAGATCCTCTGGATTATAGTGTTCCTACTTAATCTGTCAGACTGAGAGAGGTACATTTAAGTTCACCCACTTCTATTATACTCTATCAGTTTATATCATGTTCTTTTTGACCATAGTACACGTCTGTGTACATGTGTGCTCAGTCTTGCCTGACTCTTTGTGACCCCATGGATTGTAGCCCTCCAGTCTCCTCTGTCCATGGAATTTTCCAGGCAAGAATACTGGAGTGGGTTGCCATTTTCTCCTCTAGAGGATCTTCCTCGCCCAGAGACTAAACCCACATCTTTTGTATCTCCTACATTGCAGGCAGATTCTTTACTGCTGAGCCATCAGGAAAGCCCCAATAACATGTCTAAATTAGAGAAATTAGAAAATACTGTGGATTGGAATATCTTGTCACAATTTCTCTTGATTTAAAGTAGCTCTTATCTCTCTGACAATAAACAGGAGGGTGTTAATAAGAAAATCTGAATTTTCTATAAATGATTATAACAACTCCTTTCATTTGCTTTCACTCAAAATATTTATAATAGTTTATTCATCTTTCTGGATTATGTAAAGTGTTGCAGATCACATGTCTTATGGTAAGTATATCAACAATGTCTTAACTTGGATTTCATCTCATTTTGAATGTTATGTAAATAATTTAATAAATGCAATTAGAAATATCTCCATCACCTGATTCAAAGGAAGATACAGTGAAGCTCACTTGACAAAGGGTTTTACAAACTTCCCCCAGGGAATTCAAATACATGCTTTAAAATTAATATTATCATATTACACCTACTTGCTGCCAGAACAATGAGTGTGTATATGCATGTGTGTGTGTTTGTGTGTCCATGAGTACAAGTTTTCTTTTTTTTATTTGTTCACCCTCATGGACATGATGACTTCTCAGAAATTGTAAGGAGATCCCGAGCTCACATTCCAAAAACTGCTGAGAGCTCTGTGTTCCACCTTCAAATTTAAAGCAATCTAACATTTGATCAGATGAGTAGTACTATTGTATATCACTCATCTGTGGCCTTTCAGAAGGCACCTTCTTGACAGAGGACAGTTACAGTTTAAGATGAAGTAGTTGACTGTGTGGATCACAATAAACTGTGGAAAATTCTGAAAGAGATGGGAATACCAGACCACCTAACCTGCCTCTTGAGAAATCTGTATGCAGGTCAGGAAGCAATAGTTAGAACTGGACATGGAACAACAGACTGGTTCCAAATAGGAAAAGGAGAACGTCAAGGCTGTATATTGTCTCCCTGCTTATTTAACTTCTATGCAGAGTACATCATGAGAAACGCTGGACTGGAAGAAACACAAGCTGGAATCAAGATTGCCAGGAGAAATATCAATAATCTCAGATATGCAGATGACACCACTCTTATGGCAGAAAGTGAAGAGGAGCTAAAAAGCCTCTTGATGAAAGTGAAAGAGGAGAGTGAAAAAGTTGGCTTAAAGCTCAACATTCAGAAAATGAAGATCATGGCATCCGGTCCCATCACTTCATGGGAAATAGATGGGGAAACAGTGGAAACAGTGTCAGACTTTATTTTTTGGGGCTCCAAAATCACTGCAGATGGTGACTGCAGCCATGAAATTAAAAGACGCTTACTCCTTGGAAGAAAAGTTATGACCAACCTAGATAGTATATTCAAAAGCAGAGACATTACTTTGCCGACTAAGGTCCGCCTAGTCAAGGCTATGGTTTTTCCTGTGGTCATGTATGGATGTGAAAGTTGGACTGTGAAGAAAGCTGAGCGCCGAAGAATCGATGCTTTTGAACTGTGGTGTTGGAGAAGACTCTTGAGAGTCCCTTGGACTGCAAGGAGATCCAACCAGTCCATTCTGAAGGAGATCAACCCTGGGATTTCTTTGGAAGGAATGATGCTAAAGCTGAAACTCCAGTACTTTGGCCACCTCATGCGAAGAGTTGACTCATTGGAAAAGACTCTGATGCTGGGAGGGATTGGGGGCAGGAGGAGAAGGGGACGACCGAGGATGAGATGGCTGGATGGCATCACGGACTCGATGGACGTGAGTCTGAGTGAACTCCGGGAGATGGTGATGGACAGGGAGGCCTGGCGTGCTGCGATTCATGGGGTCGCAAAGAGTCGGACACGACTGAGCGACTGAACTGAACTGAACTGAAAGGGAAACCAAGACAGTTGCTGGATATCTCATTAAGGTTCAAAAAAAGTACAGGAAGGAGATTAAACACAGAACAACTGATAGCAATAAATGCCTGAAGAAATAAGTAAATGCCCTTGGAATTTGAGGCTCCTTAATAAAACAGATCCATGATTCTAACACTTTGGATGTTCATTCTATAGAGGGAGAGATGGAGAGTTAGGAGAAGAAAAGGAGATAAGGAAATAACGGAAGATTCAAATCTGGATCTCAAAGAGCTATTAACCCTGAGTCCACCATGGCATCATTTACAGTAGCTTAGATGTGGAGACAGTCTAAATGCCCACTGAAGGGTGAATGTATTTTTTTAATGTGGTACGGTTCTACAATGGACTATTACGCAGTCTTGAAAAAGAAGGCGATCTTGCAGTATGTGACAACATGAATGAAACTTGAAGACATTATGCTAAGTAAAACAAGTCGTTCACAGAAGCACAAATTCTGCATGATTTCACTTATATAAGACATATCAAAGCAAAAAACAGAATGGCAGAGACTGGGGGAAGCGAAAAGAGAGAAGAGCTAATCAGTGGATATAAAATTTCAGTTATGGAAGATGAACACGTTTTAGAGAGCTATTCAACACTGTGCCTCTAGATAAGAATACAGTATTGTTCACTTAAAAATCTGTTCAGAGCGTAAGTCTCATGTAAATTATCACAATATATAAATATATATATATATATANTTTTTTTTTTTTTTTTTACAAAATATCTGAAATGAGAGTCAACTCTTCAGGGTGCCAACACAGCCCCTAACCAACTTGGCAAGGCTGCCAATGAGTTTTCTAGACATAAGTGAAAGTGAATGTCACTCAGTCATGTCCGACTCTTTGCAACCCCATGTACTATAAAGTCCATGGAATTCTCCAGGCCAGAATACTGGAGTGGGTGGCCATTCCCTTCTCCAGGGAATCTTTCCAACCAAGGGATCAAACCCAGGTCTCCTGCACTGCAGTCAGATTCTTTACCAGCTGAACCACCAGGGAAGCCCAAGAACACTGGAGTGGGTAGCCTGGCCCTTCTCTCCTTCGCCAGCGGATCTTCCCGACCCAGGAATCAAACCGGGGTCTCCTTCATTGAAGGCATATTCTTCACCAGCTGATCTACCATAAATACAGGGAAATTCTTTGAATGAACAACTTCTGAAGGTCCACAGGGCCCTGTGGATGACCCCAGGTCCTTAGTGTTAGCTAAATTTTCTGTGTGTGTTTTTTCAGTCACTCAGTCCTGTTGGATTCTTGTGATCCCATGAGCTATAGCCCACTAGGCTCTTCTGTGCAAAGGGTTTCCCAGGCAGGAGCACTGTCCTGGGTTGCCATTTCTTCCTCCAGGCAATGAGGGATTCTTCCCCATCCAGGAATTGAACCTGCGTCTCCTGTTTGGCAAGCAGATTCTTTACCACTGAGCGGTATTTGCTAAATTTGAGTCTGTTTTATTCTTTAGACATTATAAGCACAGTGCCCAGGGATGCTATGCTTCTCAGGAGCCTATCACATTTTTGAAGCCAGGAAAAATATTATTCACTTATCAAGAGAAAAATAAGAATACAAATGAGAAATTAAATATTTACCAATAAACAAACATAACAATGCTAGCTGCATTATGGTTAAATTTAGTGTTCATAATATTTCTATTGCACTTTGGAACTAGCTGTAAATTAGATTCTCTTCACTTTGCGAGAATTTTCATATATCCATGGTGACTTGAGAGAAATCAGAGTCAATTATAAGCTATTTGCATTGCTTATGGCTAAAAAAATTCAAAATGATATTATAAATACCCTTTTAATTTTTTATGTCAATTTTTATATATAATGTATGAGGGAAAATGTAATGTATTTAATACAATGTGGCATGAGGACAGAAATCTGCTGAGCAATTTCATCTCCACTCTTTCTCTTCATATCTTATTGATTCCTGAAGAATTAAACTCCATCTCTGAATATAGTTCATGCTAAGTCTCTTCAGCCATGTCCAGTTCTTTGCAATTCCATGGACTGTAGCCCATCAGGCTCCTTTGTCCATGGAATTCTTCAGGCAAGAATACTGGAGTGGATTGCTGTGTCCTCCTCCAGGGGATCTTCCTAACCCAGGGATCGAAACTGATGCTCTTACTTCTCCTGCATTGACAGGTAGATTTTTTACCACTAGCACCACCTGAGAAAAGCTCAGGGAACTCTATTCAGTGCTGTGTGATGATCTATAAAATAACAAGTATTTTGCTTGTAAGTATTTCCTAAAGTTACAAACATTTCCACACAAAGAATAATTCTCACAATTACTAGGACACAACTTAGCAACTAAACAACAAAAGCGAAATTGCCCGTCTAAATGCTGGTTCTACCAGCCAGCTAATCGTGACCTGAGTGAGGGACTCCATGTGCTTCAGCCTCAGTCTGCTCATCTGTAAAATGAGAGTAATAATGATTCATGAGGCTGTTTGAGCCTACAATGAGATAATCCAGGAAAAGTCATGAACACAGGGCCTGACAGACATTAAATGTTCAATAAAGGTTTACAATTATTATTTCCTTCAGATAATCTTTTTTTTAAAGATATATTTTTTATGGGGTCACAAAGAGTCCAACGCAACTGAGCCCATGGCACATATCTTTATATGGATGAAAAACAAACCTCAAAAGACCCAATTTGATTTTATTCAAATCAAGATCACAATTTTCACAAAGTCTCATCTGCCTGAAAGTGTCTGATATGGCCTAAAAACTGTGGAGACATGTGGAGAGTTGTAGGAACTATGCATGTAATGTGACAGCGATGCATTCATAATTGACACAACCTGTGAACCACTGCAAAGACCAAGGGAACTATCTTCTCCATAGAGGTAACATGCACTGCAACATACTGTCCACCGACTTGCTGCCTCCAAATGCTCTTCAGAGGGTGACATCCCTTCTCTGGACCCAGGAGAGGGCCTCTGGCTATTATGTGCTAAGGGAAAAAGGACTCACACATGATCTTTGATTATAAATTGACATACCAAACTTTCTATTTCTTTTACTTTCTTCCTTAGTACCTCGAATTCTTCCTTGGCCACTGTAAAGTGTTTGACCTGCCTCCTCCAGACAGTAAGGCTCTGCTGTGGAGCCTAGACCTCCTAGTTATAACTGTGGTGGACCTTCTGTTCTCAGCCTTTTCCCTTCTCTGTTATTATATTTGTCAGGGCTGGGAACTAGCTATTGTTGATCCAGAAAGGACCTGGATCTACTAATGGATTTAGTCCAGTGCTCTTCATTCTTCAGGAATAACATTAAGGATCAAACGTGAATTTTGAGCATAAAATTAGATGAGCTTATCTCACTTCTGAGCTTGACTAGAACTGGGATTAGAATTGGGATTAGTATTGCAAATGTATTCCTCCATGACCAGTCTCCTCCTATTCTGCAGAAATAAGGGGCTCCAATGTAAAGAAAGACCATTAACTCTGGATAAGGAGGAGTCTATGTTGTTGTTCAATTGCTAAATTGTGTCCGATTCTGTGACCTCATGGGCTGCAGCACGCCAAGCTTGCCTGTCCTTCACTATTTCCCAGAGTTTGCTCAAACTCATGTCCATTGAGTTGGTGATGCCATACAGTCATCTCGTCCTCTGTCATTCCCCCCTCCTCCTGCCCTCAATCTTTTCCAGCATCAGGTGCCCCAAAAACTGAAACTTCAGCTTCTTCATCAATCCTTCCAATGAATATTCAGGACTGACTTGCTTTAGGATTGACTGGCTTGATTTCTTTGAAGTCCAAGGGATTCTCAAGAGTTCTCCAGCACTGCAATTCAAAATCATCAGTTTGTTGGCACTCAGCCTTCTTTATGGTCCAACTCTCACATGTGTCCATGATTGCTGGAAAAACCATAGCTTTGACTGTATGAGCTTTTGTTGGCAAAGTGATGTCTCTGCTTTGTGATCCACCTAAACAAGTGAGCAGAAGTGTGCATTTTGAGAGAGAAATTCTGAAGGCTTTTTAATATATTTTGCTTATTAGTATATTATACTTTCAAATAAGCCTATCGCAAACCTCCAGACTGCACAAGTATACATCCAGCTATATGCATGGGACATCTTCAGTTGCATATATGCTACTAAGATGAGTCACATTTCTCTAGCCTGATTTCCAGTAGAGCTATCTAACGACACACACAATATGTACTCTGTTGGATTTCTTAATTTTTATCTTCGCATCTCAGATGTTGCCTGGTGCTTAGAGACAGCAACACAGCTTCTGGCTGAATGCTTTATTGTTTATGATGTTCTCAACATGCAACTCAAGTTGTCAGAAGAAATAGCCAATCTTATTCACTTTACCTTTGCTTTGGATGTTCATGGTTGTTAGAATGCTTTTGAATAATGTGGGTGGTCTGGATAGTTTCTTTAACTACCTAGCCAGTTTTTTTAGTTTTCTTCCCTCTGCATTCACCCTTCTGACTTTGAATCTTATCATATTCTCCTCCACAGATTCCTTAAGCTTACATGTATGCTCATGTCCTCCCCATCACTCAAGGTGGAACCGGATTTCTGCTTGACTCTGCTTCTGCCTCATTGACACTATCTGTTTTCTCTGTTTACCACCAGACTACTTAAGAGATTGGCCTCACTTCACTGCCTCTTCTGTCTCATCTCTCACCAACCTTCACTGTGGCATCCCCTACAGCCTGTCTTCTGCCCCAAGCATGTGACAGAAAGTGCTTTCTGGAAGGTTACACAAATTTCTGTTGAGCTATGATCGTGTGGCAGACATTGTTCTAGGTGCTTAGAATACAGTCATGTGCAAACTGGAAAAAAATACCTGCCCTCTAAGTGGAGTGTCCGGTTTGCTATATAATATGTTAAAAGGTGATTTAAAAAGGAGCATATTGTGATATGAAATAGGATGTTGGTGTTAGAACTCATTAGAAGATGACAGCAAAGATTTTTTAATATAAATTTGTTTATTTTAATTGGAGGCTAATTACTTTACAATATTGTATTGGCTTTGCCATNATAATATGTTAAAAGGTGATTTAAAAAGGAGCATATTGTGATATGAAATAGGATGTTGGTGTTAGAACTCATTAGAAGATGACAGCAAAGATTTTTTAATATAAATTTGTTTATTTTAATTGGAGGCTAATTACTTTACAATATTGTATTGGCTTTGCCATTTGAAGGAGGTAAGAGAATTCTGGGAAAGAGCATTCCAGCAGGAAAGGATGATAAATGCAAAGTAACTCAAATACTCTTTTATCTGTGAGCCCTGCCTCATCTTTTTATACTCCTAACCCACAAAATGCCATCCTCGACATTTATTTTATTACATCTTCATTGTCACCATAAAACTGACTCTAGGTTTTTTAGCCCCCGTAAAATATGCTTGTTGGTCTTCTACTATACTTGTGAATTTGATTTTAGTGAAGGAACGGACCATGACCTTTGATTTACTCAAAATCTACAAGCTAAATAACTCTGATAATAGCGGTAAAGATTGACAATGTCTGAAAAATATCTTAAACTTCTGAGGCTGCAGTTTTATTTTTTGTCTTCAATTTTAGAATGTCTCCAATGTGTTGTTTTTTACCTTGGATTCTCTGTGCTAGTCATGAACTTACTGTTATGCTGGTTAAAATCTAAAATATTATTTCCTAAAGTGACATTTGAAGTGTGCACGGTTCAGAAGATAAGAAAGGCGAGTCATGGCTATAGAAAGTCAGTAATTTCCTCAGTGAGCCCTGCTCCATTTCCACACACTTTAAGGCTAAATATCTACTTGCTACACCAAGTTTAAAGAGCTGGGAGTCTGCCCACTTCAGGAGTATGTGCTTGATTTTCATGTAAATCATCATTGTCCAAAGTATATTTTATGGAACACCTAGTTAATTTTATGTGTCAGCTCAAATGAGTTTAAGGATAATAACTGAGTTTAAGGATAATAACTGGTAAAAATAGTATTTCTGAGTGTGTCTCTAAGCTTGTCTCTAGCCTTTGATTCAGTAGACCAAGTGAAAAAAGATCTCTCTACTCAAAGTCACTGGATATTATCCAATCTGTCTAAGGTTTGAATAGAACAAAGAAGCAAAGAAAGACTGAATGACCTTTGCCTGAGTTTAGACGTCCGTCTTCTCTGGCCTTCAAACACTGGCTCTCCTGTTCTAAGGCTTTCAGACTCAGACCAGAATTTATACCATTGGCCACCAATGCTTAAGCCTTTGGATCCAGATTGAATGTTACCACCAGCTTTCCTGAATCTATGGCTTGCAGATGGCAAATTGTGGTACTTCTTGGCCTCTGTAATCACTTGGCCATTTCCTTTAATAAATCTCCCTTTACCTATATGTGTATCTGCTTTATTGGTGTTCATGTTTCGAATTTCTGTTTTCCTGTTCAATGTTCAGGCTGATGCTATATAACCTCTTCTTATTTTCTTGCTCCCACTGTTTCACAAACTGCTTTCCTCAATTTCCATTCACTGTCTCTGCTTTGATTCTGAATGACAAGGGAGAAGACACCGATAGTTTTGTTGTTGGCCATTCACTGAGCCATGTCTGACTTTTCACCAGGCTCCTTTGTCCATGCAGTTTCCCAGGCAACAATACTGGAGTGGGTTGCCATTTTTTTCTCCAGAGGGCCACTGAATCACCTGGGAGCCCACACTGATAGTTTATCAAGGTCTAAAAAAAGAGAGAAAAGTACAGTACAATGAATTACATTGCACTTGAAAACTATCTGCTCTATTTATGATGTGTAATGATTAACAAATAAGCTCCTGACTCAAACTGCTTGAATTCAAACTCAGACTCTAGATCTCAGTTTTCTCTTCTACAAAGTGAGGGATATAAGTGTGCCTACTTTACAAGGTTGTATAAGGATAAATTGGACTTTCCTGGTAGCTTAATGGTAAAGAATCTGCCTGCCAAAGCAAGACACATGGGTTTGATCCCTGGGCCAGAAAGATCCTCTGGAGGAAGAAATGGCAACCCACTCCAGTACTCTTGCTTGGGAAATCCCATGGACAGGAGACTGGTGGGCTTCAGTCCATGGGGTCACAAAGAGTCAAATACAACTTCACAACTAAACAACAATAAAAAGGATACATCAGATAATATATTTTTTAAATGCTGGTGTTTAGTGGTAGGGGAAACAGTGCACTAAGATATTTCATTTATTATTTAATTTGTGATTAGTCCTTGGTTAATCTTTCTTTCCTTGTGCCTTTATTCCAAATTTAAAATAGATTTATAATTCCTAGTCAACCCACTATACTAATAATTTCTAACTTCCCAAAAGAATCTGTCTTTAGAAAGTTAAAAAAAAAAAAACAACTCATGCCTCTCATGGTGGGGAGGCTGTGAACAATCACATGTGGCCAGAAGAATCTGTTCAGGCAGGCTAGATAACCTTCAGAGGAGTTTGTAAATTGAAACACTCTTGTCAAGCTCAGGAATTTTTATTAACGGGAGTTGCAGGTTAACTCCTTCTCCAAGAGAGGTGGTGGGGGATAGCCCCCCATAAAGTCAGAGGTTTAGGTGAGAGCATAAAGCAGTAAAGTAAGCAGACTCTGGTTTTGCTGGTAGATGCTCGGGAAAGTGGGTTTCCTGAGGCTCGAGCCCGCCTTTGCGTATGGCGTGCCTCTTTCCTCACGACCTTTGCCACGGGCGGGTGGAGTTCCTCATGCTGGCTCCCGGCAAGGAAGTGCAGGGGTAAAGAATCTGCCTGCTAATGCAGAAAACGCAAAAGACATAGGTTTGATACCTGCATTGAGAAGATCCCCTGGAGTAGGAAATGACAACTCAATTCAGTATTACTGCCTGGAAAATTCTATGGACAGAGAAACATGGCAGGCTACAGTCCAGGGGGTTGCAAAGTGTCAGATACAACTGAATAAGTGTGCACATGCACACACGCACACACACACACACACACACACACACACACACACACACACACAAATGCACAGGGAAAAGAAAGAACTAGAATGATATGGTTTATCCTAGGCAAATGAGTTGTGTGAACACTTTGCAGTGAAAGAGTAAAGAAATAATAGGTTGCAATTTGTATATAATGTAGTGAAGCTATAGATATAAAATTTTAAATTTGTATCTGGAGTTTGGAAGACAGTTTTTAAATGTAATGCAGTATTTGTGAGTTATCTATTTACCCTTTGTAGTTTTGCTTGCTTTGTTTTGCTATTGAGAAGATTAATTCAATTTTGTCTTACATTATGTATAGTATCTGGAGAAGGCAACGGCACCCCACTTGAATACTCTTGTCTGGAAAATCTCATGGGCAGAGGTGCCTGGTAGGCTGCAGTCCATGGGGTGGTGAAGAGTTGGACACGACTGAGCAACTTCACTTTCAATTTTCACTTTCATGCACTGGAAAAGGAAATGGCAACCCACCCCAGTGTTCTTGCCTGGAGAATCCCAGGGATGGGGGAGCCTGATAGGCTGCTGTCTATGGGGCTGCACAGAGTCAGACACAACTGAAGCAACTTAGCAGCAGCAGCAACATATATAGTATCTACTGAGTAAGTATAAATTTATTATAAGAAAATAAGTAGCAGAAAGATCTTAATAGTAGGACACCCATGGAAGTAACAAAGATGATTTTGTCCTCAATTACCTATCATGTAATTTTTATATAGTGTATATCAAAATCATGTTATGAAGACTAGAATATATAAGGGGGAAAATAAGCAATGCTGCAATTAAAATATTGGTAAATTAGAGGTGTCCCTAGAACTTCTTAGTAGAAAAAGGAAGCATAAGTCTATAGGGAAGAAGATGATAATAGGAATGGAACTGTAGATGTAATCAGTTCATTTAGCAGATTAAGCTGTAAAATAGATAGTTTCATGAAAAACGGGGATGTAGATTAGGAAGCTAAAATTACAAGGAAAGAGTCATTTAAGTAAAAGGCACAGTAATCAATGAGAAGAACATTAACCATGTTTTCAGTCAGATAGGGAGAAAAATCTGGTGTCATAGAAACCAAAATAGGAGTTTATAAAAGAATTTGAGAAATAGTGTTGACAAATCTGAACCAAAGACCTGATGGATTATGGAAAAGGAAGGCCAACTTCTTCCCTCTGGACTGTTGCAACTTGCGCAGAAGCACAGAAATTCACTCTGGTGAATTTCCAGAGTATTTGAACTAGAATGAAGCAGGGATCTGACAAAGGAAAGGAGAACGAGAATGAGTGGATTGTATGAATCTGTAACCTCTGCTTTATTCCCTGGTCTATATTCCTTTCTATAAAGACCAAAATACATGTGCCTCATTCTGTACCTGCCTGTGAGCACCCAAGCCTACACAGATTACCTTCTCCAAGGGACTAAGACATCAGTGTTCCATTCTTTGACCAGTCATCTATCACCCCTGAACACAAATTTTTTTTTAATGTGTTACCTAGTTTTCTTCTACATAGGGAAAATATTAGGATTGCTCTTCTCATATACAAAATGATAACAATAACATTTTCTTAACTAGAGCTTGTCCAATAATTTCAAGTAGAAAAAAAAAATGGAAAGTAGTAAAGGGGTTAGCAGTTAACTGGTTTCCTAAACTTTAGGACATAGTTTGGAGAGAAACTATATTTCACTGCTTTGGGGAATAAAATTTTGTTTCTGAATTTACCCAAGGCATGAGGAATTTTGAAGACATTAGGTACCAAGAGAAGGAGAAACTAGTGTATTCACATAAACAATGAGTAAAACTGAGGAATATTATTTATTATTGAGGATAATGTATAAAAAAATGATGATAAACAGAGGGAAAGAAAAGGCTGGAGTGGGAGAGACTGAAACAAGAGAGGGGACATTACTAGAGGCATATCTGCATTGTCTGTGAAGCAAAATGTGGAACTGCTTAATATAGCAAGGAAGACAAAGCATGTGACTATAAAGATGTAAAGAAATACTTACCATGAAGAGCCCTTTGAATCTTTAATGTCTCATTTGACCCCTAGCTCTATCATCTATGTTTTGCAGAACTCACACAGTTAGGTAAAATACATATCTGACAGCCAAAAGTTATTCATTTGTTTCTCCATTCCAATATATAAGCTTTTGTTAGTAAATTCATACCCTAAATGGTCATAATTCTGCTCTTTAGTTCATTCTCTTCTTAAATGTCAGACAAAAGAAAAATGTTGCTGTTATTGTTCTGCACATATCTAGAACAGCAAAGAAATCAGCCAGATTTATCTTGAGTCCAATAAGGAAAATGTGATCTCATCTCATATCCTAATTTGTTTTATTTTTTAAAATATGATTAGCTTTCAACTTTATTCTTTGTTTCTCTTTAACAAAAATCTCTTAGTCCTGAGGTAACAAAGACCAAAAACTTGGTGACTTAAAACAAGGTGAATTTATGAGTTGTGGAAATTAGTTGCCCAGAATCAAAGTGTTAGCATGGCCATGCTTCTTTCTAAAGCTCTAGATGAGGAAACTTCCTTGTCTTTTCCAGCTTCTGATTGTTCAGGTATCCCTTGGTTTATGACATCATCACTTCAATCTCTGCATCATCTTCATAGGGCCGTCTTTGCTCCCTGATGTTTGTCTAACTTTCCATGGTCTTCTCCTTCTTGTGTTTCTGTTTTCTTTTCTTTTAGGCCACCAGTTGTATCAGACTAGGACCTACCTTAATCCTGTAAGATATCTTCTTAACTTCATTCTCTGCAAAGACCCTATTTCAAAGGTTATATCACAAAGTTATATCACATTCCCAGGTACTGGGAGTTAGGACCTTAAGTTTCTTTTGGGAGACATGATTTATACTATAACAACTGCAATTAAAAAGCCAAGACTTACTATTTTGCAACGTATATTCTTCCCTTCCATTTCTAAAACATCTGGAAATTACGTATCCCAGCTCTTTTTGCATGAGCCTCAGCTAGGGGATTGAGTGAGCCTCAGCTAGGTCAGTGGACTGTTAGCCAAAGAGCTACATACAAATCCCATCCCTGTCTGTGGAGATTTTAGAGGCAACATTTGAATATGTGGCTGCTTCCATATAGGGAATTGACTTGGGTCACTGAGTCACACTCAGGGGAGAGCTTCCACAAATCTCAACACAGGAATTTGCACACATGAAAAATAAATTTTCACTGTCAAGTCAATGAGTTGAAGAGAGACTACTTTAACAGACATGCACATGTACATTAAGAAAAGGTTCTACTCTCAATGTTGTTATTAGATCCTCTAATATTATGTCTAATAATAAAAGATAAAAATATATAATATGTATAAAAACCTCTTAATCCAAAATGCAGTGTTGTTATCTTCATATAGCTCATTTTCTCTCAAAACTTAGTGTATACTATCAGTTTCATTAGACAATATTTTTAAGGTGAAAAGACTTGCAATTAATGATTAAGTCCCAACTGTTTTCAATGCACAATAACAATGATATCACTTCTATGGCATCACTGAGTCAATGGACATGAGTTTGAGCAAACTCAGGGAGATAATGAAGGACAGGGAAGTCTGGCATGCTGCAATCCATGGGATCGCAAACAGTTGGACAAGACTGAGCGACTGAACAATGACAGTAAAAATAACCAAGTTTATGGATTTCTTAAGATGACTGATATTCAAATATCTTAAAAGCAAAATAATTGCAAGACATTGTCTGGTAAAGGTTAATTATCATTCTACAGGTTATTTGATGGGAAATCCTACATATTTATATGCTGTAGAAACATGTTTAGACCAGCAAATTTATATTAATGTGTTCATTCAATTATGCATTCACACAGTGCTTTAGTGGCTATGTTTAATACTCTCTGCTTGGATTTAGGTGTAGCATAGCAAAGCAAATAGGCAGGTTTCAGCTTGCACTGAGTTTACAGAACATGGGAGGAAATAATAAATGATGATACAGGTGTATAATTACATACTGCCAGAGTGTTATGAATGAAATGCAGAGGCAGATATAAAAACACAGAGCAAGAAATGTGATCTAGCCTGTATTGAGCTGAGAATGTTCCCATAAGGAAGTGACATCTTTCACTGAGTGTTTAATGTTCAGTAAGAATTAACTGAAACAAAAGGTGACTGGTGGAAAGTAGTTTATGCAGAGGCAACAAGAGGTCCAAAGATCCTGGGGAAAAAAAAAAAGGATTAATTATAGGAGTGTAGAGAGCTTGTGAAAATGTGTGAAATGAGAAGAAAAGTAGGGGACAGAAGTGGCAGGAAGCTGCAGTCTACGTTAGGGATTTTGTTTTCCATACTAAAAAATATATATATATGGTCATATTTGCAAAATGAAAATATAATTCTGCCTGCAATTTGTAGAGAGAAAAATTGATCCAGGCAAATAATTTTGGAGACAGCTGTAGTATTTCAGTTTTCAATCTTAGACTAGCAGTTTGGGAAAATGAGAGAAGTAAATAATTTGAGAAATATTTAGGATGTGCTGCATGCAAACCATAGAATATAGACATGCAAAAACATTTTACTATTTCCTCTACTATATATTGCCTTTCCTTAAAACACCATTCCACCTTATGGCATATCTGTGCCTACGCCTTTCTGGGGAAAGTAAGAAATGATATGGATTAGGGATAAGAGAAAACTTGTCAATGAATATCCATTACAACTTAGTTTCACCTCCTAATTAGTTGGAGGGAAATTCAATCAATTCACACTCAGCTCTGCTATTTCCCCTCTGTCATAATGTATTCTCTTCCCTTCTTCTCTCCATTTTTGAAATGTGAAGGCTAGATCCACTCTCTCTGGTGAGGGAAGAATCATTTGTGTGCTTTGTTGTTTTTCCTATGTCTTCAACAAGTTGTCCTTCACTCTGCCTGGCCACTGAAATACCAAGAGTGTAGTCTGAGGTGAAGCCTGTTTTAGTATGGTGGAAATAGAACACTTGATGTCATTAGTCTTGGTTATCCCAAATCTATCTAACCATTTTTTGAAATATAAATTTATTTATTTTAATTGGAGGTTAATTACTTTACAATATTGTATTGGTTTTGCCATACATAAACATGAATCCACCACAGGTATACACGTGTTCCCCATCTTGAAACCCCTCCTTCCTACCTCCCTATACCATCCCTCTGCATCGGCCCAGTGCACCAGCCCCAAGCATCCAGTATCATGCATGCATCGAACCTGGACTGGCAATTTGTTTCATATATGATATTATACATGTTTCAGTGCCATTCTCCCAAATAATCCCACCCTTTCCCTCTCCCACAGAGTCCAAAAGACTGTTCTATACATCTGTGTCTCTTTTGCTGTCTCGCATACAGGGCTATCGTTACCATCTTTTTAAATTCCACATATATGTGTTAGTATACTGTATTGGTGTTTTTCTTTCTGGCTTACTTCACTCTGTATAATAGGCTCCAGTTTCATCCACCTCATTAGAACTGATTCAAATGTATTCTTTTTAATGGCTGATTAATACTCCATTGTGTTTATGGACATCTAGGTTGCTCCCAATGTTCATTGCAGCACTGTTTATAATAACCTTTTTTTTTTTTTTTAAAACTAGAGGATACTTGTTTTACAATAGTTGCTGGTTTCTGTTGTACACCCATATGAATCAGCCATAAGGATATATATTCTCTGGTATCTCAGGCTGTAAAGAGTCTACCTGCAGTATAGGAGACTTGAGTTCAATCCCTGGGTTGGGAAGATTCCTCTGGAGAAGGGAATGGCAATCCACTCCAGTATTCTTGCCTGGAGAATTCCATAGACATAGCAGCCTGGTGGGTTACAGTCAATGGAGTCACAAAGAGTTGGACTTGACTGAGTGACTAACACTCACATACATATGTTACCTCCTTTTTGAGCCTCCCTCCTACCTGCATTCCACCCCTTGAGTTTGTCACAGAGCATCAGTCTGTACTCCCTGCATTGTATAGCAATGTCCCACTATCTATTTTATACATGGTAATGATAAATATTTTAATGACATCCTTTGAATAGCAAATAGGAAGCCCAAAATTTGCTTCTCCACATCTTTTAGCCAGCTCTCCCCCAACTCATACTCATCCTCAGTATCTCAATACTGTTTCCTCTTTTTTTGTGAGGAGGGACTTCCCTTGCATCATACCATGCTTTTCTCTATTATATATCTATCAATCCTGCAAAAGACTCTGTCAGAATAAAGTTTATATTTTTTTCCTCCAAAAGTACTTTATTCCCCCCAAGCTTTGTTCTTGGTATGCCGACAAAACAAACAACAACAACAAATCTTTTGGCATTTGAAGTTTTTTGCTTATTTCTATAAAACCTGAATTTCAACATTAATATTTCCACATACACACAAACTAAATTCTCATTTGAAAGTCAAAGTTAAGCAAAGACCTGTTTGTTCTTGACTGTTCTCCACAAACCATAGTAATGATTCAAAGCTGGGAAAAGTGAGAGTTTAAACCATATTCAGAATTACATGTAATAAAAAAGAAACAAAAACATGTTTAGTGAACATTCACATCTGTTAATACGTTTTTCCCTTTAAGATGTCTTTTTTCTTCACAAAATAATATCTGGATACTTAGTGAAGTTTGGATACATTTAAGCAAATTGAGAAGAAATCTGTGGTCTATACATAGAACTTAAGTGCTAACTTATAAATGTATTTTTCCAGCACATGCTAGATTTGATCTCTGTTCATGAATCAAAGATATGTGATTAATCCACTGTATCTTTCTTTTTTGTGTGACTTCCCTGGTGGCTCAGGTGGTAAAGCATCCGCCTACAATGCAGGAGACCCGGGTTTTATCCCTGGTTCGGGAAGATCACCTGGGGAAGGAAATGGCAACCCACTCCAGTATTCTTGCCTGGAAAATTCCTTAGACAGAGGAGACTCTTAAGCTGCAATTCATGGGGTCGCAAAGAGTCGGACATGACTGAGCAAGTAGGCATTAATGATATTGTACCTTGCCATTACATTTGCATTCAATATCTTAATGTCCTTTGTTCCCAGCTTTATTCTGATTCACTCTACTCTCACCACTTCAACCATTTATACACACATCTGTCTAGGAATTTTGGCATTGATCGGGAGGTTACAAAACTGCCATGATTAAAGTGGAGAGAAAGTTCTGGGAAGACATAAAGAGACAGACAGAAAACATTTTGCAGTCTGACTGTATGACTAAAGATGATTCTAATAATAAGAAAACTCTCAGTTCAGTTCAGTTCAGTCGCGCAGTCCTGTCTGACTCTTTGAGACCCCATGAATCGCAGCACACCAGGCCTCCCTGTCCATCACCATCTCCCTGAGTTCACTCAGACTCATGTCCATCGAGTCCGTGATGCTATCCAGCAATCTCATCCTCGGTCGTCCCCTTCTCCTCCTGCCCCCAATCCCTCCCAGCATCAGGGTCTTTTCCAATGAGTCAACTCTTCGCATGAAGTGGCCAAAGTACTGGAGTTTCAACTTTAGCATCATTCCTTCCAAAGAAATCCCAGGGTTGATCTTCAGAATGGACTGGTTGGATCTCCTTGCAGTCCAAAGGACTCT
>SJYX01014609.1:264300-275704 GCA_006410675.1 Oreotragus oreotragus
GGATTCATGTCAATGTATGCCAAAACCAATACAGTACTGTAAAGTAAAATAAAGTAAAAATAAAAATAAAAAAAAAAGAAAAGAAATTTGGAGGAAAATAAAAAAGACTAAATGAAATAGTTGTCTGGAATTTAGAAAGGTGTTATAAAATTATACTTCCCATTTTAGTTGCCCAGATCACTATATAAGAATAAAGTATAATATCACTAACATTTTTATAACTTTAACTTTGGAGAAAAGGTTCTATATTTAATCTGAGAGTCTATCTAGTATGAATAGATTTAAATAATTTAGTATAATCTACAATTGTATCTGTTTTCCACTGTCATCTTTATTTATAATGTTATTTTAGAAAAGTGAAAGTGTTAATCTCTTAGTTGTGTCTGACTCTTTGCAATCCCATAGACGGTAACCCACCAGGCTCCTCTGTCCATGGGTTGCCATTTCCTTCTCTAGGGGATCTTTCTGACCCAGAAGTTGAACCTGCGTCTCTCATGTCTCCTGCATTGCAGGCGGATTTTTTATTACTGAGCACAAGGGAAGCCCAAACTCTACACACAACTTGAGTAGGCTAAAATCTCATGAAATTTATGTGGTATTATGATTTTCAGATTTATCACTCATTTTTCATCCTTTATAGTACACTTGTATTCAACACATGTCATATTTCCTCTGTTCTATAGAGGAAAGCCTTCCCTATAAAACCTTCCCATCTTTCATTTTGGCTAATAATTAGTGTAGCATAGGAAGAAGTGTAGCTTTGATATTCAAATAAAAAATTAGAAACCTATTTATTTGTATTAACAATGCTCAAAGGAATTTGATTTCTCAGAATAAACTTCTTGAGGCTCTTTGAATACACAATTTACTTGAAATAAGTTATAGTATTATTTCTAAAACAGGTTATGCATGAAATGTTGCTCTCAACTCTTATTTGTTCACATGTTACTTAACACATGGACTTCTGGGAAAAGGAGCATTTGTAAACCATCTATAATTTACGTTATATACCTAGTCAAAATTGTGATAAGGCAAATGGAATCTTAGTTTCTTAAGACAGGCTTTTTGACTCTAGATTTTTAACAGATCTGGTAACAAAGAAGATGAAAGCAAATATAAAATCTTGGCAGATGTTCCTCCAGATAGAAAGATGGAGGTATAGAAATCTGACATGAGAAAATCGTATAAAAATTTTCAAGAGCCCATGTCCATATGAGACACAAGACAATAAAATATCATTCACAAAGTTCATTCTGGGTTGGCTTCAATTTTCAGGTATCCTAAGCAGGAAAAGGTAATTGCAACTATGTTGAAGCTAATATTTAAATTTCGTGTTATTATTTTCTTGTTTATATTGACATCATAAACTCTATAAGTTCTAAGTCTGTATTGCATATACTATAATCTTACTATTTTATTTTGTCCTTAATGGTAAAAATTTCAGACGATGCACAGGTTACCTCACAGAAATAATGAAAAATTTAAATTTAACATGAAAAATAATAAAATTACTTTATTCCATGTAAATCTTAACACTTTTGGAAATAAAAGTATTAGTAAACAGTTTTCTCTTTATCTATATGAATATATATTGTCTATATATTTTTAGAAATATTTCCTTTAAAAAAGTAATGGTTTATTTAATCATATCATATTGTTCTGGGCAGTGTGACTATAACCAGAGCACCTACTTCAAATGTCAAAATAGTGAATTTTCACCTTGGAACATTCTGCACACAATTTTGAGAATAAAAAGATAATTAAATGAAACTTAGGTCATCATTAATATGAATGTATTCCTTTAGTATCATTTTGAATTCCTACACTCATGCAGTTAACTCAGACATATATGTATGAGAACTTCTCAAGCATATACATTTATTGCCTGATTCAAATCAAAAAGGTCAAATAAACCAAAGAGGTAGAGTGGATTAAAATGGCCCCTAAGGATCAATTAACACCTACAAATATTTAGAAAGCAGTCATTTTATTGCTACTTAACTAAACTATACATACACTGTAATGAAGATTAATAGACTTTGAACAGATAATGTTTATTTAAGAATAAGCCCTTGATGCTATATATGAACTCATTTAATATTAGTGCTATATGGCATTATTTCCATCATTTTCAGAAAGAAAATATCATTACAAAACTATTTTAATTTCCACTTCCACTCATTTTAAATATTTTCTAGTGATGTCCATAGATATATTTCATTAAAATAAAACAAATATTAACAAAAAACAAACTAAAATACAGGAATCTTTTAACGTCTGAACTTTCAAATTGGATAATAATTAGCTGTTCAAATGCTTTTGTTGAGTATTATTATGTAGAGGCAAATTACTAGACATTGTGGAAGTACTGTCTGAAAGATTCAGAAGGATCAGAATTCACTTGGAGCAAATACACATTTACTTGAATGTGTTTAGAAAATGATTGCGAAAAGAGAAAATTTTCCACCAAGAAAATGCTTGGATTCACATTTAATTTTTCTTTTTGGTTAAATGTTTGAGTTGTAGGAAGTTTCAGCTAGGTTTATTTAATATTCATATTGAATTTAACTATTATTTGGAGAGTTTTATATATGTGTATAGANTATTTGAGGCTGTCGGCAAGTAGCATAGTCTCTTTCTTTGGAACCCCAAAATATGAGAGAAATTAGGAGCAGTCCTACCTGGATGCAAAGGGGTGTGTGATTGTGAGGCCTTTTCTGTTCAAGAGATCTACAGCTCTCAGACTGTCTCTTATACACATCTGTTTTATATATGTGTATAGAAGTATTTGTTTGAGCATCCTCTGGATTTTTTGCTAAAGTTTTGTCAGAAAACTATGACAATATTATGAACATTCATTTGAAAGACCATGATTGAAATGACAGATCAATTTAATTAAACAATAGGATTAGAAAAATTGAGTTGATGTTCTTGTTTAAAGGAAAGTGTAATGTGATTTTTGGGATTCTTCAAAAGTGTCTCATGTCTTTGTCCTCTTCCTTATAAACATGGTTATCTGAAAACATAATTTATTTGACTCAAAAGTAGATTACAATAGATAATTATAAAGTAAAGATAGTTATAATTTATAACTGGCTAAGCAATCATCCTTTGTTAGCACTTACAGCCAGTTTCTAGGAACTTAATTCTTTCATATCTGCTACTTTTTGCCATTGTACATAATGTGTTCTAAGTGCTAAATTATTATTATTATTATTTTAGTTTGAATACTGTATACTTAACAAGGCATATTTTTTCAAAGAGTTTTCTAATATATAAATGTAAGTCATAATATCTTAGTAAATTTATTCTTTCATTTCCTCTCTTTCTTTCCTTCTTTTTCTCTTTCTTTCTGACTTTCTTTCTCATTCATTTTCCTTTCTCTCCTCCTTCCTTCTCTTATTGCTTCATTTTTTCCCTCCTTCCTTCTTCTACTTCAATAATAAAATATAACACTAAAGCTAAATAAATATAATCAATATCTACTTGAGAATTCAATTACTATTTCTTTATATTAAAACTCAAATTACATTAATTTGGATCATAAAATTTAAACAAATAACTTTTAAGCTGCATAATAATCATATTGGTATTGCAAAGTAAAAGTGGAATACAAAATAGAATTTCAAAATAGCAGTGGAAATGAGTACTGAATTACAGTTTAGAATGTTTCAGATATAAATAAGGAAACTATAGCAAAACTTATTTATATTATTTAAATTAAGTTTAAATTAAATGAAGTTGGAAAAACCATGATGCAACCGATTTCTTTAAAAGTCAGTTAGTTATATGCACTCATATTTCTGTATTACCTCTGATGGAAAGTTTTCTCTGTCTTGCTTGTAATGTGTGATTTCATACACTGCTTTCTCCCCAAAGGGAAATACTTGATTCGGTTCTTGGATAAAAATGATCTGTTACCATTGTTTGAGATGTGTATAAGAGACAGACCTACANTGATGGAAAGTTTTCTCTGTCTTGCTTGTAATGTGTGATTTCATACACTGCTTTCTCCCCAAAGGGAAATACTTGATTCGGTTCTTGGATAAAAATGATGTTACCATTGTTTGCTTTAAAGGGCTTTTTTTTTTTTTTTTCTTTTCTTTTCTTCTTAAACTCTGAATAATGAAAAGAAAAAAAATCAAGGCACAGGGGACTGTAGTCCAGCTGTTGTGGAATAAATCAATATTTAAATGTGGAATAGTGATTTTTCTCCTTCTGAAAGTAGGGATTTTATGTGCTTAATTTCTTGTTTTATTAATACATCTAACTTTGTCTAGAAAAGACTTCAAATGTAGCTTCAGTTTCTGTTTAGCTTTACTGCTCAACAATGGGGTAATATAATAATAATATAACTGTGCTTTAATCTTTGATTCCTGTGTTCTGTTGGGGGTTGATGAAGCTATGACTTTCATAAATTTCTGTGAATTTCATTTAATTAAACAACCATATTCCTTGTTGAGTTAGGGAAACTGCAGCTTCTCTGATCTGTTTGACATTGGCAAAAATGATTTTGGTTCTATTTTAAAGGCTCATTAAAGGAAAAGCTGAAAATTTTCTACGTGGTCATAGCTAGAAAGGGATCATAAATCTTCTCATTCTAAATATAAGGAAAAACACATATTTTCTTCTTCAAACAAGAGATTTCTGCAGAATAGTAGCCTTTGGGTATACTCAGTTTTTTTCCCCTAACCTCTTCCATACATTTTACATCACGATTTTCGTACTAGAAGGTTATGCCTTGAAATTATGCTTTATCATTTTATTCCATTTCTTGGTTTACACTGAGAACAGCTTTCATTCTATGGCAACTCATTAAATGCACTGATTTTGCAAAACTCGTCCCCTGCGCTCAGATGCCCATCTTCAAATTTCTACCGTGTGCCTCTGGCCCCCAGGGTGAAGCACTGCCTGAGTGCGTTAATGGCAGAATCACAATGTAATTGTCAGAATGGTGGCATCGTCACACTTTGACGCCAGCATCCTGTTTCTTTCTTCTCACTACAGAGAAACTAAGGCTAAAGGTTAAAGGGTGCGGTTTATTAAATAATTCAAGCCATTAACCTGCAACCTGCAAAGCGATGGCAGCCTATTAAGTTTACGCTGCCATGATTCACATTTGGTGTTTACTGATGCTAAAGCATATTGCCTGTTTGCTTTACTTTTATTGCTACATAGTAATGTAGTAAGGAAGGAGAATAAAAAAAAAGGTGACAGGACCCACACAAGGGGACAATAAGAGCAGCAGACTCACTTGCATAAAGAAGATTGAAGCCTTCCCTCCCTCTCTGCATCTCTCCGTATAGGCCTCAGTGCACATCTGCGTCACTTACGGGGGAGGAGGAGGCGCCGAGGCAGAGAGAAAATTGTACTGTGAGGACCTTGACAGCTTCCCGGCGCGGGCTTTCTTTTTGCCCTTCTGTATTTGCTGGGTTTTTTTTTTTTTTTTCTCTCTTACAAACTGACTAGATAAAACCACCCCTTCTCGCCTTGCAGAAGGCATTTTGACTTTCACACAGATACCCACAGCTCTCAGAGCATCTTCCTAGAGAGCAGGGACGGGGCGCAGGTGCATCGAGAAGGCTGGGGGGTGTGTGCTTCTTCCGCGACTTGGGGATCTTTCTCTCTGCAGTCTCCAGGCACTGAACTCTAAGCTGCAAGGATAGGAGAGCCGACAGCTTCTCGACTGAGGCTCTGCCACCCGTGCATGCTAGGGAGGTGTATCCAGCTGCCTTCGCCTCCAGAGCTCTGAGCGCTCAGACCTCCCTCCCTCGCGCGTCTCCGGCATCAGGGCCGTCCCTCACCGCGGTTACCGCGGGACCCCGCAAGGAGATCGGGGGGTTCTCAGCCCTCTGCGTCCAGTTCCTGCCTGTGCACCCGGCCGTTGAGTTCCCCAGGCGCGGGTCCTGAGGTCCTCGCCGCAGCTGAGCCGCACGGCTCTGCTGTTCGCGCTCCGGTTGTCGCCTGGCAGGGAGCTCAGCCGCCCGGTCCCGTCTGTTCCCGGGGTCCAGAGGGAGTCTCCCGCACCCTCCTCTAACCCGGGGCTCCGTTGGCCTGCCTCCCCAACCCGTGTACTCCTGCATCAGCTGAGGTCCCTTCGCCTTCGTTTCGTCAAGCATGTCAGGCTCTGGGCGAAAAGACTTCGATGTGAAGCACATCCTGCGACTCCGCTGGAAACTCTTCAGCCACCCGTCGCCGTCGGCCGGCGGCCCGGCCGGGGGCAGCTGCCTGCAACAGGAGGGCAGCAGCAGCTTCGAGCACTGGGGACCTAGCCAGAGCCGCCTGCTCAAAAGCCAAGAGAAGGGCGGAGTGAGCACTTTCTGGAAGAAGCCTTCGTCTTCTGCCTCCTCTTCTTCGCCTGCCTCCCCGTCCTCTTCTGCCTCTTCCTTCAGCCCTCTGAATGGCACCCTCCTGCCAGTGGCTACGAGGCTGCAGCCAGGGGTACCCGGGCAGGGAATCCACCAGCCCGCCAGGACTCTCTTCTACGTGGAGTCCTTAGAGGAGGAAGAGGTGCCCAGAATGGACTTTCCTGAACCACACAGCAAAGGGCTTGTCCCACAGGAGTTCAAAGTGGAGCCAGCCAACTCGAGCCAAGCAACAGGTGAAGGGTGTGGACACAGGTACAGTAAGACCCCATGGGACAGCCAAGCAGCCCCCAATTTCCACTCGTTCCTGTCCCACACGGTGTGCCCTGGTAGTTACTAAGTATAAGTTTCAGGTTGAAATTTTTGATTAAGAGATGCCAGCCTGGTTTTTATTACTCAAGTTGTAACCTCATTAAAAGTTTCCTCGTTAATTTCTATTAGCTCCTACATATTGCTTTTCTTTTGGAGTTGTAATCACAAATTGAATATATATGTATTTTGCTAACTCTCCAGGTAGAGTGGTTCTCATATTTCTGAGGTGACAGTATTTTTCTGTCATTAAATGACATGTGTGAATCTCCCAGTTATCTAATGTGAGGAGAAACTTTATATTCAAATACATTTCGTATACTGGCCTAGTAACTGGTTTGGTAGATTATCTAGGATCCTTGTGGCTTGAATCTATATTCCAGGAGTAATGAGGTGGACAGAAGGAGGTTCTGGACAACATTATCTTCTCTCTTTCTCCTCCATGAAAGACTATACTCTCTGTTACTCTACTCTATCCCAACTTGCCTTTTTATCCTACTTCCTGATCACCTTTGTTTTATTCAGTATCTTAGAATTAAACTCTTACTAATGCCCTTTGCATTATTCTACCCTGATTCATTGGCTCAGTATGGACTGTGTATTCTTAGTAAGCAGGTCAATGCCAATTTCCTGTTTATTTCTAATATTACACCTTGAGTACAGTTTCTCTACTGTCAAGACATAGAAAAACTCTGTTACACATGACCTCATTCTGAGTTTGATATTTTCAGAGAACTGACTCATTCTACACTAGATCATTACTACTTTAGGCATATAGTGAAGGGATCTGAAAAAGTTTGCATTTTAATTCATATATGAGAATATATTATGAAGAAGAAATACAGAGGAGCCATAGGAAAATTATGAGGAAATGATTAATAATAAAATTTACCTTTCAGTAAGTAAATTAGAAACAAATGCAATGTTTTAAACTTCTGCTTCATTGAATCAACATTTCATCAAGTTGTCATGAAAGAACACATAAAACAAAATACTATATATGTTCTTTATATTGACTAATGTGAAGTTAAAGATACAAAAAAATCCTTAAAATTTTTCAATTATATGAATTATGTGGATTTGAATTTGAATTTTAAGAATCTTGAACATAATCTTATATGCAAAGATAATAAAATGGAAGTTTATTATTTTACAAAGTGAGGTTTAATTTACTATTTTCAACAATGAGAAGGTTTTTTCCTATATATAGGAGACCTAAAATATAAATCTATCTATTATTCAGTTTAATTAAGATACTTTACAAAAATAGTCATGACTTTGGGTATTGTTACTACTGTGACGTTATTTGATTTATGTATTCACTGGTGACCTACAGTTATGGATTTTTTAAAAAATAAAATACATTGGACTTTAGCCCCTTTAATTGAGCAATTTTAATTTTATTTTTGTTTTAATTTTTGGGTAATCATTTCTAAAAATCTAGTATTTCACCTTATATGTTTAAAAGAAAACCAGTTAAGTTAAATATTTACCAATTACTGTTATATTGAAACTGGTACTTATGTGTCTCAGACAGTCCAGGAAAAAAAAAAAAAAGATTTTTCTTCAGTTTTGTAACGTCTTCTCAATCAGCTCAACACCTGACTTTCTGGGAATATTTATGTTTGATAGTTTTAAAAACTAATTTGCTTTATAAAAATATATCAAGTATATAATGCATATTTGGCATAAGTAATCTCAGAAAAATTTTATGTAAGTTGGAGCATTTGGAAATACTTGTGGAATATTGGCTTAAGAATTTATAGTAAATTAAAGAAATAAAACTAATAACTAATAATCTAGATTAAAGATAAAAAACCCATCAGATTTACTTCCAGTCCCTCACTTTTGAATATACATCAGTGCTTTTACTCATTAAGAGTTGTATATGAAAACAGTTCTGAAAACAAGTCAAGTGCCACTTCATCTTTACTTTTGATATGAGGGCTTCTCATAAGAGTTTGTATGTGTAAAATATTGAAATTAAGGTCTAATTTTATTTTAAAATTCTTATCCTTAAATCCTTTAGTTAAATTTTAATTTCTTGCTGGACAGATTAGTCAGCACTGATAATATTCTCGTGGATTTTATATGTTCCTAAACATTCATAGATTACTGGTTCTATGTTCATGATTGACTGACAGCAAGCTACTAAACTTAGCAATTAGCTGTTATCAATATATATTATTATAATATGTAGTAAGAATAATGTCCATTTCCTAGGAAGGACAACATTTCCTATATGTTAAATACAAAATGGTAAACAATATGTAAGATCTTCTGTAATATGGATTTCCTTTGGTTTCTATCATAACCCATGCAGGCAATCTACATGGGGTTCAGAATGACCAATGGACACATAAACCATATAAACCTGAATGATCTTTTTGATTATTTGAGTCATTATTACTATTCTATGCTGTCACATTTGATATTTAGCATTTTGCTTCATCAATCCTGAGCGCTATACTAAGCTAATCTACATGGGTAAAAAAAGAGTTAGCCCTTTTTCTCTTTCTTCATTTCTCTTTATTTATTTATTCTCATACTAGTTAAGAACATTGTTTTATATAAGAGGCTCAGTTTTATTTGTTGTTCAAACAGCAGCTGGAAGTTGCTCAGCAGAAAGCAGCTCATAATATCAGAATTCTGGAAAGCTCAATTATCATGGGGTTGAAACATAAAGGTAGCAAGAAGACATAGTAAATTGATTTAGTGCTGAAACCCAGTCTTAGCTTATCCCACTTTATCAGACATACATAAACAAATCTCAGTATTCTACCTTACCCGTGACACCACTAAGAATCCTAACTCTTACAGTAATAGGCTCTTGCCCTATGCTATTACTCATTTATTTTCTCTTTTTTACTGTCTGAACTTAGTTGTTGGCCAGCATATCCTTTCCTAGCCATCAGATCATTACATATTTTTGATATGTCTAAATTTTTTTGTACCAGATTCTATATGTAGTAAACTAAATAAAGACCTATTCTTGAAGTTCATAGTAATGTGAATAGTAGAAAATACGTCATGTTTAACTGCTTGCTTTTTTAGTTTTTTCAGTTCTCACAGAGTGGAGGCTTCTATTTTCATAGCTTCAGTTGCATATGTACTCAGTTTAGTTGAACTCTGTGACTCCATGGACTGTAGTCCGCCAGACTGCTCTGCCCATGGGATTTTTTAGGCAAGAATACTGGAATAGGTTGCCATTCCTTCTCCAGGAGATCTTCTCAGCCCAGTAAAATGAACCTGCATCTCTTGCCTCTCCTGCATTGGCAGGAGGATTCTTTACCACTGAGCCACCAAATTGTACTTTAGTTGCATTTCAAAACTCAGACTCCACCTCCCCATGCATAACCCTCTTCTTTACCCCTACCCTGATCTCTGGTCTCACACATCCATTTGACCTCTCTGGTGGATATCGCAGATACAATAGAATATAGCACATACAAAACTGAGCTCATAATCTCCCTTCTCTCTTGCTCAGTTTCTTTTTACTCTATCTCAGAGAAGAGCATTCCATGCATTAGGTTGTGCAAGCCAGAAATCCAGGATCATATTTGTTAAAATCCTCTTTGTCTTGATTTTCAATATTCCACCAAGTCCTGTCACTTTTCTTTCAAAATTGTCCTTTCCTCTGTATCTGTCCCATATCTCTCCATCTCCATCAACTGTACTTCATTTAAAAATACTGTCATCTTTTATGTCAACTTCTGTAACTCCCATCTACATTCTCTTTCTTCATTAACCTTGCCACCTGTATTCTTCCTCCATACTGGAGTCAAAGAAAATTTATAAAATAAAAATTTGAACTATTTTGCCAGATCCTGATTCTCCTTTTATTTTTCAAAGCATTTCCACCACTCTGACTACGATCCATTCTGTGGACAGCGATGCCCTAAAAGAGCTGAACCTTGTCTCCCATCCAGCCCTTTCCCTCACAAGATCCCCATGCTCCTCCCCTGTTTTCCAAGGGCAATGTTCTTCTGTATTACTTTTCTCTGCCTCTGGGCCTCACAAAGTTAATTCCTTTCCTGATTACATAGTGATTCTCCTTCTCTCAATTCACCTTTTTCTGAATTCATTTCTATTCATTATTGAAATTTCTTAAATAAAATTCTTGTATCTTTCTTGAAGAAGCATTCATTGATCTTCCAGCAAAAGTCACCTTAAAATTTTTAATTTATTTTATTCCCTCTTTTTATGTTTTTAGAGTAACTGGTCTCTGTTTTGAGTTTCTTATTATAATTATATATTAATATATGTGCTACTTTAAAAAAAATTTATCTAACTCTGCCTCATGGACAACATGTTTCTGTTTGCTCATTATTTTATACCTATCATAGAGCATATAGTTAATAAATACTGTTGAATGAATACATATTTGTCATAATCATAATGAGTGACATTGATTAAGAACTTGCTATTTGCCAGGTTAGTTAGTTAGTTAATTAGTTCAGTTGCTCAGTCGTGTCCGACTCTTTGTGACCCCATGAATCGCAGCACGCCAGGCCTCCCTGTTCATCACCATCTCCCGGAGTTCACTCAGACTCATGTCCATCGAGTCCGTGATGCCATCCAGCCATCTCATCCTCGGTCGTCCCCTTCTCCTCCTGCCCCCAATCCCTCCCAGCATCAGAGTCTTTTCCAATGAGTCAACTCTTCGCATGAGGTGGCCAAAGTACTGGAGTTTCAGCTTTAGCATCATTCCTTCAAAAGAAATCCCAGGG
>SJYX01014609.1:276988-287911 GCA_006410675.1 Oreotragus oreotragus
TTTTTTTTTTTTTTTTTTTACTTATTTTAGGATGCATTTACCAATATATTGTGTTGTTTGCAAATAAGTCTACAGTTTCCAGATGCCATCTTCTTTGAGTACATTTGCTTCAGGCAAACTAAGAAGATCATAAAGGAAAAAGTAATAAGATCACTAGGTTGGTTTGCAAGTACTCAAAACTTCAGAGCTATATAAGATGTGAAAACAAATGCAAGATGAAATAAATAGAACTCTTAGTTGTGACAAACCATAAAACCTCTACACTAGTTGAAAAATGATATTCTGGCTTTCTTTGAAATTTCTAATGAATACTTTGTAAACTATATCATTAACCACTTCAAGGCATCAGTTTAAATGTTTAAAAAATAAGGAAAATCTCCCTATTCAACACTTGGTTAATATAGAATATAATATTAATAAGTTATTTTAATTTGTTGATTTCTTTTATAAGTATAAAAAGATAACTTGTATATCTAAAAGATGATATACTTCTAACATGTACATATTAAGTCAAATTTCATTGCTTTTGACTAAGAGCTCTTACATAATTTACAGAAATTTTAGATCTGCAGGATATTTTAGAGTTATATCAACTTTAAGAACATGAAAATGTACTACATTTTTAAATGGAGTCTCACAGTAATGAGACTATTGATTTTATTTTAACATCCAAAATAACTGTAGGTATTTTTGTAGTAGCTGTAAAAACAAATTCTCTGGAATGTACATATTAGTTTAGACCAGATAAACTTAACTCATCATTCTGCATTTAAGATAAGATTATTCAAAACTTTGAGGAAAACATGATATACAAAGAGATAGTCTGAGCACAATTAAATATTTGAAAGTGTTGTAAATCAAGTATAGGTAAAAATTCTATCCACAATATATAAATAGGTTTGGTGCTACTACCTTTGCTCACTTTCTGGCCAGGATTTGGAAACAGATTGGTATAAGAACTTATGAAAGCATTACATAGTTTAGCTTGACTGATAGAATGTATGGTATGATTTTAAAATCCTGCGAATGGTAAGCCAACAAAGCAGGTCATTTTGACTGAAGATCATGTCACAGAACTAGTACTTGAAAATGACCTGACAGTCTTTGATAAAGGTAAAGAGTGGAATCAATTGTTTTAATTCTAAATTCAGATTTCCCCATCCCTTAGGCAGCCTAAATCAAACTTTTATAATTTTTTCATAGGAAATCTTTCAATTTAATTTCTTCTCATACTTGTTTGTAACACTGTCCCAGTCCCTTTATTCTTAATGATATTGATATGTAAGTAGTCATGTAAATCAGCATTTTCATCTTGGCTGAAATGTGATGGCATAACTTTAAAAATTAAAACATAAAATTAGGGGGTTTTATATTGCAGAAGTAGGAATAATTCAACTATTTTATAGTTTTAAAGAGGTAAATACAAAAATCTCTTTATATCTACAATAAACATGATTTGATTTGATTTACTTCTTTAATAGATTCCAATTACTTTAAAATGTCTGAGATCTCTCTTTAGGCTAATATTCATAAGTATCAGCTTCAGAGTAGACAGAAAAATACCTTTGGAAATAAAAACTGTTTTGAATTTATGTCTTCAAATTTATGGATATAAAAATATCTTGACTTTCCAATCCTGAGATTCATCTTTGAACTTTACAATGTTGAAAATAAGCTGGAGTAGTTTATCATTCATAGTAAAATTTAAATATGATTTCTACTCTTTTAAGTTAACTTACCTTAGATGTGATAATATGTAATTTAAGTAGAGAGGTTTACACACATTATTACCTGGATATTTGGTCTTTGGTGATCTACTGATGATATTTAAACATGCAGTTTTTTCTTAAAAGGCATGGGATTTTGCATTTTAATTTCTTTATGACTGTGGTTTATAGCAGTTTTGGTTATTGGTTAGCTTAGTTAGCTTGGACTTCCCTGGTGGTTCAGATGGTAAAACATCTGCCTACAATGTGGGAGACCTGGGTTCAATCTCTGGGTCGGGAAGATCTCCTGGAGAAAGAAATGTCAACCCACTCCAGTATTCTTGCCTGGAAAATCCCATGGACGGAAGAGTCTGGTAGGCTACAGTCCATGGGGTTGCAAAGAGTTGGACACGACTGAGTGACTTCACTCACTCACTCACTAGCTTGGTTAGTGGTCAGTTATAGTGGTTTTGGTTAGTAAATTCTTATTAGCAATAGGAATATGCCCATATTAATCTGCCTAAGAATAAGAAAATTTTGAAAAGCGGGCAATGTTAAAATAATTGTAGATCAAATAATCAAATCATTTTCTTTAAGTCAGGATTAAAAAAAAAACTAATATTTCTGCTTCTTGCTGAGTTAGAATAAAAGGCACTAGGCTTATTTGTGCATCTAAAATAACAACAAAGAAGGAAAGAAGAAAAGAACACAGGGAAAAAAGAATGAAAGGAAGAAAGGAAAGAAGGAAGTAAGAAAATAAAGAAAAAGAAAAAAAATAATAAGAAATATATGAAACAAAATATTCAAGTCATTGGACACCAAACACTGAAAGAGAATAATTCAAGTCACTGGACATCAGACACTGAAGGAGAAGAATTCCTGAGATATGAAAAACAAATGGAATGAACACTAATTGTCCAAGCTCACTGTCTTCAGAGATTCCAGGTACTGTTACAGGGAAGGAAAAAAGAAGAAGAGTGTGCAAACCACCCTGGATTGAAGAGATGGAGCTAAGTGGCCAGGAAGACCAAAGTAGTGAGACCTCAAATGACAGTGTCATAAAAGAAAGCTGTAATAGGTAGAAAGCTCCAGAAGTCTGTAGAGGTGCCACTTAAGTATTCAGCAGGTCAGTATTCAGTAGACTGATGATAGTTACACATGTTTAAGGAAACCACACAAGTTCTGGGAAAGAGCCATGTCAGAATTACAGGGATGGTTGTTGTTCAGTTGCCAAATCGTGTCTGACTCTTTGCAACCCCATGGATTGTAGCATGGCAGGCTTCCCTGTCCCTCACCATCTCCCAGAGTTTGCCCAAATTTATGTCCATTGAATCAATGATGCCACTGTGGAGAAGCTGGAAGGCTTTGAGAAAATATTGAGATCTCTGGGCCCAACAAGCTCAGATAGATCAACAAATACAAATCACGTCTACCTTCAGCAGCATTCATTCCCCCTATGTTATATAACACTGACTTCTATAATACACTATCTGCTAGTACTTCCTTTCTAAATCCAAAAAATTGGGTACCCCATATAATGGCTTCTTATGCACTGATCTGTTTATTGTTTGTTATTGTTCTTATAAGATTCCGAACGTTATGGCTCGAGCCACTGCTGCCCAAAAAGCAGGAGTAACCATAGCTGCAGCAGTCCTTGCTCTTGAGGAAAAAGGGAGGAAATGTGGAGGAGCTGGAAGGCTTTGAGCAAATACTGAGAATGTGTTTGGTCACTCATGATGAAGGTTGGAAGCTGGGACAGGCGTAACAAAGGGTAATGAGCGTTCACCGAGTGCCTGAGGCTGGGAATGAATAACGAAGGGTTATACTCCCGGCCTTGAGGCGTTCAGAGGCTTCCTTCTGACCACATGTTTCTGAGAGCAAGGACTGTTGTTTCATGATAAGACTTCCTTTAGAGTTTCACCAAAGCTATGTTATGTCTTGGGCGATGGGAACTGTATTTTATGCTTGAATGCTTTAGTGTTTATCTGGAATGGCTACGTGAAAGTCTGCCTTAATCTCTATTCCCTGAGAATTATAAAACTTCACAGTTAGATAATAAACTTTGTCAGTCCACTAGAGGCTGTCCCTGAGTGTCCTTTTCAGAGTGTGGTTCTCCGAGCCTTACATGCCACCTTATCATCTCATCCTCTGTTGTCCCCTTCTCCTTCTGCCTTCAATCTATCCTGGCATCAGGGTCTTTTCCAAAGAGTTGGTGCTTCGCATCAGTTGGCCAAAGTATTGGTGCTTCAGCTTCAGCATCAGTCCTCCCAATGAGTGTTCAGGATTTGTTTCCTTTAAGATTGGCTGGTTTGCTCTCCTTGCAGTTCTAGGGACTCTCAAGAGTCTTCTTCAGCAATACAGTTCAAAAACGTCAATTCTTTGGTGCTCTGCCTTCTTTATGGCTCACTTCTCACATCTGTACGTGGCTACTAGAAGGACCATGAAGTGAAGTGAAAGTCACTCAGTCCTGTCTGACTCTTTGCAACCCCATGGACTATACACTCTATGGAATTCTCCAAGCCAGAACACTGGAATGGGTACCTGTTCCTCTCTCCAGGTGATCTTCCCAACACAGGGATTGAACCCAGGTCTCCCACATTACAGGGGGATTCTTTACCAGCTAAGCCACCAGGGGAGCTCAAGAATACTGGAGTGGGCAGCCTATCCCTTCTCCAGCAGATCTTCCTGACCCAGGAATTGAATTAGGGTCTCCTGCATTGCAGGCTGATTCTTTACTGGCTGAGCTATCAGGGAAGCCCAAAAAGACCACAGCCTTGACTACATGTACCTTTGTTTGCAAAGTGATATGTCTGCCTTTTAATGCACTGTCTATGTNTGGTCAAATTATTGTTTTTCCAGTAGTCATATATGGATTTGATAGTTGGACTATAAAGAAAGCTGAATGCCAAAGAATTGATGCTTTTACACTGGTGTCTTAGAGAAGACTCTTGAGATTCCCTTGGACAACAAAGAAATCCAACCAGTCCATCTTAAAGGAAATTAGTCCTGAATATTCATTGCAAGGCCTGATAGTAAAGCTGAAATTCAAATATTTTGGCCACCTGATGTGAAGAACTTACTCATTTGAAAAGACTCTGATTCTGGGAAAGATTGAAGATGGAAGGAGAAGGGGACAACAGAGGGTGAGATGGTTGGGTGGCATCACCAACTCAATGGAAATGAGCCTGAGTAAAATCCGGGAGTTGGTGAAAGACAAGGAGGCCTGGTGTGCTGAATGTAGTCCATGGGGCTATAAAGAGTCAGACATGACTGAGTGACTGAGTTGAACTGACGAGACCAGATTCCATTATCTCAGTTTTTTCTTTTTCTTTTTTCTTTTTTTAATATTGAGTTTTAAGCCAGCTTTTTCACTCTCCTCTTTCATCCTCATCAAGAGGCTCTTTGTTCCTCTTCGCTTTAGGGTAGTATTGTCTGCATATCTGAGGTTTTTTATGTTTTTCTTCACAGAGTTGGTACCTGTTCTTAATAATTAGAATGGAAAACCAAATGATTTCTGGTACTAGATAAAGTATGTGGAAGGGTATTAATCACTTAGTAATAGGAAATAACTAGCCCTGGAGTAAACAATTCCATTCTTCCATTTAACAAATCTTAACAGGAAAACCCCAAAGCATCAAAGTGCTTCCAAGTATTGTAACTGTGCTCCAAAACAGAGTTGAAAAATAATTCATATATTCATAAATGTTTAGTACCAAAGAAGGCAAATATTGCAATGTCAGACATTGAACTGAAGATAACTAGGCAACAAAGTGGAAACATATGAACCATAATGAGGAGACATATCAGTCAACCAAGGTGAAGGTGAAGTCGCTCAGTCATGTCCGACTCTTTGCGACCCCGTGGACTGTAACCTACTAGGCTTTTCTGCCCATGGGATTTTCCAGGCAAGAATACTGGAGTGGATTGCCATTTCCTTCTCCAGGGGATCTTCCCGACCCAGGGATCGAACCCAGGTCTCCCGCATTGGAGGCAGACACTTTAACCTCTGAGCCACCAGGGAAGCCCAACTGCCCCCAAACTCTAGAAAAGTCTTTAAAGCAGTTAAAACAATATTCCATATGTTCAAATAGTTAACTCAGCCATGGTAGATATGAAAAAATCAATATCGAACCTCTAGATCAAAAGACAACACAACGCCTGACATGAAAAAAAATATTGAATGAAATTAGTGACAGAGCAAGAAACAGAAAAACACAATGAATTTGAACACATAGCAATGAAACTATCCAAAATGTAACAAGGAAAGATAGATTTGATAATCTTAAAAAACTTAATAAATATATACTTAGAATTCCCAAAGGAAAGAGAAAAATGATTAGAGCCAAAAAATTAAAGAAATAATGGCAGAACATTTCCAAACTTTATGAAAAATATAAACCCATATTTTAGTAATCCTAATGAATTCTAATCACAAGAAACATGAAAACTGCCATAAGTCACATTTTAATCAAATTCTCAAAACCAAGAAGAAATAGAAAAATATTAAAACTTCCAGAGAAAACACATGTTATGTAGAGGGATATAAAATAAAGAATGATGGATCGTTTTATTTTCATTGAAAATGACGCTAGTGAAAAGCAGAACATCATCTTTTGAGAGTATAAGGAAAAAAATTACTCGTCTGAAATTCTATATATATCCAAAATATTCTGCAAAATGAGTGATATGATATTTTTTCAGACTTAGAATAGCTGCAAAAATTCATCAGAAGGAGACATGCTCTACAAATATTAAAATTCATTAAAGACAAGGAAAATGAAACCAGTTGGCACAAAGGAATGAAAAACCACCAAAAATGTTAACTGCATAGGTAAAAAGATAAAGATTATTCTTGATTATATAAATCTGGAACATCTGGAACATAAATAGTTGTTAAGCAAACAAAAATCACGAAAATATGAGGTTTTTACCATATGTGTAACCTATACTTATAACTGCTATAGCATTAAGGGAAGAAATAAAGGTATAATATTCCAAGGCTCTTTATACTAAATGTAAAGAGGTGTATCATTTGAAAGCAGTCTCAGAAGTATATTGTAAATCCTAAAACAACCACTAAAGTAACAAAACAATAATAAAGTAACAAAACAAAATAGCTAGTCATCCAGCAAAGATAAAATGCTCTTTTAAGAATTATTCTATTAATTGAAAAAAATGAAAGCAAAGATAGGACAAATAGTAAATGCACAGCACATGTAATCTAAAATATTACTATATCAATAATTATATTAAAGTAATAGTTATATACATCCATAATATAAAGACAGAAATTTTCATTGTATAAAAAGCCTTAGAAGAAATACACTTTGATGGATTCATGTCAATGTATGCCAAAACCAATACAGTACTGTAAAGTAAAATAAAATAAAAATAAAAATAAACATATAAACACAAATATTGGATAAAAAGGAAAAGATAGAAACAATACAAAGCATGCTATTAAATGCACAGCACATGTAATCTAAAATATTACTATATCAATAATTACATTAAAGTAATAGTTATATACATCCATAATATAAAGACAGAAATTATCATTGTATAAAAAGCCTTAGAAGAAATACACTTTGATGGATTCATGTCAATGTATGCCAAAACCAGTACAGTACTGTCAAGTAAAATAAAATAAAAATAAAAATAAACATATAAACACAAATATTGGATAAAAAGGAAAAGATAGAAACAATACAAAGCATGCTAAGACTAATCAAAAGGAAGCTGAATTAATATATAAAAATATTAAACAGAACATCTATTAGAAGAAAGAATATCAATATGATAAAAAGAATCTATTAAAAATACCGTAGAGGCCACATCAAAATGTTGCAAGATTAAATGTGTTTCCTCTAAGATCTGGAAAAGAATGAGAATGTCTTTCACAACTTTTGTTCAACATTGAATTGGAGATGATAATCAGTTCCACAAGGAAACAAAAATAAATAAAAAGCACCTATATTGGAAAGGAAAAATAAATGTTTTCTTTTGTACAAAATAGATCATCATAGAGTAATAAATAAACACTATGGCTTTGTTTGCAGATATGTTTGTTTATTAGAAAAAATTATGGAAGCTACAAAAAGATGGAATTTTCATGGTTTGGGATACAGAATCAGTATACAATATCCAACTGCATTTCTATATACCATCAAGGAATATCTAGAAATTGAAATTACAAAAATTGTAACATTAGTAAATTTTGAATATGTGTAAATGAATACAACAAAAGATGAGAGAGACTCATAAGCTCAAAACAATAAAACTAGGTGGATAGAAATTGAAGTCCTAAAAATGGAAAAATATATTATGTTCATAGTTCAGAAAACTTACCATTACTGAGATGTTAATTCTTCTCCAGTTGATTTATAGATAGTATACATCCTCAAAGAAAATCTCTGCTTGATTTTTTTGAACAAGTTGACAGGTTTATTCTAAAACCCACTGAAATATTCAAAGAAGCTATAGAAAGGCAAAACTTGAAATTAACCTACTTTGAATAGTATAGTATCAGGTTCACAATATATAGATTAATGGGGAATAATTAAAATATTTTTTATAACAGCCATATTGAGCATGGCTTTCCTGATGGCTCAGATAGTAAACAATCTGCTAGAAATGCAGGAGATTTGGGTTCTGTCCCTGGGTTGGGAAGATCCCCTGGAGAAGGGCATAGTAACCCACTGCAGTATTCTCACCTGGAGAATACCATGGACAGAGGAGCCTGGCTGGCTACAGTCCATGGGGTCGCAGAGTCAGACACAACTGACTAACACACACAGCCATATAGAGTAATACTTCACACCATAAAAAAGAATAAACAACTGGTCATTAAACATTTATAACTGAATGAAAATAAATATTATGATGAGCCAAAGAAACTCAATTGTATGGTATATTTCTTTTAATATTTATGTACTGTAAGTGATATATACACTGATTATTCATATTTTGAAAAATAATTTGATCCTATTTTTTCTTGAATCATATATTGGAGTGAAAGACTGACCGAATTTGAATACATGGTTCCAGGAATCATTTATTGATATTTGCCTTGCAGAACTTCATTATGAAATTATTCACATTAAGTTTTTTGTTTCCTTCTTCTTGGCAGTAGATGAGAAAGAAGAGAAGGCTGAATAGTTTTATAGCAGACATTTCTGCAAAGAAAGCTCAGAAATTCTTGCTGTGTGCCCAAAAGGACTTTTACCTTGAGGCAATGGGAACCATCCCCATTTCTAATACTAGAGGAGCAGTAGTACAACTCTGAGCTTTCCCTTAAGGACACAGAAAGGAAATGCTGTGCTGTCCTCATCTCTGACTCTTCTTTGTATTTTACCAGATGGTTTGGAAGGATCACTAAACATATTTTCCCACAGAGGGAAAACAGAAGTTCATGCTCCTTTCTAGCTCTTGTCCTAACAGTTATAAAATATTTACCTGCAATTATTCTCCTTAATAATGGCCTGTGACTTTAAATAGGTTTCTTATTAGAAGAAAAAGTTTTTCAATTTTAAAACTAAATTTACATTATTAAAGAGCTTATCAAAGAACACAAAATTATTTCTTTTTAAAAATTGAGGTGTAGTTCATTTACAATATGTTAATTTATATTCTACAACAAAGTAATTCAGTTATAAATATGTATATATATACATTCTTTTTTATATTCTTTTCCATTATAATTTATCATAATGGATAAGGATGTTGAATATTGTCCACTGTGTCATATAGTAGGATCTTATTGTTTATCTAGTTTATATAAAATAATTTGCATCTGCTAACTTCAAACTACCACTCAGTCCTACTCCTCCCTCTTGGCAACCACAAGACTGTTCTTTGTGTTTGAGTCTGTTTCTGTTTCATAGTAGTTCCATTTGTGTTATATTTTAGATTTTGCATATAATTGATATATGGTATTTGTCTTTCTCTTTCTGACCTCACTTAGTATGATAATCTCTAGCTACATACATATTGTTGCAAATGGCATTATTTTATTTATATTTTTTAAGCTGAGTACTATTGTATATGTGTGCCACATCTGAGCCATTTAGGTTGTTTCCATGTCTTGGCTATTGTGAACTGTGTGGCAATGAACACAGAGTTTATGTATCTTTTTGAATTATAATTTTGACTGGATATATGCCCAGGAGTAGGATTTCTGGATGATATGGTAATTTTTTTTTAAATTTTATTTTCCATGCTGTTTTCCATAGTGGCTGCACCAGCTTACATTCCCACCAACAGTATACAAGATTTCCCTTTTCTCCATACCCTCTCCAGGATTAGTAACTTCAGTTTTGTCTGAGTCTTTATACTAACACATATATATGGAATTTAGAAAGATAGTAATGAGGACTCTGTATGCAAGACAGCAAAAGTGACACAGATGTGTAGAGCAGACTTTTCGACTCTGAGGGAGAGGGAGAGGGAGAGGGAGAGGGAGAGGGTGGGATGATTTGGGAGAATAGTATTGAAATATGTATACTATCATGTAAAAAACGAATCGCCAGTCTATGTTCGATGCAGGATGCAGGATGCTTGCGGCCAGTGCATGGGGATGATCCAGAGGGATGATGTGGGGTGGGCGGTGGGAGGAGGGTTCATGTTTGCGAGTTCATGTACACCCATGGCAGATTCATGTCAATGTATGCCAAATCCAATACAGTACTGTGAAGTAAAATAAAGTTAAAAAAAAAAAAAAGTGAATGCAAAAGTCTTCCAAGTTTTAAAAAAGAAAAAATAAAATAAAATCTACTTTACTATAAAAATAAATAAATAAATAAACCCTATGGACTGTAGCCCATCAAGCCTCTATGGCATTCTCCAGGCAAGAATACTGGAATAGGTTGCCATTTCCTTCTCCAGGGGATCTACTTGACCTAGGGATCGAACTTGAATCTCTTATGTCTCCTGCATTGGCAGGATTGTTCTTTATGACACTAGATTGTTCTAGTGCCACCTAGAAAGCCCTAGACCCAGGCCTAGATCTAGGGACACCTGCTCTAGCATTTGTTATTTGGAGACTTTTTTTAAATTTTTTTTATTTTTACTTTATTTTACTTTACAGTACTGTATTGGTTTTGGCATACATTGACAAGAATCCATCATGGGTCTACATGAATTCCCAAACATGAACCACCCCCATCCCACCTCCTACCTCACATCATCCCTCCGGATCATCCCCATACACCAGCCCCAA
>SJYX01014610.1:7704-24447 GCA_006410675.1 Oreotragus oreotragus
GAGAAGACTCTTGAGAGTCCCTTGGACTGCAAGGAGATCCAACCAGTCCATCCTAAAAGAGATCAGTCCTGAGTGTTCATTGGAAGGACTTATGTTGAAGCTGAAACTCCAGTCCTTTGGCCACCTGATGTGAAGAGCTGACTCATTTGAAAAGACTCTGATGCTCAGAAAGATTGAGGGCAGGAGGAGAAAGGGACAACAGAGGATGAGATGATTGGACGGCATCACTGACTCAATGGACATGAGTTTGGGTAAACTCTGGGAGTTGGTGATGGACAGGAAGGCCTGGTGTGCTGCGGTTCATGGGGTCTCAAAGAGTAGGACACACTCAGCAACTGAACCAAACTGATTCCTAGCAGAATTTACAACTTAAGAGAGACAAAGCACATAAACACTTGAATCAAAAATTGAGGAAAGAAACTCATTAAAGACACTTAAAATACACATGTGAAGACACTTAAGGCATGTAAAGAGATTAAAATACTTGTTTTCTGATTGGGTTCCAAGAAATTGGAGCAGCTGAGTTTGTCAGAGATTTCTGTTATATTTTGATTGTCAGTTCCGAAAGACTGAGTTTTACTGATTTTGTCTTCCCATATTATTGTTATTATTATTGCTAATTTTAAAGTTGACCTTTTTGACCTTCATTTATACATGACACTTGCCATGTTAGCATCATGAAATCACAGATTCTCTGAGCATCAATAGATTCGAGGCCACATAGTTCTGGAGATGAGGGCTCTGAATTTCAGAGAGGTGATGTGACTAGCAGTTAGTTGGAGAGACAAGACTTCTCTAGGGATCCAGAACATCCCCTAAAGTTTTTGTCCCTAGACTGTAACTAGTGCAGAGATGTCGGGAAGTTGTACTTTTGTGACCATAGAAGAAAGAGAGGGATAAGGGAATTAAAGTCTACTCTTCAGGTAACTAGTGGAGGAAAACTAGATATTGATGAGAAGAACTACCATCAAAAAGATACTAAGGGGACTGGAAGTCCTAGATCCTTGATTTGGTTACAGTTCCCTGGAAGGGAGTTAAGCTAATGTAAGTCAAGAGAGTTATCAATATTTGTATTGAAATAAATGATGAACTAAATGTTAAATAAAAGGTACTAAAAGCTTTGTCCTTTGGTATTTATTTTCTTTTCAGATTGTCAGCTTTGAAATGTCTGTTCTGTTTGGTAATTACTTATATATTTAAAAAAAGAACTCTACCTTATCATACCAAACAAGAAAGCACAGTTATTTCCATCTCAGGTAAACTATACCTGACATATGGTTAGTAGACAGAAAGCCAAGAGACATGATAGGGAGACTTGGGCAAAAACTTCTCTAGTTTGGTAAAATGAAAAAAGAAGCTAAGATTCTTTCTACTACTCAGGCCATAAAGACATCAATATCATTTGTGGCTTCTTAATTTAATCAAAGACACAGTTCATTAGGACACAAATAACCTCTTAAGTAATGGTAGAAATATTGAAAAATAGCTATAATTTATTGAGCAACCCACTCTTTACCAGATTTGCCTCATTTGCTTCATACATATCTTTTTAAATTTACTTTTTATTGAAGAATCATTGCTTTATAGAATTTTTCTGTTTTCTGTCAAACCTCAACATGAATCAGCCATAGGTATACTGAAACTTTTGAAACTTCCTCCCATCTCCTTCTCAATCCCACCTCTCTAGGTTGATACAGAGCCCCTGTTTGAGTTTCTTGAGCCACAGAGAAAATTCCCATTGGCTAATGTAAGTTTCCATGTTACTCTTTCCCTATATTCCATATATTTCACCCTCTCCTCCCCTCTCCTCATGTTCATAAGTCTATTCTCTATGTCTGTTTCTTCACTGTTGCCCTGTAAATAAATTCTTCAGTACCATTTTTCTGGATTCCATACATATATGTGTTAGAATATGGCATTTATCTTTCTCTTTCTGACTTACTTCACTCTGTATGGTATGTTCTAACTTCATCCACTTCATTAGAACTGACTCAAATGCATCCCTTTTTATGGTTGAGTAATATTCCATTGTGTATATATACCAAAACTTCTTTATCCATTCAACTGTCAATGGACATTTAGATTGCTTCCATGTTGTAGCTATTGTAAACAGTGCTGCAATGAACAGTGGGATACATGTGTCTCTTTAAATTTTGGTTTCCTCAGGATATATGCCTAGGAGTGGGATTGCTGGGTCATAAATGCAAAAAAGCAAAATGGCTATCTGGGGAGGCCTTACAAATAGCTGTGAAAAGAAGAGAGGCGAAAAAGACACGACTGCGCAACTGAACTGAACTGAGAATTAATTTAAAAGGGATTTTAAAAAGAATAAAATTGAGAAAAAAATATCTTCAGGGTTCAGAAAATATGAAATTTTCATCAATTTATTTTTGAGAAATGAGTTGAACCATTTCTGAGTCCAATAAAGATATTCAGCTTATATGACGTGATTTTTTTTTTAAGTTTGGAATTAGGTTTCTGTTGGTCTTGGACAATTTGGTCCAGCTACTTTTAAGAGCTAAGTTTCTGTATCTCCTATGTGTTTTCTTCAAGGACTCATCAGAGGCAAGATAGTTAGGTTTTTATTGAATGCAAAAACCTGGGGACATGGTATAGATCGAAACTTTAAAAATTATGCCTGCAAATGCTTGGGTTTGCAAATTCTGAGCTTTCTTTTTTAGGCAGTTAAATACTTAAAATCTGACAGACCTCAATTTGCCCCAACTTATGATTCATAATGGGTCTGCATGAAATAGGGCTGCCTTTATTATGAAATGTTTTGTTTCTGGGAGCCAACTTCTTAACAGTGAAGGGATTAGGTTAGGGTTTGCCTTTGTGAAGAACAATTTACATGTATGTGAAAAACCTGGGATTTTGGTTTGGATTATTCACACAGACTCTTAAGTATTAAATGCTCTGGTCAATTGCCCATTTGGCTTGTGTGAACACAACCCTCTGGAGGCAGGGCGGGCTCCATGACGCACGGTTGGGGGAATTCCTGTTCATTACCTATTGTATTTTGTAAAAGAGGAGCAGAACGCCCAGACTTTGCAGCTCTTATGCTCAGACAGAGCTCAGGAAGTGCTGCCCAATGGGCGAGCCCTTTTAACACCTCGAGGGCTGATTCCGTCGCTAGCATTGAGGGTCTGAGACTCTGGGACTGTGGAGCAGGAGCTCAGGCTGGTCGGTGTCTGTCTCATTTCAGAGGCCTTGTTGTCTTCTCCAGAGCTGGAGATGCATGCTGGATTTTATTTGAACTCTTTCCTTCTGAGGTCATTGGACTTCAGGAAAAGCACTTATTCAGAAACCAGAGAAGTAGTGGGGGGAAGAAAACTCTGGGATAACTGATGATCCCTGATTGCTAGTGAAACTTCCAGAAACCACCTAGTTGCCTGTTCATTAGGGAAAAATCACTTCTGAGTGACCCTGAGTGCTGTGCCCCAAGCACGGATTTGGGCAGAAAGAAATGCTCTGGACTGGTTATGCATGACAACATTTGGTCATGTGGAAAGAATGATCTTCAGGAAAAAATCACACCCTCGGCAAAGGATTTTTACAGAGGCAGGGGTGAGAGAGAGCCGATTCTGACAATATTCCAGCGACGAGGGAGCTAGGCAGACTTAGTCATCGTTGACTTATGTTTTTTAGCTTCCTCCCACATCTACTTGTGTAACTGTCTTTTGGGGAGGGGTAAAGCAATATTAAGAAAAACAACAGCCCTTTGAAAAACAGGAGGGAGACACAGGGAGGAGTCGGGAAAGCTCTTGGGTGATGAGGGCAGATGGAGAGAACTTTGAGGGGCATTCCAGAGCCGGATGGAACCGGGTGGTCCCTCCAGCCTGAGATGCTTGGAAAACAAGAAGGGATTAGGGAGACCGGAGGAGATAGAGTCAGCTCATAAACTACAGCACTCACTTGGCACTTTATAAACACCGGTTTACTCATTCATCATCACAAACCCTCTGTGGTCATCAGCAAACCAGTGATGGATGGAGAAAGGTGCACAGAGGTCAAAGTTGAGGGACAGCCCAGATACCCATTTGGAGCGATTGGAGGAGTGAGAGCAGAGAATGAGGTCACAGCCTGGTTGGTCTCAGAGGCTTTCTCACCTCCTGCCAAGTCTGGAAGCCGTGGAGAGCGGGCAGCGGGGGAGCTGAGTCAGGAGGCACTCACAGGACTGCAGAGCAGGGCAGGTGGGAAAGGGTGTAATGGGGCCAAGGCCTGCAGGTGGTTGCCAGTCATTAGAAGCCAACCTCTCTCTCTCACAAGCTTTTTGTGGTTCTCTTGGATGTGTTGAACCTACTTGAAAATCAAGATTGTCTTTCTAATTAGTTGCATATACCCAAATGGACAGGCTGGGAGAAGAAAGCTGAGTGTGATTTCTGCTTCTATTAAACCCCAGGCAGTTCTGTGTCCAAGTTTAACAACTTGGACACAGCTTAAGTCTTAGCCCTGTCTTAAATGCTCAGAGAGAGAAAGAAAAAGAGAGAGAGAGAGAGTGTGTGTGTGTGTATCTTGTGGCTTAAACCCCAGCAATGTTGCATCTGCAGGGCCTTCCTGGACCCTTTCCAAAGATGGTAATAATATGGGCAGCTGATTTCGATTTTTATACTATTCTATGAAAGGAGTGTGCGTCTCCATCCAGGCAATCAAGACCTATTTATTAAGTGTGTTGGGCACCAGGCTCTGGTCCTGGAATTCTCCTAGCCATGTGCAAGAGTGGGAATGGGGGTGGGGAGAGTGGGACTAGCCAGTTTGAAGAGTGAGAACTGTAGGACCCACGCTGGGGGACTGACAAAGGCTATGACTGTTCAGCTAACAAGCCTCTGGCTGGGACTCAGTACTTATTACCATCCACAATGACGCTGTTAGTAAACTATCTGACACCTCCTACCTGACCCTGCCCCAGCACAGCTTCCTGGGGGAAGGGACCTGTCTGTCTGGTTCAGCTTCGGCTCCTCAGTGCCAGCATGGTGCCTGGCAGGTTGGAGAAGTCAAGGTTGACTGAATGCATGATGGCCTGCTCTGCCTGAGGGCTCAGGATGGACTGGGTGTTTTCTCCTGGGTGTCCTCTCCTGAGCATCCGGTGGCTGGTTTTCAGGTCTCAAGGTCGCCGCTAAGAAAGAGTAAAGTGACACTTCTGTGCACCCACATGACTCAACACAAAGTTAACAGGATCTCTTGGACAACAAACCTCTCAAGTATCTGTCCCCTGCTCCTCTGAGGACAGCGTCAGCAGCATCAGATAGGGATTACGGCCGGGTGATCTGCTGGTCCTTGGGCATCGATAAGGCCCAGAGGTCATTTGGAGCTCTCTGCTCAGCAGACAAGGTGGAAGGAATAAAAGGAGGGTATGGGTAAACGGTGCATGTGGCTGCTTCAGGGGAACATGAGGGTTTGGGAAACCGAAAAGCAGGTTGTAAAATTAGCACAAGGCTGAGGCAGGCAAAGTTGGTTGAAAGAGCACGGTGCTCAGGCCAGGGACACCTGAACTCAGGTGAAAGTAGGGGACTCTGAGAAGGGGCTAGTAAGCCAGGATGCCGAGAGGAAGGGGCTTGTCATGAAGTCTTGTTTCCTTCAAGCTTGGTTTAGTGGAAGGCAGTTCTCCTGATTCACTTGTGAAGCTTCATATTGTTCAGACGCAGGGCTGTGATGGTGAAAGGCAGTGTTGCATCATGGTTAGGATCTGGATCTGAAAATCCCTTTGGGGTGACCTAGGGGAGCCTGTTTTACCTTTATAGAGGCCTCATTGTCTATAAATGGCAATGTATCTCTCCTCCTGGAGTACTTGAGAGGATTAAATGAGAAAATTTATGTGAAGTATTTAGTGAAGTGCGTGGTTCATAGAAAAGCTCCAGATGCTCTCAGTGATGAAGATGTTGATAAACTGGCTTCCTGGTAGTTATGTGGCAATAACCATACAGATATTAACAATCTAGTCTGGGTAAGAGTCTAACATAGGGCTGGCGCATCTGGCCCCCTTTATAAATAAAGTTTTATTGGGACACAGCCATGCTCATTTGTTCAGTTATCATGCTACAATGGCAGAGTTGAGTAGTCATGACAGTGACCCCATGGTTCACAAAGGGAAATGGCCCTTTATAGAAAAAGTTTGCCAACCCGATCTTCATTGACCAGTAGATAACCAGCTGGTTCCTGGAATTCATTGAGGAAAGTGCTGCATTGGAGCAGTTGAGTATGAAGTCTGAGCTCTGAGACTTTTTCTCTTGGGCAAGTAACTTCTTATTGTTTTCACATGTGAAACAGGAGTGATACAGTGAGGACTGAAAGGGATAATGTCTGGGCTGTGCTTAGCACAGGATCTGATGGCTCCGAGGATGCTATAACAAGTTTGCAATTATTAACTATTAAAATTCAACTGTTGAAAGGCACAAAGAAACTTCCAGAAGAGGGTAACTGCTGTGTGTAGCTCTCTCTAGAGAAGGCCCAGCAGGAATCTCATAGAAAGCCATAAAAGAGGATGGGAACGTCACAGGTGAGCTCTCCCAGGCAACACAGCCACTAAATGAACGATTCCACTCCTCAGGTGAGCAGCGGGTCAGATCGTGAAAAGACAGGGGAGCAGAGGTGTAGGCTACGAGGTCTAGCACAGTGTTATTAGTACCTGGCACACAGTCAGTTGCTCAGGCGTGTTCGACTCTTTGCAACACCATGGACTGCAGCACACCAGGCTTCCCTGTCCATCACCAACTCCCGGAGCTTGCTCAAACTCGTGTCCATCGAGTTGATGATGCCATCTAACCATCTCATCCTCTGTCGTCCCCTTCTTCTCTCCTGCCTTCATTCCTTCCCGGCATCAGGGTCTTTTCCAATGAGTCAGTTCTTTGCATCAGGTACATAGTAGGTACCCAGGGTCTGTTGCCTGAATGAATGAAGGCTGGTTGTTTAACCATAAAAGTGATTGATCCGAATAGAGTACCTCTGATGATTAGACCACGGTGAGCCAGAAGATAAAATTTCTGCCTCCAATATCTTAGGGATTTAGGAATGAAAGCATTATGAGAGTAAAGTCAAAACAAGGAATCTGCTAATGCTTCCCATAGCAGGAAGGAGGCATTGTGATGGATTCCTAGGGAACAGATGGACAAAGAAAAATGTTTAAAAACAAAAGCAGGGACATAAGGTCATGAATGGGCCCAAAATAACTCGGGACACTGAACAGACGGATGCAAGCAGTGCATCTTGATGGAAATGAGGCCAAGCTGATAAGCTGAAATAGTCTACCCTTTCCAGGCGCCCTAACCTCAGTACAGAAAAGAGGCTTTAGGAACCTCAGTACGGAAAAGAGAAGCGCATCAGTGTGAGCAGGTGTTGGGTTTCCTCTCATCATCTTCGGTGTATTACTTTCACTCTTAAGACCCTAGAAAATTGGAAACCGCTCCACTTACCAGGAACACACTTGGGAATGCAGATCTGGCGGAAGCTGTTTTTTCCTGCAGACACTTCATGACTCTGGTTTCCACAACAGCAGGCATGGCTGGCTGTGCCAAGTTGCTGGAGAAGGGCACCTTATCTGCAAAGTCACGAATCCAAATGGGCTGCCATTGGCAAAGGCGGGAGAAAGTTGTTTGGTTTAGCCTCTCGGAGGGATCAGAAGATTGGGAGCTCTGGGAGGAGGGTGAAGCCACCTGTTCCCTATTGTCCCTTGGAACAACCCCAGGGGAAAGGTCACTGGTAGCTTCTCAGGGCTACCAGTGGGGGCTGTGCACCAGAGTGTCTTTTAAAAAAAAGTCTTCATTGAATTTATTACAATATTGTTTCTGTTTTGTGTTTTGGCATGTGGGATCCTAGTTTCCTGAACAAGGATGGAACTGGCACCCTCCACAATGGAAGGTGATGACCTAACAACTGGCTTGCCAGGGAAGTCTCAAGAGTGTCTTAATAAAGACCATTTTGTCTGCAATAACAGAAACTCAAACCAGCTGAAGCAAAAAAAGAGGACATCTATGGCAAAGAAGAGCTGGTTCCTGACAGTCCTGACTTTTCTGCTGATGGTCCTGACTTCTCAGCTTTGCTCACCCTGTGACTCTCTAACCTACCTTGTCACCTTTCGATAAGCTCCCTTTCTGTTTAAGTTAGCCACAGGAGGTTTCTGTTGTTGTTTGCAACCAGAGACCCTGGAGTGATACTCTGTCCTAGTGGAAGCCAGGGGCAGGCCCTAGAACTGGCCTTTCCCAGGAAAGAACCCAGGAACCAGAAAGTCATCAGGAATTAGGGTAACTTTCTGTGTCATTTGAAATTCTTTCGGCTTTTAAATAACAGAAGCCTTGACGTGGGTAGGTGAAGATGTGGAGCCTCTCCCAGATGAACCCTGGCTGTGCGGTTTGCTTTATCTGATGACATATTGGCAAACACAAGGCAGGTGGAGACTTGAAAAGTGTGCTTTGGGGCTTGGTCTCTCCTGCAGCTATTGGGAACCTGTGGCTTGATCTGACCTGCTGGGCAAAGAGAGATCACACCAGGCAGAGACAGAAATCCCAGCTGAGGCCTTTCTAGACCATGGTTTCTCATTCTCAGTACTGTTAACATTTCAAATCAAACAAGTCTTTGTTGTGGGGAGCGGTTCTGTGCACTGTGCGATGCTTAGCAGCATCCCTGGCCTCTATCCCCAGATCAGCAGTCCTAACCTTTTCTGGCACCAGGGACCAGTTTCATGGAAGATTCCATGGACTGGGGCAGAGGGATGTTTTCAGGATGATTTCAAGTGCATCATATTTATTGTACACTTTATTTCTATTATTCTTACATCTGCCCCACCTCAGATCATCAGGCATTATATCTCAGAGGTTGAGGAACACTGCCCTAGATAGTTGCACTCCCCATGCCAGTTTAAATATCTGGAGACCACCAAAGTTGTGGTGCCCAATATTCCCTGGGTGACAAAATTGCCCCTGATTGAGAACCACTGCCCTCACCCAGCTTGCCTGTCAATGACCAGGCATGTACATGAGGCATCCCAAACCATCCAGCTCCAGCGAGGCCAGCCTAGACCAGTACATGTGTCCTGCTTGACCCATGAAATCATGAGAAATAACGTTCGCCATTGTAAGTCAGCAAGTTGTTGAGATGGTAAAGAATCTGCCTGCAGTGCAGGAGACCCAGGTTCAATCTCTGGGTTGGGAAGATCCCCTGGAGAAGGGAATGGAAACCCATTCTACTGTTCTTGCCTGGAGAATTTCATGGACAGAGGAGCCTGTGGACAGGTGGGCTACAGTCCATAGGGTCGCAAAGAGTCAGACATGACTGAGTGACTAATACTGAGAAGTTTTAAGTGGTTTGCTCCACAGCACACATAGGTACACCTGACTGCAGTGACTTAAACAGAAAGGGATTTATTTATTTACATAACAGGATGTACAGAGCTAGGCTGTTCAGTACACTGTGGTGTACAGCACAGTGATGTTACCAGGCTCCCACCCAGGCTTTTCATATCTGTCCACTCCGTTATCCTTGAGGTGGGCTTTGGCCTCTTGCTTGTTTCCTGGTGATTCCCAGCATGGCTGCTCCCCAGCTCCAAGTCTGAGCTCCAGGAGAGAAAAGGCAGACAAGACAAAGGGACAAAGAGAAAAATCTCTCTTCTAGCAAAGTCTTGCCTTTAATTCCAGAAGGGAAGCCCTGTCCAGGACCTTCACTTGCATGTCATTGGCCAGAATTGAGCAACATGGCTGGGTCTAGCTGCAAGGGAAACTGGGAAATGAAGGTGCTTAACCTTCAGCTTATACAGCAGAGAGGCCGATGACTAAAGGACTTGCAGTGTCCACTGCACTGTCTCTCTGGTGGTCTTGGATTCTTGTCTCCACTTGTTTATCTATCCCGGCTGTCTCATTTTAGACTGGCTTTGTTTCTCCAAACACAGTGGAAGAAATGGCCACACCAGCTGGGAACTGCATCAAGACCTCAGCTCCATTTAAAAAGAATTTTAAATTATTTTTTAAAAATAATAATAGTAATCTTGAAAACCCCAGTTTCCCATAAAAATATGATATTATTTATACTGCACCACCTGTGTGGTGATCCTGTGCCCTACTTCCAATACCAAGGGTGGAGGTACTGATTGGCCCAGCTTGGGTTAGAAGTGAAACCCGATNAAAAATAATAATAGTAATCTTGAAAACCCCAGTTTCCCATAAAAATATGATATTATTTATACTGCACCACCTGTGTGGTGATCCTGTGCCCTACTTCCAATACCAAGGGTGGAGGTACTGATTGGCCCAGCTTGGGTTAGAAGTGAAACCCGATTGGTCTGGTTTGGGTAGACTATCTATTGCTCAGCCAACCAGCTGTGGCCAAGAGAGCAGGATTAGCTAGGGCAAACCTGATTGGGGAGGCAGTGTGCATTCTCTGAGAAAGGGGTATGTGGTTGAGGTGATACCCAAGAAAGGAAATCACCATCGTGGGTTGCAAAGTTGATATGATAAAATTAACATGTCCTTTGAGAGACCTAAAATACAATGGAGTCACAGAGGCATCATATTTGACTTCTGCAAATTCAACTATTCATGTTCAACCAAATTAAGTATTCCCCCCACCACCACACAATTTGGCTTCCAAACATTAGCCAGCTTCTTAACTACTGTCTAACCCAGTGATCTTTTCTGGTGCTGGGGACTGCTTTTTGGATTTTGGGGATATGGTGCAGTATAAATAATATCATATTTTTATGGGAAACTGGGGTTTTCAAGATTACTATTATTATTTTTAAAAAATAATTTAAAACTTTTTAAAACATTTATCTTATTATTTNAACTACTGTCTAACCCAGTGATCTTTTCTGGTGCTGGGGACTGCTTTTTGGATTTTGGGGATATGGTGCAGTATAAATAATATCATATTTTTATGGGAAACTGGGGTTTTCAAGATTACTATTATTATTTTTAAAAAATAATTTAAAACTTTTTAAAACATTTATCTTATTATTTTTTTTTTTTTTGGCTACACCACCATGAGGCATGTGGGATCTTAGTTCCCTGATCAGGGACTGAACCTGCACCCCCTGCCTTGAAAGCATGGATCACCAGGGAATTCCTTTTAAGATTATTTTTAAGGTCATGTGTAAGATGTACCTTCTCACTGTGTAAGATGTACCCTTAGTGGAATATCACGCAAATAATTTTTCCTATTTCCTTCTAGTTTTAATCGGTATAAATAATGCATTTGGTTTTAAAATATAAAAATATTTTTATTGTGGCTTTATGAAATTAAAAAAGTTAGTGACATTTGTGATTTCTGCTGTTCCTCCCATTTTATTTGGTGGTCTTGGCCATATAAGAAAGGCAGGGAGAGGACAGATGACTGCAGAGAGGGCAAAAATGAAAGTCTCTCCGAATACCATGGAAAGAGTGTGTCCACTTGGGCAGTGTGCGCCCTTTGGTGACTGGGTACTTGGTCTGTCCTGATGGCCTGTGACTTGAACTACTGGGCTTATCCTGTTGTGACTGAATGCACAGTGTGAGACGGGAATTAAATACCTGGGTTCCAGACCCAACCCTTGAATTTCTTACCTATGTGACTTTAGATGGGCCATTTAACCTCTCTGGACCTCAGCGTCCTCATTTGTAAAATGGAGATTATAATACTATTTACCTCCCAGGGCTTGGAGGAAGATTAGATGAGATGGGAAAACTGCAGAGTGCCATATACATGTAACTCATTGTTATGGAAGCGATAAAAACAGGTTGGTGTTCAAATTTATTACAAGAAATTCATATATAAATGCACTATACCGTGGCCCCAGCAGCCCCTGAGGTTACCTTTCTGTCCTGTGGCTCCAGTAACATGCCCTGGGTTTTCTCAACTGTGGGTTTCTTGGAGCTCTGTGGAGGTGTGACATTTGGGTACGTCACAACCCAGACACATAAGTTTATCTACTGGGCCTAGGAGTCGGAATTTTGAACTAATTCTTCATATGCCTGAGTGAGTTTACATTCATAGATAGCTGTGTAAAGAGCCCCTCTCCCCACACACTCTGAAAAATTGCACTGTGCAAAATACCAGTCTAGGAAGCAACACATAGGGTAACAATCTTTTAAAAAAGTGTCTTTGTGATTTGGTGCGGAAGAGTCTCTCTCACTCATGGAGGAGGATCTCACGAGACTTGGTGGGGTGATGTTTCTAGTTCCTTCCACCAGGCTTAGAAAACAGAAGGCTCTGGCTGGACTTGCTGGACGCCTCTCTCTTTAGCATCTCTCTTTCTTGGTCCATCTTTGCAGTGGCTTTTCTGGCTCCGACCTTCAACAAGAGCAACAAATACACAAACTTGACAATTGTAAGGAGATCCCCAAATATACCACTCAAATGGGCTTTTAACTCAAAATAAAGTATTTGTAAAAAAGAAATTATATACAGACATAGATGTGTGCAAAAAGAAGCTAAAATGATCCACTATTCTCACACTACCCACAGGTAACCTTATTGACATTCCAGTGTACTCCCTTCCAGATATAAAGATAATGCTTTCTCTTCTTATATTTTCTTTTTGTTTGTTTGTTTGTTTTTGAAACCAGGAGTTTCTGATTATGGGCACATTCATTGGGATGGACTTTCTCTAGAAAAGCTGTTACTAAACTGAATGTCTTATGTCTCTGATGTCTTAGGAGGAGAAAATGTAGGATATTCAAGGGGGAATCTGTCTAACCCTACTCTAAGCACTGCCCCTGGCTTGGGGCAGTCATGAGTATGACTCTGTCCCTGGTCTTAGCTGATCGGGCACTTTGGCACAGGCTCGGCTTTTCAGATGGTCACTCCTAGGATTTAGGATTATGGGCTCTATGATGCTACGTACTACCTGAGCTGGTTCTTTGAACTGGGGGACCGTGAGGTCATCCCTTTTTATCACATGACCAGAGACAGACGAGATCAGGGGAGATTTAGGCACAGAGAGGTGATATGAGCTCTCTGTTTGTGTTTGTAAGACGATGATGCTTGGGAGATGACGGCCTACCAGTTCTCCTTTGAGGCCAGGCTCTCTCTCAGCTCTCAGTATTTATGAGGCACTCACTCTTATATCCTTATAAAAGCCCCCTCCCTCTTTCTGAATAGGTTTCTACTCATTGCAACCCAATAATCTCTCTCTCGCACGGTTCTGTTTATACTGTGGATACGACTGTAACTTGCAAGTTTCTTTCCAACAGGGTTCACATCACCAGCCCTACTTCCTGCAAGTTTTTGACTCCAACTCATGACCTTGGGGAAAAAGGGCCTGCAGGCCTACAGGTAGTCAAGTTTCAGCTCTGCCTCTGAAAGCGTGATCCTTGGTCTCCTCATCTGGCAGATAGGGGCCAGAATGTCCTGTCTTCCTCAGGGGTTGAGAGGAGGTTCTGGGTGGATTTAAATGGAAGGGGCTGGTAGGACCATCTCTGTAACTCTTTTCATTTTAAGACAGGCTTAAAAATCACATTCTGTGCCTGACCTATGCCAGTGGGTGTCAGGAGCCTTGAAACGTGCTTTGAGATTGCTTTCAAAATCATTGCAGGAAAACATTTCAGGGTGAGGTAGGCTAACATCTCTACACTAGCCCACAAAGTAAATATTGGTGGGAATGCCCAGATAAAAGGAAAACAGACAGCAAATGTTGAGAATCTTTTGCCTCTAAACCAGTTTTCCTTTGTATCCTTTTCAGTTTAATTTTCAATAAAATTGGATGGGTCCCCAGGGCCAGTGCCCTGACCTGGTGTGGGGCTGGCTGTCAGAGCGAGAGTCTGGATGTTTGTTAAAAATGAAGATTCCTTAGTCCCAGGGTCCCCCAAGTCCCAGGTCTGCCATGAGCTTGAGGTGGGAAGCACCACAGAGCAAGCTTTGGTCAACTTTTTTGAGTGAAGAAGTCGAGGACAGCAAAAGGCAGAGGGGATGGCTGAACCGGGAAAAGGAAAGGGTGAAGAATGGGAAATGTGAAAATTCAAGTGTGGGCCCGAGGGGTGGGGGAAGCCTGGCTGGGTCTGTCCCTAGTCGGGAACCTCGCACAACAATGGGCATTCATCCTGGATGTTGGGAATTGCATTCCCGGCTCACCCTTAGAAGAACAAGGGCAGGATAGGAGCCTGTCATTTAAATAAGGACATTTAAATGGGAAGTTTGGCAGTTCTATTTCCAGTTTTTAAAGGAATCTCCACACTGTTCTCCATAGTGGCTGTACGAGTTTGCATTCCCACCAACAGTGTAGTGGGAGGGGGGTTCAGGATGGGGAATACATGTACACCCATGGCGGACTCATGTCAATGTATGGCAAAACCACTACAATATTGTAAAGTAAAAAATAAGTTAATTAATTAAAAAAATAAATTGGAAATTTGGAAATTAACTGGGATAATTCCAGTTAATACTCAGGGCATACTGGAGTGGCAGATCTGGGCACAAAGATCCCAGTTCATTCCCACACCACCTCAGGTCTTGGTTTTAAACATCCCTACTTCAGGAAGGCCTCTCCTGGTCCTTGGACTGGGGAGGAGGATGGAGAGGTCCCTGTGAAAAGTGTTCCTGAGCTCAGGAACAACTCAGAAAGTACTGCATTGGCCAAAAAGTTCATCTGGGTTTTTCCATAACATTTTAATGGTAAAACCTGAATTAACTTTTTATCCAACCCAATATTTGTTTATTTATTTGCCCCAAAATAAAAAGCCATGAAAGACTGGGAGTTTTACATGTTTCTTCACTGATCTAACCTGGCGTTTCTCCTTCTTTTTTTCATTATCATCCTTTTCCTTAAGAAGCCTTCTTAGACATTTTTTCCTAATCACTTTTGTTGCTGTGTAGCCTCTAAGTCGTGTCCAACTTTTTTGAGATCCCATGGACTGTAGCCCACCAGGCTCCTCTGTCCATGGGATTTCCCAGGCAAGAACATTGGAGTGGGTTGCCATCTCCTTCTAAAGGGGTCTCCCCAGCCCAGGGATTGTACCCGTATCTCCTGCATTGCAGGTGGATTCTTTACCGCTNCCCATGGACTGTAGCCCACCAGGCTCCTCTGTCCATGGGATTTCCCAGGCAAGAACATTGGAGTGGGTTGCCATCTCCTTCTAAAGGGGTCTCCCCAGCCCAGGGATTGTACCCGTATCTCCTGCATTGCAGGTGGATTCTTTACCGCTGAGGTGGGAAGTTCTCACCTCTGTGAAATTTGATTATTACAGATAGCACTGTGTGTATTTCTGTGCTTTATACATTAAAAAAGTAGAGTTTTGTCCTCTCAGGGGTGATTGCTGCCACTGAGAATAGGATTGAATCCTAACACCTGAATATTACCCACCATATCGCAGGTCTCTCAACAAATATTCGTTGAATGAATGAAGGCTGGGGTCATATCTCTTTGTTCATTTTTCTGTCCCCAGTTCCTAGCACAGTATGTGGCCTAGACTAGGTATTCAGTTTATTAACTAGAAGATTTTCCCCTTTAGCATATGATTGGTAATTATAGAAGACTGTTAGCTGCAGAGGAAAAATAAAATAAAATCGATATGAATCCCCTAGGATCTTAAAAAGGAATAATGTGCTAGTTCTGAAGCATCCCAGAGATGGAGACTCTGTTATGAGACAGCCTGAGACTCTCTGGGAGTCTCTTATGCGAGACTGAGAGAGCAAACTTTATACGTCCCATCTTTATCAATGTGGTCCTGGTGACCCCATCCCTTGAAGGACTCCAGGTCCACTCTGGAGGAAGGAGTCGCCCAGGCTATACTTGGTAGGGAACCTGGAGGAAACCTTTCTGTACCAAGGAGATCTCAAACACCAACTTCTAAGCTGGGACTGGAGTGCAAGGAAAATGGGAAGCTGGCTCTTTGCTCTCAACCAAAGCACCATTTGCCCCTACTCTGTTAAAGCCAAAGGCAGCATGAAATGCCAGGGGGTCTTATATCTCAGAATAGCACAGTGTTCCCACATCTGGGACCCATGTCAATATCCCCTCTGTCATTTTACATCCCCAGGTGGTCCTCAGACAAAACCTAGCTTAGGGCTCTTTCTTCCTCCTCTGCTTCAGTCGTATACGTGAATGAGTAAGTAACAAACTTCCCAAAATTTCCACTTTGCAGGGTGGCAAAGGTCTCAGATCCATAGGGGCCCCCAGGATGCTCTCTGTCATTTTAATGTCCTGCTCTGGGACAGTAACCATCTTCTGGCCTTAGAACAAGGATGCTGGTTGAGAAGAAGCTTCCGTTTTCCAAATATATCCTTCACCTAGAATATCTTTGTTTCTTCTACCAATGATAATTTGGTTGCTTCAGAATGACTGTGGCCTTTTATCAAACTTGAATATGTCTCTTCTCTCTTATTCAACCAAAATGTGTTCAGCTTTCAAGCTCCCTGAGAGCTCGCCTCTACTTTCTGCAAAGTGGGAACGCGGATTGGCTTAATTCCAGTTCCAGGGCTGATTTGTCAATGGCAATGTTTCAACATGCTCAAGATTTCAAAGTCTTAATTCTCAACTTTTAAAAGAATTTTAGAGGATGCTTCTGTGAAATTCAAAAGAAATGCCATTGAAAGTGTTATCAGGTTTATTACCTGGAAGTTTATAACCTCAAGGAAGAAAAGCCAGCACTCTCACCTGGGTGTCAGATGTCTCCTACTTAGCAGCGTGGCTCTGGACAAATGGTCTCTAAGCCTCAGACACCTCATCTGAGAATTGGGTGCAATAACAAAACCTACCCCCCATAGGATTGTTGTGAAGCTTGAATGAGATACTGCAGATCAGGTGCTTAGCTCTGCGTGCAGGGCACATGCTAAATGCTCAGTACA
>SJYX01014610.1:27220-76091 GCA_006410675.1 Oreotragus oreotragus
CCCTGCCCCGCCCCCCCCCCCCCCGCCACCTCAAATCTGGCAATACTACTGGGCATTCATAAAATTCATGGAGCAAGTAAGGCCCTCTTTTGGGACAGGTCATAGGTACTAGTAAGTCTCTTCCATTCTCCCTGAAGGACACTAACTCTCCCCTCAGAGGACTGTCCATGAAGGCTGATGCACCCATATCGAACAGATAGCTGTCTTCCAGGCATTTTTCATGGAGAAGGCCTTGAACCTGCAGCCACTCAATGTTTATCACAAACTCAGTTGAGGCAGTCACCATCCAAATTTCCAGATATTATAAAGCAGCGGTATTAAAACAACAACCTCCTTTCTTCCCATTCCACCCTCACCTTTTTCCCCTAAACCTTTTATCCAAGCAAAATTCCGAGAGGAACTTGGGCTTTGAAACAGACAATGGAGAGCTTCTTTGGTGGGAGAAAGGTGTGTGTGTGTTGAGAGTCATCCCCTTCCCATGGCACCCAAGGGCTCCAGGGAACCCCAGTTTGAACACTGCTCTGAAATACCTTTTTGGGTTAAGTCCAATCAGTGGATGGCTGGGCACTGAAGGGCAGAGCCTGGCCCGTGTGCACACGCTTTGCCTGGACTCACTGGGATATGATGTCATCGGTCTGTCTCAAGACCTGTGCACAGCCGTGACCCAGCTAGCACTGCACTGCTATTCTTAGGGGCGTTGCTCATTACACCACACAATGTCCTCTCTGGAGAAGAATCCAGAATTGTCTTTGTTCTAGGAACACTTCTGAGCATCACAATCATCATTTCTCATGTACACAGTGAACTCTGGACCATGCTGGGTTTTCCATTTCCCATTGGCTACTAGAAAGCCCACTGTCTAATGGGGCTCCCCTTTGGCAGGTGAGGGGGTGCTATAACAGGCACCTTCATCCTTATTTTTGGCTCCATTTTGTACCATGCCCCCCTTCTTCCACCTACTGTACTTCATTCTTAGGGCAGAGGTTTCTGGGATTCCCTACTCCTAACTTCTTTTTTTATGGTTTTGTCCCTATGTCCCCAAATCATTTAGCACCCAGGATGGTTGCGCTGCCCTTCCGCCTTCTCTCACTTCCAGATCCTGGGTCTCTCAGGTCCCTTGTGCAGGTTGCAGGCAGGAGAAGGGGCTGGGGCAGAGGCTGGGGTGGGGGAGGGGAAGGGAGTGGAGGAGGGTGGAATGTTTTCTGGGCTGCCCACGCTGGCATGTGCACCCCACAAGCTCTTGCCCTTTGAAAATAAGGTATCTACTTTGTGTCTGGCTGCAATGATCAGAAAGGGTCTCTGTACCTGCCTCTCTTTCTCTTTGAAGGAACAGTTGCAAGCTGCTGACTCTTTGGCATTTCTCTGTTCGAGGTCCTCTAAACGTTCCTAAGTGAAAATATCAGGTGAGCAAGACAGTGTTCAGTGTGTCTCCACTTGTTCCATTCGGAGACACACCTCTGAGGTTGCTAGGAGACGCTGGGATTCACCGGGATTGGTGGGCAGAAGGGGGCAGGTGAGGGTCTTTTCCTTTAGCCATCTTCTGTCTGTATGCTGCACCAGCCTAGCCACATTGCCCTACTTCATCATCGTGGGCAGGAGAGTACCATCCACAAGCCCCTCCCATCACACGCTCCTCCTACCCAACATCTACCACTTTCTACTTGTTGGCTAAAAACAAGCAAGTGGTGCTGAGGAAACCAGGATCTTGAGAATACGCGGGCCCAAGGAAATCCTGGAAAATAGTGAGTTAAACAGAAGAGTGAGGATAACCATGATGGCAGGTGAGCATGTATCCTATGTGGTCCCATGTACTAAGGGTTTTGTATGCAATCTCCCATTTCATCCAAGGCTATTGAGTTAGATGCCATTTTTATTCTCATCTTAAAAACAAGGGATGTGAGCTAATTAAGCAGAAGGAACTTTAGGGGGCTCCTGCCTGGCTGAGGGGGCTTCCCAGGTGGCGCAGCGGTAAAGAATCTGCCTGCCAATGCAGGAGCCGCTGGTTCGACCCCTGGGTCAGGAAGATTCCCCTGGAGGAAAAAAAATGCAACCCACTCCAGTATTCTTGCCAGGACAATCCCATGGACGGAGGAGCCTGACGGGCTAACAGTCCATGGGGTCGCAAAGAGTGGGACCCGACTGAGTGACTTAACACACACACACACACACACACACACACACGCTCGCTCGCTGGGCTGAGGCCACAGGCACAGTGGTGGCCGTGCCCCCTAGGCAGGACTTCATTGGCTGGAGATTTGATTGGCAGGCGAGCTGACCGGGTTTCTGCCAGAAGCAGCCGGTGCCCTTCAGCCTTTCTTAGACTTCAAGCCCTAAGTAAAAGGGTTTGCGTGCTTTTCAAACGGCCACTTCTGTGCATTTAAAAATTTCCTATTGAAAAGTCCCAGCATTAGGCCATTCACAAAAGGTATCTGGGTCCTTTCTTGGCCGTGACCCGAGCGGTATTCACCGAGGAGAAAAGAGCGTCACAGAACAGCAGCCGGCTTTGGGAGGCCCAGGGACGGCGTCAGCTGGCAGGAAGCTCCCTGAAAGAAACGCAGGAATCCCCACCCGTCCATGGGCTGTCTATTCTCCCCCTTAGAAAAGGGGCTTGCCGTGTGCCAGGCACTGCGGGCATTTTGCCATTTAACCCTCCCGCTGCCCCACGGAGCGGGCCTCTTGTTACCATCTTTGGTTGTTCTGGTTGAGGAACGTGAGGTACAGAGGTCAAGCCACCTACTCAAGGGTCACTAGGGGCAGGGGCGGGGCTGGACTGCTGTTTGTTTGACTCCGCCTCTCGCTTCTGAGAGACACTGCGGGCTTCTCGAGTAACTTGGACGTGGTGGATCAGCGTGAGCTTGGCCTGGGCCAGGGTCCCTTCTCTCTGCCACGTGGAGAGAGCCACAGACTCAGCGCCTTCCAGAGCCCCTGGCGATGACCACCAGGTTCTCTGTGAATGCCCAACCTTTCATATCAAGTCTCATGTTCACAGCCAGAGGTGTTAGTGTCGAAATACGACTTTTGGTTCTGGAAGGTGCTGCTTAGTGAAGAGATGGTCAAACATTTAAGAGGACAAACTAGATTTTGGGAGGTGGGGGTGGGGGTGGATTCTGAAGCCTCAGATGTGTTAATTTCATCTCTCGGTGCTTCAACCCTGCGAGCTCAATGAACAGGGTGAACAGTTTCAAAGTTTTGTATAGGAGGCTAAAAAGTAAGGCTCCTTGTGAAAATACTAGGTGTAAAACTTAGGAAAGAGGAATTCTATTTTCTGTTAATTTCCACTTAAAAACAATGAAGACATACTCCCTGGAAGGAACTGATGCCAAGACGAATGTATACACGTGACCTTTAGAATCCAGCAAAACTATAAAGTTTATTATTTTTTTCTTCCTGATAAACAGGGATTTCTGATGACATAGTAATAAGAAGCCTCAAATGCAAACCTGAGACCTGGAGTGAAAATTCTGGGAGCAATGGTGAGAGAAATAGGAGGCAGGCATCTGGGTAAGGGAGACGCAGAAGGAAGGGACGTGGGAAAGTGAATGTGGGCTGGAGAGGGCAGCAGGTGGGAGGGAATCCTGTTTCTGCAGCTGAGCAGCCAGGGAGTGGTACTCTCCGTCAACTCAGCCCTCCCCTCTCTCCAGTGGGCTGACGCTCACCAGCTTCCCTTGCGGGGTTGATGGGAGAGATGAAGCCTGTACGGTGTGGAGCAGGTGCCTGCCCCTTGGTAAATGATAAAGTAAAGTAAATGATACTTGAAGTGCTCAGTAAATGATATCATTGGCGACGGCATGATTGTGGTTGTAGTTCATGTACATCTTTCCTCCAATTGTGAATTTCACGAATTTGAAAGCTCCTAGCTCTAGCTCTTCTGGGGACCCTGACACAGGTTCAGCTTGGCCATTTCATACCCTTCTCTGCTGAAGGATATCTAGCGCCAAACAGGCTGGCACATCCCCTGCATTGTGTATGAATGAGGCAGTCCATGAATAATGCATGTGAAGCCTGATTATGTAAATCCTCAGGTTTTCAGTACATGACAATGGCCTTTTTTGGGTCCTTTGCTGTCCCATTCTGTGGTCTGGTGTCTCTGCTTTGGGGCCTCGCCTGCCAAGCCCTGGGGCTTGGGGGATGCCTCAGGGAGGGGTGAGCTCTCCAGAGGGCACATCAAAGGGAGAGTCAGAACTCTTTCAGTGGCCCAGCTCTCCCTGGCATTGCTTGGTGTGAAAGGAAACTGTCCTCTGCCTGAGGCAGCCCCATGACACACGCAGACTGAGGTCTGTGATGTTTAATTCAGAACGGTGAGCACTAGGAACACCACATCCAGGCTCCCTCAGAGCAGGACAGCAGCCACTTTCATTTCTGGGGCTACAAGCCAGAAAGCCTGCTGTCTGGAAACTTCCTCCTGGAAAGTTTGCAGAATGGAGGACAGCCTTCTGCAAGGAATTCATCTGACCATCACCTCTTGGTTGAGAAAGGCATCCTTCTATGACCTTCTAAGGCTTGGCCTCCTTAGAGCTCATGTAGGCAACACACTTTTTAACACACAGCACATACTCACAGGCATACACACAAGCATGCGTGCAAAAATACACAGCTCCAAGTTAGAAAGACTAACAGGTACAAGGAGGCAACTGGGGGCCAGACCTGCAAAGAATGCAAGACCTAGGACTAGAGAGATCTGGGGCTAGGTAAAGGCTCTACTTAGGACTTCGTTGGTAGCTCAGACAGTAAAGAATCTGCCTGCAATGCAGGAGACCTGGGTTCGATCCCTGAGTCAGGAAGATCCCCTGGAGAAGGAAATGGCAATCTATTCCAGTATTCTTGCCTAGGAAATCCCATAGGCTGAGGAACCTGGCAGGCTGCAGTCCATGGGGTNTGCCTGCAATGCAGGAGACCTGGGTTCGATCCCTGAGTCAGGAAGATCCCCTGGAGAAGGAAATGGCAATCTATTCCAGTATTCTTGCCTAGGAAATCCCATAGGCTGAGGAACCTGGCAGGCTGCAGTCCATGGGGTTGCAAACAGTCAGACATGACTGAGTGACTAACAAGATTCTGTGAACTACCAGCTACTCTATAAACTTGGACAAGTCTCTTTTTTAATTCGTTGAGCCTCAGTTTCCTCATCTGGAAAATGGGGATCATCATGACAACCAGGCAGGGCTACCAGAGGCATTAATAACCCTGATCATGGCTGCATAGCATGAGTGGAGCCCAATGCCTGCAGACATCATGAAGAGATGGGGGCTATGGTAATTTTCCCTGTTTGCCTGATGCTTGCCTGGAGATCTCCTCGACCTTAGGTGAGAGTGAAGGACCAGGGAGAGTCTGATCTATTTAGGAGTTGCTGTGCCAGTGCCCAGTGGGGCTAGCAACAACTAGCTGCTGACAACAGGAGTGGACGGTCACGGGTGTTAACTGCCAAGAAGACCAGAGACCCCACTACTGACTGCGGTGCAGGCACAGCGTTACAGCGAGCTTCTGGAGCTGGTGTCCAGCTGCTGCTCATGCCTGTCTCGATGTGTGTGGGGACTTCTGGCAGCAGACTCTATTGGGTCTGGGGCAGCACTCACTTCAGAGACCACCTGTGCAGTCAGCTGGCCACAGGGAAGACAGCCTCATCCACCTGCCGAGTCCCAGGCCCTGAGCTGCATGCTTCAGAGCCTGAACAGGTGTACCTTGGCCGGGGAAACGGTCTGGTCCTGAGTTTAGACAGTGAGAGCTTGGATAGGAAGGGTTACCTGTGTTGTACTCAATCCTCACAACAATCCTGCAAGGCAGGTGCTCTTAGCTCCCATTCACTGGTAAGGAAAGTGAGGCTCAGAGAGGGGGACTGATTTGCACAAGGTCACACAGTAAGCAGGGGTTTTTGACCCCAGGACCCACTGAATCTTGTGCCATGTGATAGATGAGATAGCAGGATGAGGGGAGGAGGTGGCCTCTTAGCTGGATCACCAGCCTGAGTGTCAGTCTTGGTCTCTCAAGTCAATGCTCTCACCAAGTTCACACCAGGAAGCAAATCCCTCATCCCCATGCCTTTCCTCTGTGGCTTCCACAGCCTCAAATGCACACCTGTCCATCCCTTTGGTAGACAAACTCCAGCTCTCCTTTGCAATTCATAACAAATGTCAGCACTTGGAAAACACTCCCTGAATGCTCTAGACCGAGCCAAGTACCCTTCTCTGGATCTGAACAGAGCCCTTACCCACTAAGTCAGCCTGAAATCAGCTCTTTACCTGTATGTTCTGCACTGAAAAATATGTCCTTCAAGGACATTCATCTATCTCTATCCGCCTGATCATTCATCTACCTGAACACCTACTGATCCACTGACCTGGTGTCCATCCATCCACCCATCCACCCATCCATCCATCCACTTGTCCTTCCATCCATCCATGTACCAAATATTTACTGGGTTTCTACTATTCTCTGGGTACTCAGAATAGCAAATGGAAAGTCTTCATTCTCAGAGAACTTATTCACTGTGTGTCCCTTGCACCTGGCAGAACAATGAAAGTAAGAACAATAGTCACTACTTTAAAAAATTCAGGGCGTTCGCTAAGCTTATTGTGGCAGTGACTTCGTGTGGCATGGAAGTCACATCATTATGCCGTACACCTTAAACTCGATACCATGTCCATTGCATCTCAATAAAACTGGCAGAAAAATAGTTATCTGCATGGAAAGAACAAGGTAAAATACATGAATTATCAAAAGTTAAAAAAAGTACAGAGGGCACTGTTTATAGCAGTCAAGACACAGAAGCAACCTAATTGGCCACCAACAGAGGAACGGATAAAGAAGACGTGGTGCGTGTACACCATGGAATGTTACTCAGCCGTACAAAGAGGGAAATCCTGCCATTTGCAGCAACATGGATGGACCTAGAGAGTCAGGCAGACAGAGGAAGGCACGCATTATATGATACCACTCGTGTGTGGAGTCTAAAAAACAGATACGAGTGAGCTTATTTATAGAACAGAAACAGACTCACAGTTTGAAAACACACTTATGGTTATCAAAGGGGAAAGGTGGAGGGGGGATGAATTAGGGATGTGGAATTAACACATACACACTACCATATATAAAACAGATAATCAACAAAGACCCGTGTATAGCACAGGGAATGCTACTCAATATTCTGTAATAACCTATCTGGGAAAAGAATCGGGAAAAGAACGGATATATGTATCTGTATAACTGAATCACTTTGCTGTGCACCGGAAACTAACACGAAATTGTAAATCACTAACACGAAATTGTAAATCATTTTAATTTAAAAATTAAATTAAAAAGAAAGAAAGAAAATACAGACAAGCTAGACTCTGAGTCTCAGAGTGGTTAAGACACCTGCCTGAAGTCACACAGTAAATGCAAGAGCTACAGTCTAAACTTAGGTCTGTCTGATGCTAAAGCTATTCTGCCCCTTTCCTTTGCATCAGTAAATTCATACTGTACTGCCTAGATACCGCTGGGGCCTCAGCTGGCCACTTCTAAAGGGGGCTGGGGGGTAGCCTCAGAGACTCTGCTCCAAGCAGACACCACTCACCTTCTGCTGCCTGATGGCCCTGTTGACCCTCTTCTCCTGGTGCAGCTGCTGCTCCATGCGCTCCAGGGCCTCCTTGAGCAGCGCCTTCTCTTCGGCCTCTTTGTAGATGTCGTCCTCCAGCTTGGCCACCTGTGACTGGTACATCTGAACCGACACTTTGCTCTGCCTGAGCACATGGGAAAGACAAAGTCTCTTTCCCCCCCATCTTTCTCACTTACCAGCAATGCCCCTGCCCTGGGAGATTCTCAAGATACTTCTGTGTACGCCTAACTTAGCAGTTTCATTACAAGTGGGAGAGAATAATGAAGTTTGGGGACTAGAGGGCAGAATAAATAGCTCATGGGCTGTGTAAGTGTGGCATGAAGCTGACACAGGTTATATTACCAGCCCCTCCCAATTTCCCAGGGAGGGTCAGGGAACTGATACTGCTGAAAATAAGATGGGATTATGAAACGCACACACATGGTGAACTATCAGACATTCATAAAAGGTGCACCTTACTCCTTAAGAGAGTATAGGCACTTTAACTGCTGCTTTCTGGCCCAGAGGACTTGCCTCCATCAGACCCTGAGTCATGATCCCGCCTCCCCTGCACACCCAGACCTCTGTCCTCCCGTCTTGGTCCAGAGGTCTGCTGCTGCCCTGAGGTTTAGCCTGGACAGTGGAGGTCTGGGCCTTTCTGTGGGGATGTGGGCCCTACCTGAGCTGTTCAATGTCTTTCTCGTATCCTCTCAAAAGCTCCTCTTTTCTCTCCAGCCGGTTCTTGAGTTGGATGATCTTATCGAACACCATATCGAGGTCTCTTTGCCGAAGCTGGTTGACTCTCTCCCTCTCTTTGGGGGATAGGTGTTTCATAGACACATGCCCTGACATATCTTTGATGTTCATCAGACTCCCGAGTGTTTTGCTCATATCCATGTACTACGAGAAAGCGTTTTGCAGGTAAGAGGCTTGGTCCACCACCACTGGTGGCTGCTTTAATGAGGAGTGTGTGTGCTATGCTCACTCAGTCGTGTCAGACTCTTTGCAGCCTGCCAGGCTCCTCTGTCCATGGGATCCCCCAGGCAAGAATACTGGAGTGGGTTGTCATGCCCTCTTCCAGGGGATCTTCCCAACCCAGAGATCAAATCTGCATCTCCTGCACTGGCAGGCGGATTCTTTACCACTGAGCCACCTGGGAAGCCCTTTAATAAGGAGGCAAGTGTCTAGTTCTGTTTCATTCACTTTCTGCAATCAGAGAACACATGCTTTGGAAAGGAGTACAATTGGGCTTTTAAGCCGACTTTCATGTTCCCTGCATCCATTTACGCTATGCCTTTTTGAGAACCAGGGGGAAGATGACAACAGATAGAAACATTTAATCTTGCTACCCAGTTTTCCAAGGAATTCAACTATGCAATTTCCAACCCATGCTGGGATAGTAAATGGGTCTCGCAGAGCTGTAATAACAACTAAATATCTTGAAAGGTTGATGTTTAGTTAAGCTATCTGGTAGTTAACACTGCCTGAGGGGGTTGCAGGTTTGGACAGGAGTGGGACTGATGCAAGGTGTACATACCAGCTTTTCACTGAGATCCAGAGCCTCAGTTACATCTGTTTTCCCTAATTTGTCGGTGGCCATGATGGACCCTGGGCTGGAAAGGCCATTTTGAGGCTGAAATAAAAAAAAGAAATAAAAACTCTCTCTTGGTATCCATTATGATTTTCTTCATCCAGAAGAATAACCCAAAGAATAACCGAAGGACTGGAAAGTTACTAAAGAATAACTTGACAGTTGTTGTTCAATCACTAAGTCATGTCCAACTCTGCAGCCTCATGGACTGCAGCACTCCAGGCTTGCCTGTCCTTCACTGTCTCCTGGAGTGTGCTCAGATTCATGTCCATTGACTTGATGATGCCAGCAAGCCATCTCATTCTCTGTCACCCCCTTCTAGCTGTTTTTTATTCCAGTTTGACTCCCCTGTGAACTGCTTTCTTACAGCTCTGTTCCCATCCCTTAAGAGCATAACTTTTCTTGAAATGACACATCATTAGTCCCGTTCTTTGGTCACTGTCTGTCTTCCCTCTAGACCAGCGGTTCTCAACTGGGGATGACTCTGTGCATTCTCCCTTTACCTGGGACGTTTAGCAATGCCTGGACATGTTGGTGGTTGTCACAACTGCTACTGGCATCTAGTGTGTAGAGGCCAAGGATGCTGCTAAACACCCAGGGACACACAGAGAGTTACCTGGCTGAAAAAATTGGTAGCCCCGAGCCTGAGAAGATAAGCTTCAGAAAAACAGGAGTCCTGTTGCCTTTGCTCGGCTATTCTCTCTCCTGCTCCTTCTCTCCTTTTAATTATTGTCAGCCTTGGAGGTTTCCTGCTCTGTGGTGTCAGTGGTGGGATGAGGGGTTGTTGCCAAGGAGAAGGCAAATCTTGGAAGCAGGATCAGAATATGGGATCCAGCTGAGCTCCCCACCTAGAGATGGTCCCTCCCTTTCCACTCTCAGAGGAGGGTTTGCTCTTAGTAGGAAAACCAACACATTTCTTTCTTTCATTATTTTCTAAAAATATTGTTTTGATGTGGATAAAGGTCTTTATTGAATTTGTTATAATATTGCTTTTGTTTTATTTTTTTTTTTAGCCCTGAGGCCTGTGGGATCCTAGCTCCCCAAAAAAGGTTCAAACACTGCACCCCCTGCATTGGAAGATGAAGTCTTAACCACTGGACTGCCAGGGAAGTCTCAAAGCAACACATTTCTGAAGATTCACATGGCTAGCAAGTGTCTAGAAAAATGAGACTGAATGGTTTTGATTATTTCTTCCAACAGCCCAAGCATGGTTCGGATCCGGCCGTGGCAGCAAACCATGCCCAGCAGGTTCTGTGATTAACCCTAACCTGAGCTGTCCATTGTTATGTGTCAATCAAACGCCCAATCAAACACCTCCCACCTAACAATCAAATTACTTCTGCAAATCTGGGCAGATCAAACTAAGCCCCCTAAGGAAGGAAGGCTTTCTTGAATAATACCGTTGAAATGCCATTTGATAATAATCGCAAGTATCATCTATTAAGTGCTCACTATGAGCTTGGCACTGCATAAGCACTTCACATAATCATCTCCTTTAATTTTTCCATCATCATTTTACAGCTGGGAAACGGAGTCCCAGAAAGGTTAAGAGCCCGCCAAGGTCACTTGGTTTGCAGAGCTGGGATTAGGACACAGGCAGGTCTCTGATTCTAGAACTGTTGTGTCTTCTTAATCATCACGGCTCCCTTCTGCTACCTTCTCTGTGTTCGGGCTTTTGAGTTTACAGAAGGAAGCAAATTTTAGGCAAACTCATGGCATAATGTTATATAACTTGTTGAATATTTTCTGCAGAATGTAACATATGATATGAAAAGGAGGGCCTGGAGATGGACCCGGCCAGCATCAGTGTGATGATACATCCTGCTATGCACATTTGAAAGCCCCCTTTCTGTTCAAACACTGGACCACTGGTACTGCTAGGCACTGACCAATCGATCCAGATGCTAGGCTAACAGGGAGGATCTGACCCTGAACCAGTGATGCCAGGGCACCTGGATAGATCTGCCCTCAGACCCACCCTCACCACGTGTCAGTCACTGCAGAGGCAAATTACCACTCGGCTCTCTACTCGTGAGAAAGTTGGCAAATCAGGTTTTACATCCAATATTTTCTGGACGTTTTTTCCCATCCCGAGAGTCTTTAAGTCTAGAAATGATTCATCCATGCGGTCCTTATGATCTAAAAAAAGAAATGATTTAGACTCAAAAGAAAGGTTCAGGAAGAAGTCACTGGATGTAAAAAAGTCACAGCTGACTGTTAACTGGACGCTTATCATGGGCCAATACTAACCCTCATAATCTGAGGCCCAGAGAGGTCAAATGACTTGTCCAAGGTCACACAGCTAATATGAGGCTACAGCCTCACACAGCTGAGGCACTGAGGTGGCCACAGGTAGGAGGATGGAACTTGAACCCAGGCTTCTAGGGCCTGGCTCAGTGTTCCACCCAGCAACTCTCTGTTTCTTGAGAGCCCCATTCCCTCTAAATAGGGTATTTATCTAGGAAGTTCCCCAAGGTTGATCCTTGAACACCATCAGCCTATGCAAAAGTTTCCATTGGGCCATACTGAAATAAGAAAAAGGACAGTGTTACAAGTTTTTCATGAAATCCTGTTTATTTAGTATCAAGGCCTGCTCTTAACTTGGAGATCATGCCTGCCCATCTTCCCCCAGCCCCCCCCCCCACAACGCATCTTCTTCTTCTTTTTCTTAAAAACTACATCTTTTCACTTATGAAATGATAAGAATAGAAGACAGTGATTCTGGTCAGCCCCCATAGGGAACCCTCAGGTCTGGGGCCCATGGCTAAGCACAGAAGGGGCCACTAGGAAAGAGGGAACTTACTTGAGGAACCAGCCTTCTCAAGTTCTTTAATTCGCGCACGAAGCTCAGATAAGGCCTTTTTCTGACGTTGAATGACCTCCTCATGTCGGGACCCTTTGCATTTGGCCCCGAGATCACTGAAGGACTGCTCCTGCAGCCAGAAAGGTGCAGAGAGCAGCTTTATTAGGGATTGGAATCTCTTTCTTATATTTGAAGAAACATGAACAATTCATGGATTAGCAGAAACCCTGTCACTTAGTACCCTGGAAAATATTGTTAAGGGGCTTCAGCAGAGAAGGAATTTAAAGATTTCATTTCAAATACAAAGTCACATCTAGGAAGATTTCCAACTTCCCTACTGACTTAGCATCACTATAAATAAGAGATCCCCTCTATGTTTCCTCGCCATGTTTTCTTTCTTTCTTTTTTCCTAATATTTTTCTAAGTTTGGGTTTCCACTTGTAATTCTGTTCTCATCTTTGAACAATCATATCAAATTCACTCCTGAAGGGGGGTTCTTTTATTTGGTCTAGTCTCTTCTCCGACCAGGGATCAAACTCATGCCCCCTGCAGTGGATGCATGGAGTCTTAACCGCTGGACTGCCAGGTAAGTCCTGGAGGGACATTTTTCGGTGCTTAGCTGGTAGTAAGGATGGTGGTCTCATATTGCTATGAGGAATTGGATGGATGGGCTCTTGGCTAGTCTAGAGAGATCTAGCAAGTCCTTTCTGGGGTCTCTTCTCCCCTCCAGGCCCCCACCACTCATTCCTTCATTTCCTTCAGTCTCTGTTCCCCATCTCCTCCTGCAGGGGCCTCCCTACTGCCTTGTCCCAAAGAGCCCCCTCCCCTGTGCTACTCAGCCCCAGTCCTGCTGTATCCTTCCTTGGAGGGCTCACCCTCGCTGGACATTTTGTTAGACGTTGCCTTGTTTATCATCTCTCTCTTTTTTCAGAATGTGAACCCTGTGAGGAGGGGCTTCTCAGGTGGTGCCAGTGGAAAATAACCCGCCTGCCAATGCAGGAGATGTGAGAGGTGTGGATTCGATCCCCTGGGTCAGAAAGATTCCCTGGAGGAGGGCATGGCAACCCACTGCAGTATTCTTGCCTGGAGAATCCCTGGACAGAGGAGCCTGGCGGGCTACAGACTATGGGGCTGCAAAGAGTTGGATACAACTGAGCATACACGCATGGACAGAGCTTGTCTCCCATGTAGGCTGTGCTATTCCCAAAGCTCAGCCCTGTGCCCAAGCACAGTAGGAGCTCCATAAATATGGAGCCAGAAGGGGCCTGCCCCAGCGTTCCTGCTGGGACCAAGGTTCAGCCCTGAGAGAATGGGGTGCTGCACTGAGTAGGGCCTCACTAGACCCTGATCCTGGCTCCAGCCAGCTTTCAGCCTGCTTGGCTGGTCCACTTCCAGGGATGTTTCTACACCAGCCTCCCTCTCTTTGAGGGCATATGTTTGCCCTGGGAGTGAACACCAGGAATGTTGTGCATGTGCACACGTGCTGGAGGGTGGAGAGAAGGTGGTGGCTGGTTTTAGGCATGGGGCAGCTGCCAGGCTCGGTGACAGCATTTCCTCTGCCTGGAGAGCTCGGCTGAGCCTGACGTGACCCTTACTCATGGCCCTTCTGGGAATGTGTTTATTTAGAGAAGACGGAGATTCTTTCTCATACAACTCTTAAGCCCTCTGACCCACTCTGCTTTAGAAAGCAGGAAGTAGACTGAGTGTGGAAGGCTGTTCTGAGAAAGAATAAAAGCCCTTTTTCCTTTCATCTTGCAGCCTCCCTCCTCCATCCTCCTCTAATACTACGTCATCACAGAAACTGAGACAGGGCCTCTGGTCAACAATCCTTCCCAGCAAACACCCCAGTCAGAGAGGGTCTTGTGTGGGCAAGAACCTTGAGCATCCTGCTTTGTGCCCAGCACAGGGTCTGGCATACAGCAGGTGCCCAATAGTTGCTGAATGTGTGAACTAACACAGGCCAGGACTTGCACTGCTGCTGCTACTGCTGCTAAGTTGCTTCAGTCATGTCCGACTCTGTGTGACCCCATAGACGGCAGCTCACCAGGCTCCCCCGTCCCTGAGATTCTCCAGGCAAGAACATTGGAGTGGGTTGCCATTTCCTTCTCCAGTGCATGAAAGTGAAAAGTGAAAGTGAAGTCGTTCAGTCGTGTCCGACCCTCAGCGACCCCATGGACTGCAGCCTACCAGGCTCCTCCATCCATGGGATTTTCCAGGCAAGAGGACTGGAGTGGGCTGCCATTGTCTTCTCCGGGTCCTGCACTAAGAGCTTGGATTTCAACAGGAATGAGACCTGCTTCCGGCCCTGGGCGCTCACAGCTGCGGAACCGGCTGCAGCCCCATGGCTGGGCTGCCCGAGTAAGGAGGAGACGCTGCTGCTATAAAGGTCTCTGGATGGTGACGGGAGCCAGGGCCAGCCAGCGGGGCCACTGAGCCCTCTCCCTCACACTGCATGTGGCCCTGGCTCCCTGCTGTTTGGCAGGGGAAAGGCATCTTTGAGGAAGCAGGCAGGCATGCTGAGACATTTGGCCCTGTTTCCAAGAGAAAGTCCAAAGCGCACTACTGAAATGCCCTGGTCTCTAGTTTCATAAAGCGAAGGGAGAAAGGAGATCCCTAGACTCCAGGAAACCTGGGGCTTCGAGGAAGTGCTGTGCCCACGGTCAGCCAATGACGGATCATGGGGAGTACCACTGCCCGCCACAGGGACAGATGGGAGCCACCGAACAGGACCACGGCATGAAGGCACGGTTCTCCATCGATGATGTGGCCCTGTGCACTGCCTGGCTGGGACTTCAGGCGTGCGAAGGCCTCTGGGCAGAGATCATCAAGTCAGCCACGGAGCATAAATGGCCTGGCATTTGAGCCCTTTCAGGCCTAATTTAGGACATCCCCTGGACATCTCAGAATCACACTTAGGAATCTGTTCTGTGTACTTACCAAGGGCTTCCCTGGTGGCTCGGACAGTAAAGAATCTGCCTGCAATACAGGAGACCTGGGTGTGATCCCTGGGTCTGGAAGATCCCCTGGAGGAGGGCATGGCAACCCACTCCAGTATTCTTGCCTGGAGAAAAAAAAAAAAAAAACCTATCAAATAAATATATGTATTTGTAAGCTTGTACATGTTTGTGTGTGTAAGTTAAATTTGTTTCTCAACAATCCCGTGATGGGGTGGCTGGCATTATGCCCATTTTCCAGATGAGGGAATTGGTACCAGGTTGCAGGGTTTCTGAGTGGAGGAGTCAGGATCGGAACCCAGGCAGACGGGCTCCAAGCCTGAACTTCAACCGCTGACTGTAGGAGGGTGTGGTGGTTTCTGTGAGGAAGAGGGCTGACGGTACCTGTGCCCAGCTGATGATAACTTTATACATTTCACATAAGCAAGTCATGCTTTGAGAACTTAGAATGAAGATGTTTTCAAAAGCAAAGAGAGCCTCCATCGGGCTCTTTCTTAGTTTATCTTTCTAGCTGCCCCCGGGGATGGAGCAGGTGCTCACCTCTTGGCTGCTCAAGAAAATATCGGTGTGGACTGGCTCTATCTGCACCGAAATGTCACACATCTTGGTTGCGTTCCTAGGCTTCTGTTCCTTCCCCTTGTGCAGCTGGAGTTTTTGTTTCTCTTGGGACGCCCTGGGGGCAGAGAAGATGAGTCACTGAGCAGGAGGGTGGCTGGCCGTGCAAGGTCTGGGAAGCAAAATTACCTTTGTACTCACAAGCAGAAGCGGGAAAGGGACTCCATGTTTACAGGGAGCTGAAATCTTGGAGCCTTCAAGCTCCTGCCTGAGGGTTTCCAGATAATTGAGCTTGCTGGCTAGTGACCAGGGAGGAAGGCCCCTCTCCATTCTTGCCTCCTGCACTGGGTCTTCAGGATACCTGCTGTGGCATTTATGGGGGGCATTTAGTGCCTGTCTGGGCTTCCCTGATAGCTCAGGTGGTAAAGCGTCTGCCTACAGTGCAGCAGACCCGGGTTTGACCCCTGGGTCAGGAAGATCCCCTGGAGAAGGAAATGGCAACCCACTCCAGTATTCTTGCCTGGAGAATTCCATGGACCGAGGAGCCTGGTGGGCCCCAGTCCATGGGGTTGCAAAGAGTCGGACACAACTGAGCGACTTTCCTTAGTGCCTGTCTGCTATCTAACACCTGGTATATGTCAACCCTTCTANAGAAGGAAATGGCAACCCACTCCAGTATTCTTGCCTGGAGAATTCCATGGACCGAGGAGCCTGGTGGGCCCCAGTCCATGGGGTTGCAAAGAGTCGGACACAACTGAGCGACTTTCCTTAGTGCCTGTCTGCTATCTAACACCTGGTATATGTCAACCCTTCTATTTCTCATAACAGTCCCATGAGCTAGGGACTCTCCTTGCCCCACTTTACAGCCCAGGGAAGAGACACGGCAATTTCCCTGTGGTCATAGAACTTATAGATGAAGGCACCTGGCTTTGAATCCAGGCAGCCTGGGCCTGGAGCCTGTACTTTTAACCACAATGTGAATCCACCTTGGCCATGAACCATGAGGCAAATGAAGCTATGGGTTATACATGAGATATCAATTTTATTCAAACTTTCTTGGGGGAAAACATTAATCTTATGTCAAAATATGGATAAACTATGGATGAAAATGCAAACTCACATATGTTTCATAGACAAACCTGCAGAACAACAACAATTTATTTAGTTTAAGCTGACCTCCAGTTTACACGTTTGTTCAGTCAATATTTATCAAGTTCCTTTACATGCCAGGCATCGTGTGAACGGTGGGGAGTCAGTAGCAGGCAGGCAGACAATTCAACAGGTGGGAGCAGCCTGGCTGTGTGAGAAGCGTTGGATCAGGTGACATGCTGAGGGACCCTGGGCAGAGCAGGAGCCCTTGGCTATGTTTGCTGAGGGTGAGTAAAGGAGGATTTCCTGGAGGAAGCCGCATTTAAACTGAGACTTATCTGAAATATCGGGCAGGAATCTCTGAGATGCTCAGAACTGAGCAAAGTTTTAAATGATGAGGTTGTGAAGCAATGAAATGTATGTCATTCAATCATTCATCTACTCACTCATTCAACTCTTTAACCATCATTGACTGAGCCCTTCCTTTCTCTATGCCAGGCTCCCTGGGTACTTGGGTATGCCTGGGCTCCCCACACCTGCTGTGCAGGCCTTCCCACCCACCTGAGAGCCTGCTTGAGGACCTCCAGCTCCTTGTCCTTCTTCTCCACCAGGCTGGTCATCTGCACCATCTTGTCCTTGAGCATGCTCAGCTCACTGCTTTGTTGCTGGACCAGTGCCACGTTCCGCTCCAGTTCCATCTTCTGCTTCTCGTTCAGTTCCCCTGGGGGGTACATGCAAGCTGTTGGGGGTGGGGTCTCTTGCCTCGGGTCTCCTGGAGGGCCGTAGCAGATCTGCCAGGCCTCCAAGAACCACGAGGCGGTTCACCCTCCAGGAATTCTCAGGGGGCTTCAATAACGGCCAGGAGGTCTGCTTGCAAAAAAAAGAAAAAACCAACAAAACCGCCCACTAGCATCACCTTTCGATGAGCACCGGCGCCACGAGGCAGCCTGTGTGGCGCCCGCCTGGCCCCAGCTGTCAGGGCCTGTGTGCCTGTGGCATTTTAGGGCACCTTCAGCAGCCTGCTTCTGCATCTGCTTGCCTAAGGCTTCTGAGCCCTCTGGAGACAGCTCAGCTCACGTGTCTGCCAGAGGCAACAGCCTCCAACTGAGGCCTGGTGGAGACAGGCTGGAGCCCACAGCCCAGCCCCCTCCCTGTCCAGGTGGCACTTGGAGGGCTGTGACCACATTGCTCCCCAGCATCAGCCCCTCCCTGGAAGAATTAAGCTCTGTCGCCTACTGTGCCTGATGACAGACAGCACGGCAATTCTTTATCTGCTTTCTGCTCTTCCCCGTCTCACTTCCCTTCCATTGCTGTTTTCCCTTGGATCATCTCTCAAATAACCACCTGCAGTGGAATTCTGGTCTCGGGGTCTGCTTCTGGGAAAATCCAAACTAAGACCCCTACATTGTCTCGGATCTTCATAGCAACCCTACAAGGCAGTTCCTAGTAACAGCCCCACATCACAGGTGCAGAAACCGAGGTTCACAGAGGTCAAGGGACTTGTCTAAAGTCACCCATCTAATGAATAGCAGATAAAGAACTGGGTCCAATGCCTCCTGATTCTAGCCTATCTGCCGCAAGTTCTCATATCTTGGAAGGGGGAAATCCCTCTTTGAAAAATCCTGCTATAAAAGTCCTGGGGACATCAATTGGTCCAGACACAGGGAGTAAACACAACTGAAGGTCTGGGATGCACAGGGCTTGAGATGGGGACCAGATAAAAGGAATGTTCTTCATCCTCCCTCCACCCTCTCCTAAACCTAATTATACCTCCCGACTCCTGCCCTTTGGCTAACTGGAAGCTAGGGATGGGAAAGAAGAGGCAGCTCTAATAAGCAAGAAGAATGCAGGCAGAAATAAGTCTGGGGAGAAGAGGAGCCAAGTAGGAATACTCAGCCAGACTTGTGCCCAGCCGGAAGAGAGCAGATCTCAGAGCTATCTTGCCCCTGATGTCGCCGTGAGGGACAGGAGGAGACCCAACAGGCAGATGTGTGGCAGGTGTTTTTGCATCAGAGGCAGGAGAGACCTAGGGTACACTTACTCTAGGTCCATAAGCTGGTGGGCGCTAGGACTTGTGCTGGCTGGCCTGCCAAGTGAGGGGGCCCACGAATGACCTCCAAGCCTTTGCTCCTACAGACAAACCCTCTGTGGCTACAGAGATTCTCCCGGAAAAAGAAAGCTGCATTTCTGCTCAGAGGTGTGGAGCCATGTGAGAATGCTTCCTGTGATCCCATATCAAATGAAATCAGTTCAGTACCCGCAGCTTTTGCTGATCCTGAGTTACAAGTGCTGTGATGGCCCAGGACAGCAGGTTGAGGTGGGGTTTAAATGCCCAGCTTTCCAACCCCGAAGACCCAATTCTTTCCTTTCTCAAAGTGGGTTGGTAAATCGAGAAACATGGGTAATTGTACAAACCTCTCAGGTCTGACATTCGGTTATGAGCTTCAGTCAGGTTCTTCCTTAACCTCATGATGATCTCCTGCTGAGATAGGATCTCCTTCTGAGCAGTCAATAAATCCTCTCTGAAATTCACACACACACACAAAAAACAGACCAAGTCAGTTCAGCTCCATCTCTGTGGTGATGTTCCAGTGCCTGGAAGGGGAAAAGTGCAAAGGCAATGTGATCTTCCATCAGTGATGGTCCAATGTGGGGATGATGCCACCCCCAGCAAAGGTGATAAGCACACTCTTGAAAAGTTCTCAAAACAAGAATCTGTTTTGATGCACCTTCATTATAAAGAAATACTTGGAGGAGACAGAACAAAGGATCCTGGCTGGGTTTGCTCTGAGGCTGAAATACAACTGATATCAAAAGGACACCTCTTCCTGCTCAACTGTCTGTCAGCAGGAACCAATGCTCTCGTGGACTTTCGATCTTTGGTGCAAAGAAGAGGGAAGACTACTTTTGTGTGTGCGTTCATGGATTCTTCGAGGATGAGGAAAAAGAGAGAGAAGAGGACAGTATGGCTCCTGTGCTCTCACCAGCTTCTTTTAATTCCTGATGGAGAGAAGAGGGGCCACATGAGTGGGTGGTGTTCAAGTGACCCTTTGGGGATGCAGGGGCTCCGAGGCCCAGAGAACTAAGTGGGGACACAGAGAGGGTGGATGAGGGCAGGTCCTTGGTCCCACACCCCAGAAGGTGCATCTTTGGGATCACAGTGATCAGGGTGGCTGACTGGGAGGTGATGTTTCATGGGAGGGGCCCAGGGTGATGGCGGGAGAGGGACCTTGAGGGCCTTATGAGCAGGTATGAGACACTCCAGCCCTGAGACAAGCATATTATGTGTGTGTGGTGTGTGTGTGTGTGCTTGCATGTGTGTGTATGTGCATGTGTGTGTTAGGGCAGGAGGAAACACTGCAATGGGGGTTTAGAGATTGAGTCTCTCAGTTCAGTTCAGCTCACTCGCTCAGTCACGTCTGACTCTTTGCGACCTCATGCACTGCAGTACGCCAGGCTTCCCTGTCCATCACCAACTCCCGCAGTTTACTCAAACTCATGTCCGTCGAATTGGTGATGCCATCCAACCATCTCATCCTCTGTCGTCCCCTTCTCTTCCTGCCTTCAATCTCTTCCAGCTCAGGGTCTTTTCTAATGAGTCAGTTCTTCACATCAGGTGGCCAAAGAATTGGAGCTTCAGCTTCAGCCTCAGTCCTTCCAATGAATATTCAGGACTGATTTCCTTTAGGATGGACTGGTTGGATCTGCCTGCAATGCAGGAGACCCCGGTTTGATTCCTGGGTTGGGAAGATCTGCTGGAGAAGGGATAGGCTATGCACTCCAGTATTCTTGGGCTTCCCTTGTGGCTCAGCTGGTAAAGAATCCACCTGCAATGTGGGAGACCTGGGTTTGACCCCTGGGTTGGGAAAATCCCATGGAGAAGGGAAAGGCTACCCACTCTGGTATTCTGGCCTGGAGAATTCCATGGACTATAGTCCATGGGGTCGCAAAGAGTTGGATACGACTGGGTCTCTGGAAAGATAGTGTCACCGCATTTGTATTCACAGTCTTTTGAACTACAGCCTCCTCTTATATAGACCTTAGAAGGCGGTGTCTGTGTTTATTATGGAACAAAGCAGAATACTTGCAGGCTGTGTGTGAAAATTGAAATAAAAAAGATTGGTGATCATTGGAATGGATCACACACATACACATGCATGTCTGTCTGTCTGTCTATCTAATTTCCTTGGCCATGACTCTTCCAACTTGAGGATGAGACTGCGTCGAGTGTGTCCATCATTAAGGAAGTGAACCAGAGAACAACTTGAGGCTGATTCTTTTCCAGTCACGGCTACTGTTTTCTTTACAGAGTTTAGGAGGAGACACAAACTTTACAGGAGGAGACAAACTTTTCAGAACGTGGAGATTAAGAGTCTGACTATCATTGCCTTCTTGGGATAAAACCTGTGTGATGTGAGACTTTGGTAATTGGTATTTGGGGCAGGGCTCAGGCTGGTGGCTTGCCCTCTTTGAGAAACTTTCTGAATCCTTTCCCTGCATCATGTTACCGCCTTCTGCTTTGTATGATGCTTGGAGATGTCTTTCAGGATCTTTCCCATCCATGGGTTTTGTTTCTCTGGAAATTGTCAGCTCTTTGAGGGTTGGGAAGATCTCCTGGAGAAGGGAATGGCTACTCACTCCGGTATTCTTGCTTGGAGAATTCCATGGACAGAGGAGCCTGGTGGGCTGTAGCCCATGGGGTCACAGAGTCAGACATAATTGAGTGATATCACTTCATTTCTTTGAGGCTCCAGATATGGAACTTTGGTGGGAGGGATCTTCAGGGTCGTTTAGTCTAACCTCTTCACTTTTAACCCTCTCTGGGATCCCACTCCACCAAGCGATTTCCACTGTTTTCAAACCCCAAAATAGGCTTGCCTCGGGCAGGTCTTTGGGGAAAATAGCTAAGCAGTAGCATTAGCTGGCATTCATGTGCCTCCTTATCTCACAAGCCAGGGCTGCTGAGGCATAGGAGGGGACGTGACCTGCCTAGGGCTACATACCTGGAGAGTGTTGAGTTTAGGATTTAAACTTAGATCTACCCGGATCTTTCCATGACAATAGCCTGACTTACTAAAGGGACTGAGAAACTCAACCAGCAGCAAAGACTGCACAGACTCAACTCTTGTCAGATTCTGACAATGTGACCAGAAGCAGGAGTCCCATCCAGTACTCACATCAGGTGGTCGCACGTTGCATCTTTGGAGCTGCTCTCCCCTAGAGGTGCTGCTGCGGGGTCCGGCTGTGCGTCCCCCTCCTGGGCTGAATCAGAGGGACACGTGAGCGTCATCACAGTCCTCGGGCAAGAGATATTTTCCTTCCCCTTTGCTTATCAACAGAGCAAGCCTTCTCAACTGACAGTCCTTCCCTCCACCCCCAGCCCTCTCCACCTGATGAGAAGAAACACCCTGTGTTCTGTGTCACAGGCTGCCCTTCCCCCACGCATGAGCTCGTGACATCTTTCCAGCTACTCTCTGAGGTGGTGGTGCTTCCCAGGTAGCTCAGTGGTAAAGAAGCCGCCTGCCAATGCAGGACACATGGGTTTGATCCCTGGGTCGGGAAGATCCCCTGGAGGAGGAAATGGCAACCCACTCCAGTATGCTTGCCTGGGGAATCCCATGGACAGAGGAGCCTGGTGGGCTACAATCCATAGAGTCATAAACAGTCGCACACAACTGAAGCAGTTANACATGGGTTTGATCCCTGGGTCGGGAAGATCCCCTGGAGGAGGAAATGGCAACCCACTCCAGTATGCTTGCCTGGGGAATCCCATGGACAGAGGAGCCTGGTGGGCTACAATCCATAGAGTCATAAACAGTCGCACACAACTGAAGCAGTTAACACCCACTGATACCACTGACAGCTGAGGAAGTGAGCACAGCATTGCTGGGACCTGCTGGTAACCACTTGGTGAAGGGGTGAGAGGCAGAGCCTTAACCCCTGCCTGGGTCGCACCTCCTGCCCCATTTCCTGCTCTCCGCTCAGATAAGAGCCGCATCCTGTGCTCACCTCCCAGTTACTCTTCAGCCCACTGCCCCCATCCTCAGTTCACTTGCTCGTTTATTCGTTCAACAGATGCCTATGGAACATCTGCTTGATGGCAGGCACAGCTCTATGTCTGGGTGACAAAGAAGTGTCCCAGCTGGAACGCCCTCCCTCTGACCTGGACCTGGGCTGGGAACCGAGTCCTGGCCTCTGCTCTTGACGTGGTGCCCTGTTCATGCCAGGTCCCCTGTCAGGGCAGTGACCTGGCAAACTGTAGGGATGCTGCCTGGTGGTCCACAGCTGAACCCCCAGTGTCTAGAATGAGCTCAGGACACAAGAGCTACTCAGCTAAGCGTGCTGAATGAACGTATCCATGAGGTGAGTCCTGACAGCTTGTCAGCTGGCTTGAGACTAAGACCATGGTTCTCAACCAGGAGTGAGTTTACCCATAACGGGACGTTGAGCCATGTCTGGAGACATTTTTGGCTGTCACACTGGAGTGGGAGGCAGGCATGCAGTGGGTAGAGGTCAGGGACACTGCTCAACACCCTAAGTGCATAGGAAGGTCCCCAAGAAAGAGTGCTCCGTTCCACGTGCATGCTCAGTCACTCAGTTGTGTCCCACTTTTTGCGACCCCGTGGACTGTAGCCCTCTAGGCTCCTCTGCCCATGGGATTTTCCAGGCAAGAATACTGGAGTGGGTTGCCAGGTCCTTCTGCAGGGGATCTTCCCGATTCAGGCACTGAACCCACATCTCCTGCATTGGCAGGCGGATTCCTTACTGTTGAGCCGATCTAGCCCACATGGCAATATTAACGCTCAGGATGAGAAACACTAGGCTGAGGCCTCTACTTCCAGAACTCTTCTCCAAGAGCTCACTGTCTTCAGTTTTATCTGTCACCCTTGGTCATTCAGGGCAAATAAGTAAGTGCTCACAACTCAGTTCTTTCTCCAGGCTTTTTTTTTTTTTTTTTTAAAGAGATAAACCCCAGCTGGTTGTGAAAAAGCATTAGACAGACCTGCAAATTGCTGATGGCAGAGAGATGCCTTTGAAAGGCCCCTGCCCGGGACGCTTCCATGGGGAAAGGACGGTTCCTGTCGTGTGTCCTGACACCCCTCACAGCCCCGCCAGCCTGTGATGCTCCTTGGCTGACTGGCTCAGCACAAAGCCTGTCTCTCTTCATCATGTTACTTCTGCTGAACCTGGGCCTGGAGGGCACCCAACCTTGCAATGAGACAAGGACAGGGGCCTCCAGACAACAGAGGGGCTTTTTAAACGAGACGCAGACTTATTCTTGTCCACCAGCCTGGAGGGACCCACAGGGTCATCAGAACCCACCCTGCACACTAAGGTTCCCTTGGCGTCTCTTTGGACCGACCTGGGTCATTGTCCTTCAGCGTGGCGATCTCTCCTTCTATCTTTCTGTGGTGTTCGGTCACTTTCTGCAGTCTTTCCTCGAGGCTCACGATCGTCTGGGAGTGCTGCTTGATTTGTTCCTTGTATTCCATGATTTGTTTTTCAAATTCGTGCTTCTGCGATTCCTGCTCCTCTTGGAGGGCCATTACTGTGTGCTGCTGCAGCTGCATCTGCTCCTCCATCATGATCTGGGGAAACACACATGGTTCGTGTGATCTTGGGAGCTGGGTAAGATGCCGAGAACAGGAACGACACGACCCCTCTGCACCCACTGGCACTGAGCTCTGCCTGCCCCAGGACCTTTGCACGTGCTGGTCCCTCTGCCCATACACTCCTCCCCAGCTCCTCACAAGGCCGATTCCATCACCTCCTCTGAGAGGCCCTCCTGGACTGCCTATCTAAAGGAGACATCATCCTGAGGCACTTATTACCATGTGAACCATCTCATGTCTTTATTTCTCACTCCCACTAGAATGGAAACTCCATGAGGGCAGAAACTTACCTTTTCTTATTTACCCATATGCCCACAGCATCAGAGCCCAGATCCCTGCCACAGCATCTAGACCCAGATGCTCAATAAGTACTGGTTGAGTTAATGAGTGAACAACTTTATAAGAAAAAAGTGAATAAATTTGTATTTCTTAAAAACAAAAGTTACCAGTGGCGTCCTGATGGTGAGTCACACCCCATCCCATGACCACCCTCCCTGCTTGCAGCCGCTCTGCACACCTGAGTCTCAGTGCCTCATCCTTGCTCCCCTCCTGCTCCCCCCACCCCTTCCTCTGCTCTCAGGATGAGGTCATTCTCCTGCCACCTGGATGACATCATTCTCCTGCTCTCAGGATGATGTCATCCTCTCGCTCTTCATTCCCGGTTAACACGATGGGCCTCTGATCTCCGAATGCAGAAATTTTCTGCCCCAGATGCTCACACATGCCCCCTCCTTCAACCATCACTCCACCAAGGCTCTCTTCCAACTTTAGTCTTCATGTCTCACTTCCTTCCCCAAATCTAATGTGCCACCAAAAGTTTGGGCAACTTTTGAACTTTGATATCCCTACCCTCGGTTCAGTCTGAATGCTTTATCTTCTCCAGGAGACAGTCCCTCTCCCACAAGAGACCTGCCCCCATCCCCAAGCCCAACCTCTATCTTTCCAGCAACTCCATGTGCCATCACTGCCCCCCTCCATGGTGCCCTGGCTGGAAGCTCACCCACCTCCTTGGCTCCTCCCTCTCCTCAGGACTCCTGTCCTATCAATCAGTTAACAAATCCTGCCATTCCTGGTAACTCCCTCCATAGCAACTCCTTTTCCCTACTCCTCTGCTACCCTGAGTGTCCAGGTCCTGTGATTCAGGACCTTGGGAATGGCCACCACGTGCCACACCCCTGAGCTGCTGTCTCCAAGCCTAGTCCCTCTTGACTTCCCTCTGCCAGGTCAGTCCTTATTTCGTCCTTGTCCACAGACCTGCTGGTTAAATGTATGAATGACAGGTCATTGCAATATTGAGCCCTGATGGTGAAGGGCCTTGAATGTCAAGTTAAAACTGAAAAATGCTATCTTAAATTCTATGGAATCATCACTGGCCCCTAAATTCCAGGGCTGCTCAGTATGATCCTGGGAATAGCCTGAACTATATCATCTTAGAAGGCCCTGGAGAGAGGGTGTCATAGCTTCTGTCTACCTTTCATATTAAATTAATGCTTCTCAACAGAGGGTGATTCCCCTCCCCCTCCCCCTACACCGGGGGAGATTTGGCATAGTCAGAAGACATTTCTGGTTGTCACACCTGGGGTAGGGTGCCTCTGGCATCTTCTGGGTGGAGCTCAGTGGGTGCTGCTGCACATCCTAAAATGCACAGGACAGCCCCCCTCCCCCCATGAGAGTTACCCACCCAGAACATCACCAGTTATGGAGGCTGAGAACCCCTGGTCTAAACTACACATGGCATCGTGGTCTTGCGTTGAAGGGAAAATTCTCCCGTCCCCGGAAGGCACTGACTTACCATTTTCGTCTTGGCAGTTTCCAGTTCAGCTAACGTTTCATTTAATTTCATGGTGAGGTTCTCTGCTTTCAGACTTTCAGCCATCTTTGTTTTCTGAGCCTTCTCTAGCATGGCCAGTGCATCATTTAATTTATTATTTAAAATATCTTCTTTTTGCACTTTTAAATCCATTTCCTAGACAAACAGCAAACATCAAATGAAGAGAAATTCAGGTGTAAATATTTACCCCAGCCTCCTCCTTCCCCTGTTTTCAGAGAGGAGGGGACCTCTGTTCTGTTATTGTTCTGTCGATCTTTTTAAAGTCTGAAGTCCATGCTTTCTCTGGAAGGTTCCAATTACTGCAGAACTCAAATTCAGCTGAGATCTACCTCCTTGAGATTTCTGGCCCCTGAGCTCAGTTCTGTCACCTGGAGCTCATTGAACAAGTTTTATTTCTCTCTTATGAGACAGCCCTTTAAATATTAGAGCAGGCTGTCATGTCTCTCCCTAAATCTGTCTTCCAGGATAAATGTGCCAAGTTCTTCACCCCCGAGTCACAGGACCTGTGTTCAGGACATTCCTCCAACTTACTCCGTGACTTAGGCCCTGGGATGACCTCCCCTGGGGACCCTGGGAGGTTAGACTCCAGTCACCGTGTCCCCAACATCTTCTACCTTCTCCTCGGACCCATTCTTTCCATCTTTGTCAAAATCCTACTCTCTTTCTTGAGTCCCTTCCCAAATAGTGCAGAAAGTGGGCTTTGTGACAGGCATTGTGCTGGGGATGGATGGACTTCATCTATTTTTTTGACTTCACTTTTTAGAGTGGTTTTAGGTTCACAGTAAAACTGAGCAGAAAATTCAGAAAGTTTTCCTTTAACTCCCACCCCCGCCACAGGCACAGCCTCTCCTACCATCAACATCCCTCATCGGATCATCTCATTTGTGATAACTGATGAAACTACATTGACACATCATTAGCACCTAAAGCTCATAGTTTACATAAGTGTTCAACTCAGTGGTATATACTCTACGGATTTGGACAAATGTATGATAACATGTATCCACCATTATGGAATTACACAGAATAGTTTCCCTGTCCTAAAAACCCTATGTACTCCATCTATTCATCCTCCTTCCACCCCTTACCAATCCCTGATCTTTTTATTATTGCCCTAGTTTTGCCTTTTCCAGAAAGTCACATAGTCAGAATCATACTGTATGTAACCTATTCATGAACATTATTTAATCCTACTTGAAACATATTCAGGCTTCCCTAGTGGCTCAGATGGTAAAGAATCTGCCTGCAATGTGGGAGACCTGGGTTCGATCCCTTAGTTGGACAGATCCCCTGGAGGAGGACACGGCAACCTACTCCAGTATTCCTGCCTGGAGAATCTCCGTGGACAGAGGAGCCTGGCAGGCTATAGTCCATAGGGCGGAAAAGAGTCGGCAACGACTGAGTGACTCAGCACAGCACAGCACAAAACACATTCTCGAGGTGCAGTGCTCGGCATTCCCAGACATTGCTGGTGGCAGTGAAAACTGGTGTGACCTTTCTGAGAGGGTCACTTGGGAACCTGTTTCACGAGCCTAAAAATGTTCATATCCCGTGACCCACTGATCCCACTTTTGGAGATGTATCCTAAGGACATAACCCCACACGTGCACAAAGCCCCTGACACAGAGCTGCTCAGCCAAGCAGCTTTTCACTCCACTGAAGAGAGAGACACCCCCGAGCCCAAGGGTAAATGAATCAAGGTTCACCCAACACAGTGCAAACCCAGGTCATCCTTTACTGGCGTGTTGTAGAAGAAAGTTCAATGATATGTGGATGTACTTGTAACACATTAAGTCAAAACGCAGCATGCACAGTTTAACAGTGTAAATAACTTTGTAACAAATCGATATTTGTCCATGTCTGTCATAGTGATCATCATAAAGCTGGTCTGGAAGGAATCACATCAAAATGTCATCAGTGGACTTCTTTGGTCCAGTGGTTAAGAATCTGTGCTTTTAATACAGGGAGCGTGGGTTCAATTCCTGGTCAGGGAACTATCATCCCACACACTGCATAGCGCGGCCAAAAGAAAAAATAAAATAATTTCATTACTGTTAACTCTGCTCGGTGGACTCATGAATGATTTTTCCATACTTCTAAAAATTTCTAGAGCAGTTACTCCTTTTATTTTTTTAACTTATTCTTAATTTTTTGGCTGTGCCACATGATATGTGGGATCTTAGTTCCTCCACCAGGGATTGAACCCATGCACCCTGCATTGGCAGCATGGGGTCTTAACCACTGGACTGCCAGGAAGATCCCAGGTGCTCATTTTACAACTGGGAAATTGATTTTTTTTTTTTTTTTTGAAACAAAACAGAGCATAGTTCTCATCATGTGATGCCTGTGAGCCTCGCCTGGGAGAAGCTTTATTCTCTGCGTATCACCACTGAGCTCTGTCTGTTCTTATTTGGGGTCATGATGTGGTCGTTACTGTTGAGAAGTCCCAGTGCAGACAATGTGCAGACGTGGCCTGAGGAGGCGCCCCCTGGGGGTCAGTGGCAGGCACAGCACAAAGCGGAAGCACTCCAGCTGCCCCCCGGAATCCACAAAGAACTGAGATGGTTTATTTGACGGGCCATGAAGTTGCCTCAGGGCAGAGCATGCTGCCTGGCGTCTTTGTTCCTTGCCAGCTACTCAGCAGCTTACTCAAGTTCAGGGTTCCAGCAGGTCTGAATTTATTTTTCTCCCCTCTCTCCTCTTTCTCTCATATAAATCCTGTTTTCACCTGTAGAGATGAAATCAGTTTTTCAAATGCTCTCCTGTGTGTGCAAGTAAAACGGCATGCAAATAAGCCTCTCTATGGCTGACTGGGTCTTTGACCTTGAACTTCCTTGGTCTATCCTGGTGAATGGGGAGTCCCTGGGGTGGAGTCCCATTTCTTAGCACCTGATGTGATGCCATCAGCCTGCCTGCAGGGTTGTCACAAGATCTTGCTTGCCCTCTGGTGTCACTGTTGTTTTCTCTAAGGCCGTTGTTGACGACACTGTTGGTTGCGTTACAGAGTCTCCTCTGTCATGATCCTGAGGACAGATGTTCTCTGGGTTGAGTACCCAGAATGGTCTAATTTCCAGGAGCACTTGGTCCATTTTGTCTAGTGAACTTCATGGCCACTGGGTGTTCACTTTCACTGTGCTAATAAAAACTGTGACCCATTCATTGATTTTGTGATACACACTTTTTTTTATTTGCATTAATCTCATCCCTAATCCATTTTCTGCCCCAAATAATCTACTTTAAAATTCTAATTCCTCCTTTTCTCCTACCCCTAACTGAAGTATTTTATGGAGGAGCCATGTGAATCATTGGGGAAACAAGGCTGCATGGAGAGATGGCCCCTCTTGGGCTCCCTCTTGGGCAGTGTCCACCTGCCCACAAGGAGTCCTACACATGTGCATCAGCCCAGAGCTGACAGCTCTCACATCATTTCACCCAGCTCATCCTCTGGACACACTCCAGTTGGCAAAGACCCCTCTTAAAGTGGTGCTAGGGTGTGCATGCTGCACATGCGTGCTCAGATGTGTCCAACTCTTTGTAACCCCATGGACTGTAGCCCTGCCAGTCTCCTCTGTCCATGGAATTTTCCAGGCAAGAATACTGGAATGGGTTGCTGTGCCCTCTTCCAGGGGATCTTCCCAATCCAGGGATTGAACCTTGGTCTCTTGCACTGCAGGCAGATTCTTCACCACTATGCCACCTGGGACGCCCATGTGAAAGTGAGGTCGCTCAGTCGTGTCCGACTCTTTGCGACCCCGTGGACTGTAGCCCACCAGGCTCCTCAGTCCATGGGATTTTCCAGGCAAGAATACTGGCGTGGGTTGCCATTTCCTTCTCCAGGGGATCTTCCCGACCCAGGGATTGAACCTAAAGTGTCTCCCGCCTTGGAGGCGGACACTTTATCGTCTGAGCCACCAGGGAAGCAGGGATAGGTAATCCAGACAGGGTTTACTGGCACCTTGAGCAGCGTCGTTCCAAGAGCACAAGCACCCCTTGGACTGCAGTTAAAAGTGCAGATTCCTGAGTCCACTCTATAGAGAGTGAATCAGAATCTCTGGGGCTAAAGTCCAGGGATTGGGCATTTAAAATTACCCCCATCCCCCACAGTGATTCTATGCATATTAACGTTAGGGAAACGTCCTTCAAAGAAAATGATCCAAGATTGATGTGAATAGACTTAAAGACTTGTTTGGTCCCATCTGATCTTGACAATCCTTTGAAATTGTATTTGCCTGTATTTGAATCCAACTCATCATTGCCAGGTTGTCTGTTTATCACTTGCCATGACTTTTGAGATATTGACCTGTATCTGTGTGTGTGTGTGTGTGTGTGTGTGTGTGTGTGCCCTTTGTACTGCTGGGACCCAGGAGGGTGGAATTCAGTCCTCCAGCTTGGAGACGCCTAAGACAAGGTCCTGGGTAACAACTTCAGCCTCTGCTGTGTCTCCTACTTCCAGTGAGAATCATAAATGTGGTTTGATGATGAAGGTGCTGATAGCGAAGGGGACAGGTTCTGGTGGAGAAACAGCACCAAGGCAGTCGGACATTGACCCCAGGCAGCTGAGCCCACAGCAAGCTTAAGGACAGAGAGAGGAGCGGTAAGGATGAGGGGGTCCTGGCATCAGATGGTCCTGGGTTCAGACTCTGCCCCTCCACTTTGTGGCTGTGAGCCAGTAGGAATGACAATAATAATAAAAGCAGCCAATACAGCATTCACTGCGTGTCAGGTGTGTGTTAGACACACTTGTCTCTGTGTGTATAGACGTCAAGTCTCCCAGCTCCACGAGGGTGATCTATCGGATCATCTGTATTTCATAAGTGGGGAAAGCAAGGCACAGAGGTGCTAACTGTTGTCCAATGTCCCACAGCCAGACGGCGGCAGGGGTGGGATTTGAACCAGACCGCCTGCCCCCGGATTCCAGCACTCAGTCACGCCTGCTCCTCTTTCCTCTTAGACAAGCATACCTCCTTCTGCTTGGTTATGCGGTTCTCCAGATCTTGGACCTTTTTCTTTTCCTTCTCTATGGCCTCCTTTGCTTTGTTTTTCTCATAGGCGATGCTGCTCTCGGAAATCTGGAAGTCAACAACAAGCGTTTTGAGGGTGTGTGCGTGAGAAAGGAAGGGAAGTGACACCCAAGGGGAAAGCTAGCATTAGTAGTAGTTGATACCAGTGAGTCAGGGCTGGGGAGCTAGAGCTCAAGGAAGAGGATGCCCGCTGGAGAGAGACATGAGGACCGGAAGTCAAGTTGTGGTTAGTTATGTTCTCAACAGAGAGAGTTATTCGTCATTCAGGGTTTCTGGGCTGGTGTGCAGGAAGTGACAGGCTGGTGAGTGCTCAGGTCAAGGCGTTTGACACTGAGCCACTGACCAGTGTGGTCCCTTGTTGGTCCCTTACTTCTTGGGAGGTGGGGCAAGTGAGGCCAAAGAGGGGTGGGGGTGGGGGGATGCTCCTGACCCAGTAGGCCTGATGTCTATGGCTTCAAAGGACACTGACGGTCTCTCTCCAACCTACGAAGGCTTGGGTCTAAAAACCGAAGTCCAGGACAGTTTGCTGCAGAGAACATTTACCCCATAGATCCTGAGATGGGGAGGGGATTGGAACCCAGCCTCACCTACACAAGCCCCAGGAGGGATACAGCCAGAGTAGGGTCAAGAAACTATTTGCAGCTGTTGAAACTCTTGGAGTGATGCCTCCCACATGAATATAATTTTCACAAGAACATCTTAATGAAATAATTTATCTATGCATAAACAAAAGACTGGAAAGATACGTACCAGAATGTATATAATAGCTAGTTTAGGGGAATTGAGATTATGGTCATTTATATTTTCTTCTTTTCACTGGTCTGGATCTTCTAAATTTCCTTTAGTGAATGTGCATTATTGGGTAAAAAGGGAAAACTATTGAAAACCGTTATGCTTTGGGGATGGGTGGGCCTGGAGAACAGATGATCTTCCCAACAACCCTGTGGCTCTAGCATCACGCCCTTGGCCTCCATCCCCACTGCCCTGCGCTGCACACGGGCCTCGCCGCTGCACCTGGGCTCTGACTCTCCTCCCTGCACGGGCTCGGCATTTTCTCACTGCCAAGTCTGCCTGAGACCATCCAGTCCCCACCCTGCCAGGCTGCGTCCTGCCTGATGTAAGAGGCCACCACGTGCTCCGTGGGAGGGCGTGCTCACTTCTCGTATTTTGTGCTGCTTGGAAAATTACAAGTGAAAATGATAACGACGATGTTGCCTGCCCTGTAAACGCTGCACATGAGTGCCTGCACCGTGTAGTGAACACAGCCCCCCAGGTGGCATCTGCCTTCCCTTTTGCAGGTAAGGACGTGGAGGCTGTAAATGGGGCAGTGACTTCTCGTATTTTGTGCTGCTTGGAAAATTACAAGTGAAAATGATAACGACGATGTTGCCTGCCCTGTAAACGCTGCACATGAGTGCCTGCACCGTGTAGTGAACACAGCCCCCCAGGTGGCATCTGCCTTCCCTTTTGCAGGTAAGGACGTGGAGGCTGTAAATGGGGCAGTGCGAGGATGAGTAATGGGCCAAGGTCGCACCACTCGGTGCCAGTTCAGATGCCAGTGCCCCGCCCTAGCCATTCTGCCACCTGATGTCTGGATCTTGCCTGAGCTGTCCTCCTGATTGAAGCCCCACCCTACCTGGAGGCAGGAGATGCTCCTGTGTGTTCATACGTAGGCTGGCACAGAGTCTGCCTCCCTGCTCAGCAGGGGCGCACGCTATAAAACTCCGCCCTTAGCCCACCTGGATAAGGGATGCCTGGGGGATGCCACTGACCATGGTCTGGGTTCTACCCCTTAACAAGGCTTGCTCTGTGTCGGTGCTCCCTCGCCCCGTGTGGACTCTGACCTCACTTCCCTGCCAAGGTCTTTGCTTGACTGTCCCGCCCCCATACCCCGCCATGCACACCATCCTCCCCACTCGATCTGGACTCTGAGCTCACCTGGGCAGGTGTTTCACAATGAAGGCACTGACTCCTCGCAACAAATCTCTGTCACTACCCCCACGTTTCAGATGAGGGCACAGAGAGAGACTTGCCCAGGGTCACACAACATGTTAGGGCAGAGCCGCAGCTGGAACTGGAGTCAACTCGTTTGGCCCACACAGCTCTCCTGCCACGCCTCACTCTGCCCCCGACTGCGGCTTCCTTTGGCTTTCTTGCACTGATCCCTCCCGTTTGGTTTCCATCTTGTTCCAGTGTGATTTCATTCTTCCCGCCCTGCCCCCACCCCCCTGGCTAACTCAGGCGCCCTCCTTTGCACTTGGGACCCCTGACCTGGGGCATTCTCTTCCCGCGGATGTCACTGTAGTGTTCCTCTGCCCTCCAGGTCTCATTCAATGTCACCAAATACGAGAGGCCCTCCCTGCCTGTGGGCCACTCTCTAACTCATGCTGGTTTTGTACAGCCTGTGGCTCTGGGGTCACCTGGGTGTTTGTTTACATGGCTGTCTGCCCTCTGTCCTAGCGTGGCTGGCCCACGAGGGCATGGCTGTGGCCCTCTAGTGCTCTGCAGTATCCCTGACACCCAGTAGGGCCTGGCACACGGCAGGTACTCCATAAATATTTGCAGATGGATGAATACAACTGCATCAAACAATTCACTGAGTTGCCCGCTGTTTCTGGACGTTACACGGGGCTGGCACGTGTCTCTTTGCACTCCCTGGAGCCCAGCTCCTAGAGATGCCACCACAGGTCACTAAGGGCACTGCCACCTGGCCTCCTGGCTCCAGGGAGCCCCTGCTTGATTTTCAGGGCGCGGCTCAGGCATTCATCCCTCCTCTCGGCCTTGGGGGTCTGCCTTCATGGTGGCTCCATGCAGGTGAGGCTGGCGAGCCCAGTTCCCGGGGTTGTAGGGGTGGATGTCACCAGCTCTGCCCCCGCCTGGTGCTTGGACTCCCCTCCCCTGTCCCACATCACTCTCCTCCAGGGTGTACTTCTCCTTCGTTCCAGAAGGCACTGACCCCTGGCACTTACTTGATGTGACTGCAGTGTGAGCTGGTTATGTACCTGTCTACTCCATCTTCCTCTGCAACGTTTGTCTCTACACCTGACCATCAGCCCAGGGAGGGTCTACTCGGGAGTCTCTGAAACTAGGAGGCTGGAGCTAGGAGGGTGCTGTTCTGCTGTGCCCGCGCTGAAATACCTTTCAGTGATGAGGAGGAAGAGGATGCTGGCTGAAGGACTGACCCAGACTCCAACCAGGGGTCTCCCCTGGAGGGCATCTCTCCTCCCCGGGCAGTTGACCAGCAGGGCTTATGGAGATGCTCCTCTGTGGGTGAGGGCAAGTCTAAGTACTTAATATACACTGTGCTGTGTGCGCTAAGTCGTTTCAGTCGTGTCCCACTCTTTGCGACCCCATGGGCTGTAGCCCACCAGCCTCCTCTGTCCAGGGGATTCTCCAGGCAAGAATACTGGAGTGGATTGCCATGCCCTTCTCCAGGGGATATTCCTGCCCCAGGGGTTGAACCCAAGTCTTTATCGCCACTTGGGAAGCCCCGAAAAACTCTAACGGGTTTAATCTCATGATGCAGGGGTAGTTAGCCTCCCCATGTTATGGATGATGAAACTGGTCCAGGAGGTGAGGTGGTCTGCCCTAGGGTCATACAGCTGGGGAGTCCTGTGACGTGACATCGGCCGCTCTGATCAGCGGCACTGCTCCCCATCAGCCTGCTTTACCACCTGCTCTACATCCGGGTACCAAAACACAGTCTCGCATCTGGTCCTGAAGCTGCTTCCAAGGGCTTTCGGCTGCCACCACCCACGTCCTCTCTCTCTGCTCCCCATACCTCCTTCTGCTGTGTTAAGTGGTTCTCCAGATCTTGCACTTTCCTCTTTTCTGTCTCTAAGGCTTCCTTTGCTTTTCTTTTCTCATGGGCCATGCTGCTCTCCAAAACCTGAAAATCAATGACCGGTCTCTTTGGTTGCTTGCACATTTAGTGGGGGAAATTGCTAGTAACATGATACCAATAATGACAGTAGCTCAAATGTTGGGGGCTGGTCTTATGTGCCAGGGCCCAAGGCCAGTGCTTCTCACCCAGTTTAGAAGCTGTGACCCCATTTTACAGGTGAGGAAACTAAGGAGTGGAAAGTTCCTGAGGACCCTGGGGTCCTGCAGTTTGTTAGTGGAGAGGCCAGGACTGAGCCCTGGATATTGTTTGTGTGCAGAGGCCCCGGCAGGGAGCCAGTGAGGAAAGGTGACCAAGCCTGTCTTATTACGGAGTCTGAGTTCTTATCATCGTGCCAGGCAGCCTCTCTGATAAGAAGAATCTCATTAATAATGGAATTTCCCATTATTGAAATAAATCTCTGAAATAGAATCAGGTTTCTAAAGGAGGGCCGTGTATTGAATTAATGAGCCACACATACAAATTTCTGGAAGGGGAGGGGACCAACCTCACAAGGGAAGCTTTGAGAGGATGGCAGGGCTGTGGTTAGTATTTAGTGCCCATAATCAGGGATTTTTTATCCAGGAAGCAACTTGCTGATGAGCCGTTCAGTTAAATGGTTTATGCAAATTGTAGAAGGATAGAAGCTGCCGGCAAAGCCCTTGTTTCTAGTCACTGCAAGAAAGGCACCTCATCTCTCAAATAGGTTATTATTATTATTACTTTTTTATATGCACCAAACTTGAAGTCTTTATTGAATTTGTTGCAATATTGCTTCTGTTTTATGTTTTGTTTTTTTGGCTGCAAGGCATGTGGGATCTTAGCTCCCCAACCAGGGGTCAAGCCCACTCCCCTGGCATTGGAAGACAGAATCTTAGTCACTGGACTGCCAGGGGACTCCTGGAATGGGCTGTGTTTTAAACACCATTGGCTGTCAGATGTCTGGAAGCTGGAACGTGGTTTCCGTTATAGCCAGTGGTTAGGGTCCTAGATTAGCCTGCAAAAATATTCAATCCGTAATATGGATGAAATAGTATATACTTCTGTATAGTTCTTTCAGTGAAAAGCAGTTTAGAAAACTCCAGCACTCAGCGGTTCCAATTCCAGCCCTCAATGAAGCGGAAGAGTACTAACATCATGGGAGCTCCACGTTTATTTTGAAGTTTGAGGTGGGTTTAGGGGTAAGACATTTTGCTGCCCCACTGGGTCTGATCTCACATCGACACTCAGGACTTTGCCATGCAGCCAAGCTGGGCACCACAGAGAAGGCTGTCCTTGCACAACTCAGGCCCAAGTTGTGTCCCCCTTGGATACTTTGCTTCCACACTCGTGGGCAGGTCATGGGAATTAACCTTTAAAGTTACCTCCAAACCAGCCTTGTGACCTAGTGATTCTGTCGTTCTTAGAGATTCATCTGACAGTGTGGTGCGTGCCTGTGTGCAATACGCTTAGTTGTGCCCGGCTCTTTGCGGCCCCATAGACTGCAGCCTGCCAGGCTCCTCTGTCTATGGGATTCTCCAGGCAAGGATACTGGGGTGGGTTGCCATGCCCCCCTCCAGGGAATCTTCCCGATCAGGGGTTGAATCCGTGCCTCTTGTGTCTCCTGCATTGGCAGGCAGGGTCTTTATCACTAGTGCCACCTGGGAAGTCCCTGACAGTGTGGAGGAAGGTCTAACGGAAAGAAAAATCACATGACCATCTGAGGTTGATCAAAGCCTGCGTCTGGGGTTCTGATCTCAGATTTCCCGACAAGAAGCCACACAGAGGTCCTGCANTTTGGTTTCCATCTTGTTCCAGTGTGATTTCATTCTTCCCGCCCTGCCCCCACCCCCCTGGCTAACTCAGGCGCCCTCCTTTGCACTTGGGACCCCTGACCTGGGGCATTCTCTTCCCGCGGATGTCACTGTAGTGTTCCTCTGCCCTCCAGGTCTCATTCAATGTCACCAAATACGAGAGGCCCTCCCTGCCTGTGGGCCACTCTCTAACTCATGCTGGTTTTGTACAGCCTGTGGCTCTGGGGTCACCTGGGTGTTTGTTTACATGGCTGTCTGCCCTCTGTCCTAGCGTGGCTGGCCCACGAGGGCATGGCTGTGGCCCTCTAGTGCTCTGCAGTATCCCTGACACCCAGTAGGGCCTGGCACACGGCAGGTACTCCATAAATATTTGCAGATGGATGAATACAACTGCATCAAACAATTCACTGAGTTGCCCGCTGTTTCTGGACGTTACACGGGGCTGGCACGTGTCTCTTTGCACTCCCTGGAGCCCAGCTCCTAGAGATGCCACCACAGGTCACTAAGGGCACTGCCACCTGGCCTCCTGGCTCCAGGGAGCCCCTGCTTGATTTTCAGGGCGCGGCTCAGGCATTCATCCCTCCTCTCGGCCTTGGGGGTCTGCCTTCATGGTGGCTCCATGCAGGTGAGGCTGGCGAGCCCAGTTCCCGGGGTTGTAGGGGTGTATGTCACCAGCTCTGCCCCCGCCTGGTGCTTGGACTCCCCTCCCCTGTCCCACATCACTCTCCTCCAGGGTGTACTTCTCCTTCGTTCCAGAAGGCACTGACCCCTGGCACTTACTTGATGTGACTGCAGTGTGAGCTGGTTATGTACCTGTCTACTCCATCTTCCTCTGCAACGTTTGTCTCTACACCTGACCATCAGCCCAGGGAGGGTCTACTCGGGAGTCTCTGAAACTAGGAGGCTGGAGCTAGGAGGGTGCTGTTCTGCTGTGCCCGCGCTGAAATACCTTTCAGTGATGAGGAGGAAGAGGATGCTGGCTGAAGGACTGACCCAGACTCCAACCAGGGGTCTCCCCTGGAGGGCATCTCTCCTCCCCGGGCAGTTGACCAGCAGGGCTTATGGAGATGCTCCTCTGTGGGTGAGGGCAAGTCTAAGTACTTAATATACACTGTGCTGTGTGCGCTAAGTCGTTTCAGTCGTGTCCCACTCTTTGCGACCCCATGGACTGTAGCCCACCAGCCTCCTCTGTCCAGGGGATTCTCCAGGCAAGAATACTGGAGTGGATTGCCATGCCCTTCTCCAGGGGATATTCCTGCCCCAGGGGTTGAACCCAAGTCTTTATCGCCACTTGGGAAGCCCCGAAAAACTCTAACGGGTTTAATCTCATGATGCAGGGGTAGTTAGCCTCCCCATGTTATGGATGATGAAACTGGTCCAGGAGGTGAGGTGGTCTGCCCTAGGGTCATACAGCTGGGGAGTCCTGTGACGTGACATCGGCCGCTCTGATCAGCGGCACTGCTCCCCATCAGCCTGCTTTACCACCTGCTCTACATCCGGGTACCAAAACACAGTCTCGCATCTGGTCCTGAAGCTGCTTCCAAGGGCTTTCGGCTGCCACCACCCACGTCCTCTCTCTCTGCTCCCCATACCTCCTTCTGCTGTGTTAAGTGGTTCTCCAGATCTTGCACTTTCCTCTTTTCTGTCTCTAAGGCTTCCTTTGCTTTTCTTTTCTCATGGGCCATGCTGCTCTCCAAAACCTGAAAATCAATGACCGGTCTCTTTGGTTGCTTGCACATTTAGTGGGGGAAATTGCTAGTAACATGATACCAATAATGACAGTAGCTCAAATGTTGGGGGCTGGTCTTATGTGCCAGGGCCCAAGGCCAGTGCTTCTCACCCAGTTTAGAAGCTGTGACCCCATTTTACAGGTGAGGAAACTAAGGAGTGGAAAGTTCCTGAGGACCCTGGGGTCCTGCAGTTTGTTAGTGGAGAGGCCAGGACTGAGCCCTGGATATTGTTTGTGTGCAGAGGCCCCGGCAGGGAGCCAGTGAGGAAAGGTGACCAAGCCTGTCTTATTACGGAGTCTGAGTTCTTATCATCGTGCCAGGCAGCCTCTCTGATAAGAAGAATCTCATTAATAATGGAATTTCCCATTATTGAAATAAATCTCTGAAATAGAATCAGGTTTCTAAAGGAGGGCCGTGTATTGAATTAATGAGCCACACATACAAATTTCTGGAAGGGGAGGGGACCAACCTCACAAGGGAAGCTTTGAGAGGATGGCAGGGCTGTGGTTAGTATTTAGTGCCCATAATCAGGGATTTTTTATCCAGGAAGCAACTTGCTGATGAGCCGTTCAGTTAAATGGTTTATGCAAATTGTAGAAGGATAGAAGCTGCCGGCAAAGCCCTTGTTTCTAGTCACTGCAAGAAAGGCACCTCATCTCTCAAATAGGTTATTATTATTATTACTTTTTTATATGCACCAAACTTGAAGTCTTTATTGAATTTGTTGCAATATTGCTTCTGTTTTATGTTTTGTTTTTTTGGCTGCAAGGCATGTGGGATCTTAGCTCCCCAACCAGGGGTCAAGCCCACTCCCCTGGCATTGGAAGACAGAATCTTAGTCACTGGACTGCCAGGGGACTCCTGGAATGGGCTGTGTTTTAAACACCATTGGCTGTCAGATGTCTGGAAGCTGGAACGTGGTTTCCGTTATAGCCAGTGGTTAGGGTCCTAGATTAGCCTGCAAAAATATTCAATCCGTAATATGGATGAAATAGTATATACTTCTGTATAGTTCTTTCAGTGAAAAGCAGTTTAGAAAACTCCAGCACTCAGCGGTTCCAATTCCAGCCCTCAATGAAGCGGAAGAGTACTAACATCATGGGAGCTCCACGTTTATTTTGAAGTTTGAGGTGGGTTTAGGGGTAAGACATTTTGCTGCCCCACTGGGTCTGATCTCACATCGACACTCAGGACTTTGCCATGCAGCCAAGCTGGGCACCACAGGGAAGGCTGTCCTTGCACAACTCAGGCCCAAGTTGTGTCCCCCTTGGATACTTTGCTTCCACACTCGTGGGCAGGTCATGGGAATTAACCTTTAAAGTTACCTCCAAACCAGCCTTGTGACCTAGTGATTCTGTCGTTCTTAGAGATTCATCTGACAGTGTGGTGCGTGCCTGTGTGCAATACGCTTAGTTGTGCCCGGCTCTTTGCGGCCCCATAGACTGCAGCCTGCCAGGCTCCTCTGTCTATGGGATTCTCCAGGCAAGGATACTGGGGTGGGTTGCCATGCCCCCCTCCAGGGAATCTTCCCGATCAGGGGTTGAATCCGTGCCTCTTGTGTCTCCTGCATTGGCAGGCAGGGTCTTTATCACTAGTGCCACCTGGGAAGTCCCTGACAGTGTGGAGGAAGGTCTAACGGAAAGAAAAATCACATGACCATCTGAGGTTGATCAAAGCCTGCGTCTGGGGTTCTGATCTCAGATTTCCCGACAAGAAGCCACACAGAGGTCCTGCAGGCTGATGTTGTCCAAGGTGTGGGTGACCCGGCCACAACTCCTCTTGCCTTGGGGCTGTCCACCATCAGCCTGTCCTTAAATCTCCCTTCTGAAGGGCCCTGTGACCTCAAGACCGCTCAGTTCAAGGGGCTTCCCCATCCCTGTGGAGATGACCTCTCAGTGGCATTTCGCTCCAGCCAACCCTTGGGAGACCCTCCTCTTCCTCGCCACCCCTGGAGAAATAACTCAGGACCAGGCGCTGACACTGTTTACACAGGCCTGCAGAGCACATCTGCACCAGAGACCCAAGTGAAACCCAACATGCAAACACCTCCCTTCCCAGGATAGGGTCAAACTGCATGGGCTCTGCTCACAGGTTCCTCACTTCTCCCTTCCTGGGGGGCGGGCAAGATTTCACTCTGAGAGGTAGGGATGTGGTGGAGGGTTCATACAGTAAGTGCCTAAACAGCACTGGAAGTACAGTGATGGTATTAATAGCCACCACTCACTGAGTGATGATTCTGGGTCAGACACTTCATTGTACCTGATCTCTAACCATTATCTCACAGCCATCCTTTAAAGAAGGTAGGTACTGAGTCAGTAAGTAGCCCAGCCAGAATCTGAACCCATGTCTCATCCGGATGCAAAGCCTCACTTTTCACCCCTTTACACTGTCCCAGGACTGAAGCACAAATGAGAACATCTAGTAAAAAAGACCCAGGGATCTGAGGGTGACCAAAGGTAAGTATATTCAAGTGAACAATGTAATAGGGCTTTGCCCAAAGCTAGTTTGGACACATCAGCAGAAGTACAACAGCTTTGACTAGGGTGAGGACAGTCCTCCTCTAGGTCACGGCATGCTGGAGAACCGTGTCCAGTTTGGGCTACAAACAGTTTAGGAAGAAAGCAGATGATGGGCTGCAAACCCAGATGCCTGTAGGGGCTCAACAGTTACCTGAAATGAAATTAGTTGTGTTGAATGCAATAGGGAATGGTAGGGACTGTGGCAAACATCTGCTACTTGGTTCAGCTCCAGTCCATTTCTGCTGCAAGTAGAAGGAGGGCCAGTCTTCCTGACTTTTCAAGAGAGGATGGGAATCTGGATTTGTCAGTAAATTTTATGAATTCAAGATAAAAAACTCTAGGACCAAGCATAACATGTCTATAGACCCCTTTTCAGCCAGTGAGCTGCTAATCTGTCACAGGTTAGAGCAGCTCAGAGGAGGGGACCAAGGCCAGGCTCCAGGCCTGAGAAGGGCATTTGTGTCTGGAGAGGAGCCTGTGCCTCTATTCTTATGCATCTAAAAGGTTACTCTGTGGAAGAGAAAGCAGACGGGTCTTGCAGGAGCCCAGGACGGTGGGTGGAGGGCTGAAACTTTTTCTGAGAGAGAATCTGCGTCAACTCAGTCTAAAGGAAGAATTTTCTCCCAGTCAAGGCATCAACACTGGGATGGACTTCCCTGGGCTGCAGAAAATTTCTTGGTGGTGGAGATGAAGGGTGGGGCATTTTAGGATGTTGTTGGATTCACGTAGCCCTGAGGTCCCAGGATTCTGAAATTCCTCCATTTTTAGGACTCAGGATGTAGTCTCCATGTAGAAAATGCACATGTTACCAATCCTGATGTGTCCCCTAAGATTGTATTTTATGACATTTACAATTTTTGTGTAAATTGTAGGCACAACGTTACAACTCTAGGGTCCTCTCCTAGAGTCCCCCCTGCTTCTTCCCAAAGTAGCTGAGTTCCCCCACGGACAAATCCTTCTGGGAAACTTCGCCACGCTTGACTCCCCATCAGCTGTGGTTCGAAACTTACTTCCACATGGCCCTCAAGCTGGGTTTGGGTTCGAGTCGCCCATCTCCCCAAGCTACGTACCTCTTTCTGGTGGGTTAAGCGGTCCTCCAGCTCTTGGACTTTGCTCTGTTCTTCTTCTAATGCTTCCTTTGCTCTGCTTTTCTCCTGAGAAATGGTCTCCTCCAAAGCCTGAAAACCAATGACTGGCGTTTAACAGACAGAATTACAGGAATCCTGATTTTGCTAGGCACTACATGGGCAGGTGAACGCTTTACTACTCACAGCATCCCCATGGGGAGACTGTGGGCAGCTGAGAGCCTGGCAGCTGGGGTGGGCAGGCCCAGATGAGTGTCCTGGGTGAGTCCATCATGGCTGCCTGACTTTGACCTGGGCTCAGGCCGGCTCTGCCTCCCCGAGCTCATACCTTCTTCTGCAGGGTTAAGCGGTCCTCCAGCTCTTGGGCTCTCTTTCGTTCTTCTTCTAATGCTTCTTTCGCTTTGTTTTTCTCTTGAGTAATGCTTTCCTCCAAAGCCTGAAAGTCATGAATGTTGTTTAATAGACGTAGTTACCAAGGTAGGAATCTGGACTCTGGGCCAGGCACTTCACAGATTAACTCTTTCACATCTCACAACAAACCCATGGAAAACTGTGGACAGTATATCTAGGGTCTAAGATAATGGGGTCTGGAGTTGGCAGGGTCAGATTAGAGCTTGCGGCTGATTCTTCCTAGGGGTATAGTCTTGGGCAAGTGAGAAGCTTTAGAAACCTCAGTTTCCCCATCTGTACAATGGGGACAGTAAGAGTGCTTCCTGCATTGGGTTGATGGGAGGAGCAGATGAGATGATGAACATGAAATGCTTGGCACATGATAATCATTCACTAGTAAAGATCAATCATTTCTTCTGTCATTTCTACTTTGTTGAGGAGGAAACAGGCTTAGAGAGATTAGGAATGTTTACCAATAAATCACATCAATGGGAAATTGAATCCTGGTCCCTTTGATTCTAGAACCAGTAGTTGGCAAGCTACGGCATGCGGGCCAAATGTGGCCCACTGTCTGCTTTTTTTTTTTTTTAAATAAAGTTTTATTGGAACTCCACCATGCTCATCGTGGGTTGCCCTGGCACTGCAACCACAGAGCTGAGAAATCAGGACAAAGACATGACCTGCACAACTGAAAACAGATACTATGTGGCTCTTTATGGGAAAAGTTTGCTGACCCCTGATCTAAACCATTACTGTGTGCATAGGTCAGGGGAATGTTGCTAACAGATCATAATAATAATAAAAAAAGAACGATAGCTTCATAAGTTAGCTACTCAGTCGTGTCTGACTCTTTGCAACCCCATGGACTGTAGCCTGCCAGGCTCCTCTGTCCATGGAATTCTCCAGGCAAGAATACTGGAATGGGTAGCCATTCCCTTCTCCAAGTCATCTTTCTGACCCAGGGATTGAACCCCGGTCTCTTGCATTGCAGGCAGATTCTTTAATGTCTGAGCCACCAGAGACGCTCTCTAAGGGAACCTAGAATTTCTTACCATTGAAGCAGAGTCCTAAGACAAGTCAGGACTTGTGAGCAGGAGCTTAATTAATGAATTTTGACACACGTATTTTTAGAAAGGGTGGGGGGTGACAGTGCCATGTTCATTTAAAATCGGGGCACCTAGCACTCAAGCCTGCGATGGTACTTTCAGATGAGTCCCTGGGGTCAAGCCAATCATTGTAAGCGTCTGGGGGAGAATGACCCTCAATGGGACAGTAGTGGACATGAGCAGCTGTGCCCTCTGTCCTTGCGTCCCTGGCTTTGTGTTCCCCTCTGCAAGGGGTGGTGCGCCCTCTGAAGTTTGGTGTGATTAAAGGGGGGTTGATGTCAGCCCTTGAAACCCTGTGCCTGTTGGAATCAGTGTTACAAAGGGGCATCTGGAGGGCCCAGGCTGGTACCCAAGATGGTGTGAACAGGCTGGGGCTGTAGTACTGTACATTCACAGTGGAAAACAGTCAGACCAAAACTGGGACTAAAATAGGACATTCGGGAAGGGAGAAATCAAACAGAGAAGAGAGAGGAAACAGGTGGCAAGTTCTGTGAAGGTTTTGAAGATTTTTAGCTTCTTTCTGGTTTTATGTCCCTCTCTATAGAATGGCACTTCTACATCGAATTGCCCTTCTGAAGGGACCTGTCTTGATTTAAGGCCGTTGTTTATACACCTGTGTGGGACTCACAGGTGATTTTGGTCAGGTAAGTTCTGTGAAGGTTTTGAAGATTTTTAGCTTCTTTCTGGTTTTATGTCCCTCTCTATAGAATGGCACTTCTACATCGAATTGCCCTTCTGAAGGGACCTGTCTTGATTTAAGGCCGTTGTTTATACACCTGTGTGGGACTCACAGGTGATTTTGGTCAGGTGGTTCTTTCTTTCTAATCTTTTGTTTCACAAAAGGCAGAGGAAGAGGCAACGGGGGAAGAGGCAGCGGGGCACGGGTGAAGGATGAGCTGAAACTGGCAGAGGCCGCTGCCTCTTGGAGAGGCTTGGAGAGTCGGGGCCTCTCTCTCAGCAGGAAGTCACCAAGCCGTTCCTGGTGGAGATGGAGGACCTGGAAGAAAGGAGGTGCTGGGGCTCGGGGGATCTGGTGCTGCTGTTTTGAGGTGCTCTCAGGGGTGGCTGCACGTGGGAACCACCAGGGAGAGCTCACCAGTCCCAGGGCCTGAGCTGCCCCCGCACCCCAGCTAGATCAGAGTCCGGGGGCGGGGGAGGGGGAGGGGTGCAAGGCCTTAGCTTTTTTTCACTCTCTTGAATGACAGAAGTGCAGCCGAAGTCATGAACCGGGGATCCAGGGTGATGCTGACTGAGGTGGTTAAACTCATGGTGGGTCCCTGAATATCAAAAATGGCCAACTCGGGACTTCCCTGGTGGCCCAGTGGTTAAGAGTCCTCCTTGCAATGCAGGGGACATGGGCTGGAACCCTGGTCCGAGAATTGAGATCCCGCATGCTGGGGAGCAGCTAAGCCACAAGCCTCAACTGCTCGAGCCCGTGCACCACATCTAGAGTCCATCTGCTGCAGCGAGAGATCCTGCAGGTGCAACGAAGAGCCTGCGTGCTGCAACTAAGAAGCGACAAACATATAAATAAAAACACGGTGAACTCAAGGACAAGGAGGAGACTTGGCCCATTAACTGCCAGAAGGCAGTTTCTGGCCTTCTCCTGAGATTCTCATTCGGTGGGGCTGGGGTAGGGCCCAAGATCTGTATTTTCAACCAGCTTCCAGGTGGTGCTTATCTGCCAGCTTGGGTAAAACCTTCGTCTGAGACTCTGTTGCTGAATGTGTGTCTGCAGAGCTGTGTCATCAGCACTGGCTGGGAGCTTGTTAGAAATGCAGAGTTCCAGGCCCAGACGGGCTGAGTCAGAATCTGCCTTTTTACAACATCCCCAGGTGATTCATAGGCACCTCTGAGTTGAGAGGCACTGCTGGTAGCATCCTCTAATTGGCCGTTTTCTACAAAAGTAAGCAGCAGTTTTGGCCATTTTATTCCCTTGATCTGTATAAAGAGAAAGCAAAAGACTGAAATAACACTGGCTGGTCTTGCACATACTTTGAAACACTCTGTTGGCCATAAACCAGGACTTGTAGTAATGCCTCAGATCTGTAAAGTCAGCTGCAGTGTATAAACCAATGAACTACTATTTCTAGAAATTTCAATAACCGTGCCTACTCAGGTTGATCTTGCTCTGAGTTTTAAGACCCAAGCTTCCTGTTAAATCCTCCAACATTATTCACCCTTTTAATTTATTTTTCAAAAAAACATGTCTATTTGGCTGCACCAGGTCTAAGTTGCAGCACGTAGGGTCTTCGAGCTTCACTGTGACATGTAGGATCTTCAGTTGGGGCTTGCAGGATGTGGTTCCCTGACCAGGGATGGAACCCAGGCGCTCTGCATTGAGAGCGTGGGGTCTTAGCCAGTGAACTACTGGAGAAGTCTCCATTCACCCTCTTAAATTAATTTAGTTCCATGGCATCCATCAAGATTGCTGCTGAAGTTTCTCCTCTAAATGTGCGCCCTCAGTTTTGTATGGGGAAGGTCATCTCATCTGTTTCCAGCATGAAAGGGAAGGATAGGGACCTCCTTACCACCTTCTCTTCCATCAGCCACTTGACTTGGGCTTTCAGCTTCTCCTCCTGCTGTAGCCTTTCCTCGCTCAGCTTATCCTTCTCTGCCAGGTGCTCCCGCAACTTCTCTTGCATCAGAGACTGCTGAGTTTCCTGAGAACTGCTGATCTTGATCTGAAGGGAGAGGAAGGGAGATTGTAGCTGATTAGTCCTGCTCGGGACTAATGCAGGAGTCATTTCCACTACCTTTGCGGGAGAGACAAAGGTTCCCAAAACTTTCTGAAAAATGTAGAAAAACTATGCTTAACCTAGTAACTAGTAGGCAAGCAGCAGAGCATCATAGGTAAGAGTTCAGACTCTAGATCTAGACAGACTCTCAGCCATAGTTCTTCCTAGACGCTTTTTTGTTTAAAAGATGAGGTTAATATGAATATATACTTAGTGTTATCAGGACTGAATGAGATAACATTGGAAAGCTTTTACCACAGTGCTTAGCACATAGTAGGTGCTTAGTAAATGGTAGTTAGGCTTGTTCATTATTATTTGCTGAGTGTAAGAGAAAAAGCAGTGAGCTAAGGCCAAAAGGCCTGAATTTTTGTCTTGATTTTTCCACCAACTAGCTGTGTGACATTGAGATAGTCACCTAAGCCTCTGAACGTCACTGTTCCTATCTGTAAAATAAGGAGAATGGTTGGCAAACTATTGTCTGCAGGCTAAATCTGGACCGCTGTCTATTTTTATAAATAAAAGTTTTATTGGAACAGAGCATGCTTGCCACACCCATTCGTTTATGCAATTGTCTATGGTTGTCTTTATGCTATAGTAGCAGAGTCAGATAGGTGTAACAGAGATGATATGTCCTGAAATATTTACAGGCCCTTTACATAAAAATTTTCTTACCCCTGGAATAGATGGTCTTTGTGGTTGATTGCTGCAGTGGTCCCACTATTTCACCCTTCCTCTATTCATACCTTTGGTTATGTAACTTGTAGTGCCTGGTGATATCCTGCCCACCCCCCGCCACACACACACTGAACTCAGTCATGTGACTTGCTCTGGCCAATGGGATGTTGACAGACATAACACAAGGGCCTGCTTTCTCTTCCTGATCTCTGCTTCCTCTGCTAGTGCCATGAGAACATGCTCAGGCCAGCCTGCTGGAGGATCAGAGACACATGCAACAGAGCACAGCTGCTCCAGCTGAGGCCAGCCTAGATCAGTCAAGAGCCAGCCAACACCCAGGCCTGTGAGTAAGTCCATCCAAGGCCAGTGGATTCACCCCGCAGCTGGCCCTGGACATGTGAGCAGTGGACAGTAATTGTGGAATACTGCTATTGTTTATTACGCAGTATTAATATGGCAATAGCTATCAGAGCAATACAATCCCTAAGGGTTACTTTGCCTCTAAAATGTTGACATTATGTAACTTTTGGTACATCTTTTCTCTGTACGTGGCTAGCTGTACTTCTTCCACTGCATTTAATAAACACAAATTTTGAGATCTAATGTCATTTAAAATTGTCTGGGTTTGTACACAGGAAAACAAGTCTCCTTGCCCTCCTGGGAGATCTCAGCCACCCCATCTGAATCATCTGGAGTGCAAATGCCGATATCATATCACCTTTTGGAGGGTGTGCACTGACTACCTAATAGAGGAACAATGCAGTTAAGATGGGGTCACGGTACTTTTAAAATTCCTCCTCGACCTTACTTGAAAACCTCGAGTTTCTAATGGACTTCAAGAACCCAGGCCGAACATTAAAAAAATATTACAAGGTCTTCCATAAAGTCTATGTTTCTGTTAGGAATTTTTCTCTTTGTTCTTCTTCCATTCATAGTTCAGTTGAGTGAAAGAAACAAAAGACTTATTACAGAAGTGTCCCGAACGACTGTCCTCCTACTCCCGTTGCGATGGGAGGGTAGTTCTATTGTGTTCAACGGTAGGTAGAACACAAAAAAAAATAAATGGTTGATTAGCTTCAGTTGGGCTCAAATACAACTTTCTTTTTGGAGGTGGACAATAAAAACCATCCACAGAACCCTTGTTGACTAAGTGTCCACTGTGTACAAAACTGAGCTGAGCTTGGGGGATGGTATGAAGCCATCCCTCAAGGGACTTAGGTTCAGTCTGAGAACAGGTCTAAGTGCCTGACAGAAAACAGGCAGCGACCGCAGGTAGTGTGGAAGTGACCGCTGAAGGAGTGGGGAAGTGTGAGGGTCCCAGAAGAAGAGCTATCATTTACCCAGAGTGATCACCGCTTAGCTGAGGATCCACTGGGCGTGGGCGCTGGCATTATTCAGAGTTGGAGGGGAGGACATTTCAGAATGGAAGACGTGGATGAATGGTGCCCCGCAAGAATAAAAGGATATTAGCATGTGGTTTCTTAATGACATCACGGTGAGTTGATGGTGACATTCAGAGGGACTTGATAACAGGCTGACGGGTAGACTAATCTGGTCTGGTATAGAAGCTGAGAGGCTTTTCATTCTGGGTGTCAAAGTTTTATTATGTTCTAGGTATGAAGAACATTTGATAGATATTTTTAACTGTGGGGTTTATTTTTCTAACTATGGGCTGATCGAGCAGCCAGTTGGTTGGGGATGCCCTTAAAAGAAAGTTTAAGTTTTCCCAGTGTGAACCTTAAAAGGTTGGAGAAGTACGTTCATTTATTAAATTCTCTGTTGGGAGAACAAAGCTTCTTGCCCGACATTTAGTGGTTGTGCCTTGGCTAGAATTTGTGGGACTTTGGTTGCTATATAGTCAGCATTTACAAAATCTGAGGCATCATAAATAAAGCTATTTATTTAATCATAAAAAAATCGATGCCCCGCCC
>SJYX01014610.1:78719-185537 GCA_006410675.1 Oreotragus oreotragus
CAACACCCAAAGATTTCCAGGTCCTAATCCTGAGAGCCCATGGACATTACCTGACAGGGCAGATAGAAGTCTGCAGATTTGAGGAAGCTGAGGATCTTGAGATGGGGGGCTTATCCTGGATTGTCTGTGTGGGTCCAATATAGGCACAGGGGTTCTTAAGAAGTAGACTGAGGGAGTTTGACTACAGACAGAGGGGAGGGTGATGTGACAGAAGCAGAGAGAGAGCTGAAGATACTCCCTTGCTGGCTCTGGAGATAGAAGAAGGGGCCAAGAGCCACAGAATGCAAGGGATGAAGGAGTAAAGACTGGAAAGGAGCAAAGACTGGAAAAGGTGAGGGATCAGATTTTTTTCCTACACTCTCTGGAAGAGACCAACCCCTTGACTTTAGCTTAGTGAAACTAGTTTTGGACTTTGGGCTCCAGAGCTGTAAAGGAATAAATATGAGTTGTGTTAATATAAGCCACAGAGCCTGTGATAATTTGTTATGACAGACATGCATGCATGCATGCTAAGTCACTTCAGTCGTGTCCAATTCTGTGACCCAATGGACTATAGCCTGCCAGATCCTCTGTCCATGGGATTCTCCAGGTAAGAATACTGGAGTGGGTTGCCATGCCCTCCTCCAGGGGATCTTCTCAACACAGGGATAGAACCTGTCTCTCTTTTATCTCCTGCACTGGCAGGCAGGTTCTTTACCACTAGTGCCACCTGGGAAGCCCATGACAGTCACAGGAAACTAATATCGGGGGATGAAAGGAGGAGGCAGGATGAGAGGTGGGGAATGCAGCACATATTCTGGAAGAGGGTCGAGGTTAGTTGGGGTGGAGTGGATGATGGGGAGGGGAGGAGCAGTGGGAAGAGGTGGGATGGTGGCCGAGGTCAGTTGTGGCCAGCCTAGGACAGTAGCCTAAAGACTGTAAACCTGACTTAAATTCATGAGTGTGGCCTGTGTGCCCAGCTCTCTGCTAAGCAATCAGTGCATCACCCCACTGTATCGTCTCACCATTGCCCCATTTTACAGACTAGGCAGGGGGCTCTGAGACATGTGGCTGCTGGATGCTGGCAAACAGCCTAGCCAGGGCTTGGGCTCACAGCCGTCGGACTCCAGGCTCTGAGTCCCTGCTATTTCGGCTGCTGATGGAGCAGTGAATTGGCTTAATGAACTGTCTTTTTTTTTTTTTTTTTTCTTCCAGAAAAAGATGAATTAGAGAGGAAGGAGCCAGTAGAGTTTCTTAACTATAGCACTACTGACATATTAAAAGACACTTGCTCCTTGGAAGAAAACCTATGACCAACCTACACAGTGTATTAAAAAACAAAGACATCACTTTGCTGACAAATGTCCATATACTCAAAGCTGGGCTTTCCTGGTGGCTCAGATGGTAAAGCATCTGGCTGCAACGCAGGAGACCTGGGTTCAGTCCCTGGGTCGGGAAGATCCCAGGGAGGAGGAAATGGCAGCCCACTCCAGTACTCTTGCCTGGAAAATCCCATGGGTGGAGGAGCCTGGTGGGCTACAGTCCATGAGGTCACAAAGAGTTGCACACGACTGAGCGACTTCACTTTCTGACTTTCCCTTTCTTTCCTATGGTTTTCCCAGTAGTCACATGTGGATGTGAGAGCTGGACCACAAAGAAGGCTGAGCACCAAAGAATTGATGCTTTCCAACTGTGGTGCTGGAGAAGACTCTTGAAAGTACCATGGACTGTAAGGAGATCAAACCAGTCAATTCTAAAGGATATCAACCCTGAATACTCATTGGAAGGACTGATGCTGAAGCTGAAGCTCCAATACTTTGGCCACCTGATGCNCCACTGGTAACTACTAGTTTGTTCTCTATACCTCTGAGTCTGTTTCTTCTTTGTTACAGTCTCTAGTTTTATTTTTTAGATTCTACATATAAGTGATATTATACAGTATTTGTCTTTTTCTGTCTGACTTACTTTGCTAAGTGTAATACCCTCCAAGTCCATCCATGTTGTTGCAAATGGTAAAATTTCACTCTTTTTCATGGCTGAGTAGTAATCCATTGTGTATGTATATGTGTGTGTGTGTATACACATATATACATACCACATCTTTTTTTTTTTTTTGGCTATGCCAGGCAGCTTGTAGGATTTTAGTTCCCTGACCAGGGATTGAACCCAGGACACAGCAGTGAAAGCACAGAGTCCTATCCACTGGGCCACCAGGGAACTCCTTACTACGTCTTCTTTATCCATTCATCTGTTCATGGGAGCTTACATTGCTTCCACATCTCAGCTATTGTAAATAATGCTGCTATGAACATTGGGGGGCATGTAGCTTTTCAGATTAGTGTTTTTATTTTGGGAGGATAAATACCCAGGAGTGCAATTGCTGGATCCTGTGATAGTTTTATTTTTAGTTTTCTGTGAAACCTTCAAACTGTTTTCCATTAGTGGTTACACCAATTTACACTCCCGCCAACCGTGTGCGATGGTTCCCTTTTCTCCACATCCTTGCCAACATCTGTTATTTGTTTTCTTTTGGATGATGGCTATTCTGACAGGTGTGAGGTAATGTCTAACCAATCAGATCTTTAGCAGTGATCCCACCTTCTGGGCTGCTCATGACATCACCCAGCAATACTTCAGGTGGTTTCCCTCTACATTACTCAACCTGGATTTTCCTAAGGGACTTACTCCAAGATTTTACAAACCTAGCTTGTTATTACATGCATTTTATCCCTTAGGATAATATTTTAAAAGGCAGGTAGTATGAGGGTTAAGAGCAGGGGCTTTGAGGGACCCGGATGGAGTGCCAGCTTTACCACTTGGCAGCTGGCACACACACCCATTGTCATGACTCTCGGAAGGAGGCCCGGGAAGAGGACAGAGCGCTCATAGCTAAGAAAACCTGACTTGCTGTCAGATGTAGATGGGGCAGGGGTCACAGGTAAAGTCACCTTACTGTGAGAAAACCAAGCAGCACTGCCTGGGCACATACCCATCTGACTGCCACCCACATTTAGTTCACATCATATCAACAGGGATGCTGATGGCAGCCGCCACTGACTAAGGCTCATGTGTGCCTCTGTGGTTTGGGTACCACATCATTCAGTCCTCACAACTCCTGGGTGAGATCTGTACCCCAAAAGGCAGGTAGTATGAGGGTTAAGAGCAGGGGCTTTGAGGGACCCGGATGGAGTGCCAGCTTTACCACTCGGCAGCTGGCACACACACCCATTGTCATGACTCTCGGAAGGAGGCCTGGGAAGAGGACAGAGCGCTCACAGCTAAGAAAACCTGACTTGCTGTCAGATGTAGATGGGGCAGGGGTCACAGGTAAAGTCACCTTATTGTAAGAAAACCAAGCAGCACTGCCTGGGCACATACCCATCTGACTGCCACCCACATTTAGTTCACATCATATCAACAGGGATGCTGATGGCAGCCGCCACTGACTAAGGCTCATGTGTGCCTCTGTGGTTTGGGTACCACATCATTCAATCCTCACAACTCCTGGGTGAGATCTGTACCCCAACATCTGACTGCCACCCACATTTAGTTCACATCATATCAACAGGGATGCTGATGGCAGCCGCCACTGACTAAGGCTCATGTGTGCCTCTGTGGTTTGGGTACCACATCATTCAGTCCTCACAACTCCTGGGTGAGATCTGTACCCCATTTTATGACCCATAAACAGAGGCACACAGAGGCCTAGCAACTTGCCCACACAAGTAGGCAGTGCACACTTGAGAGTCATACCTTGGCAGCTGGTCTCCAAAGCCCAAACCCAGAATCTTCACTATAATGCAAACCTGGGGCAAGGCCAGCAGTGCGCTCAGGCAGGCATCAGATGTTCTTCATCCCAGGGGATAGCCTCTGTGGTTTGGGTACCACATCATTCAATCCTCACAACTCCTGGGTGAGATCTGTACCCCACTTTATAACCCGTAAACAGAGGCACACAGAGGCCCAGCAACTTGCCCACACAACTAGGCAGTGCGCACTTGAGAGTCGAACCTTGGCAGCTGGTCTCCAAAGCCCGAACCCAGAATCTTCACTATTAATGCAAACCTGGGGCAAGGCCAGCAGTGCGCTCAGGCAGGCATCAGATGTTCTTCATCCCAGGGGATAAAACTCTCAACTTTATCTCCACTCAAGTTAATGACAGAACCTGTCCTCTAGGAACTGGGTATGTAGCTGGTACCTCTCTGGATCTTTAGAGGTCACGTGGGGTCACAGAAAAAAACACAGCCATTAGAGTCACAATGACCTCAGTTTGGGTCCTGACCCTGCCATGTACCAGCTGTGTGACTTTGAGCACGTTTCTTAATGTTATTGGTACTCAGTTTCCTGGCCTGCAAAATAGAGACAACAATAGTATCTAGCTCATTGGGTTGTTGGAAGATAAAAGTACGAGGTACATGTAAAACAACTGACACAGTGACCAGTACCCAGGAGGAGTGAGGCAAACCGTGGTTCCAATCCTTTTTGTTAAGGAGCTCTAAACACAGAAGGCTCTTAGGGGTGTTTGTGGTTGGTGATGAATGACTGAAGATCCCCTTCTGGCCTCAGTACCTCAATTCACCTTATCACAGTGAAAAACTCATAAAAGGTCTTGAGCCAGTTTCTGCATTCTTAAAATGAGGATTTTACATGCTTTACTGAGTGGGACATGCTTTACTGAGTTGTGAAGATGAACTGAGGTTAGGTATGGAAAATACCTAGAATAGGGTCTAGAATGCAAGAGCTCAATAATGAATGATGGCCACCATTGTCACCATCACCATCCTCACCGTCTTCGACTCATTATTCGCACCGCCATGACCATCACAGTCATCACCACCATCGTCCTCACTGCCTTCATCATCGCTGCCATCATTACCATCACCCTCGTTATACTTTCCATTATTATCTGAACCATCACCATCACCCCTGTGTAGACGGCTCTAGGAACTAAGGACAGGTAGTACCTAGTCCAGAGAATATAAGGAATACTCTAGCTCACCTGGTTCTTTTCAACATTTGACGCTTTGAGAGAATATTGTTAGGGCTGGAAGATAAGAAGCCTTTTACCATCAGCTTCCTCTTCTACTGAATGAATGAAGAATGGGCCATAGTCACTGGCCTCTCTGATACTACCCTTCAACCTTCTTTGATTTCTTAGAACCAAGTATGAACAGTTGTAATCAGAGGATACAGTCTGTGTCTCCCCAGCTGGTGTTCCACAGAACGTTATTCCAAGCGTTGTTAGTTTGGGGTAAGGGTAGCGAGAAGGAGAAAGGTGTTTTGGGAACACTGCATTCTTATCCCTCCTGATAGACCCGTAGTGTGTATCAGTGCGGGGGTGGGGTGGGGGGGGTTCTGCAGAGACCTGTTTGATATTGCTCAACTCTCCTGACTCTGAGAACTCCAGAGAAAAAGACAGGGGCTGAGAAATGCTGCCTGAAGAGTTTTCCTCAAGCTTTCTGATGGCTTAACTTTACAACCCATGTTTCTTTACGGTAATGCAGTCAGTCATGTCTAANGGTGGGGGGGGGGGTTCTGCAGAGACCTGTTTGATATTGCTCAACTCTCCTGACTCTGAGAACTCCAGAGAAAAAGACAGGGGCTGAGAAATGCTGCCTGAAGAGTTTTCCTCAAGCTTTCTGATGGCTTAACTTTACAACCCATGTTTCTTTACGGTAATGCAGTCAGTCATGTCTAACTCTTTGTGACCCCATAGATTGTAGCCTGCCAGTCTCCTCTGTCCGATGAATTCTTCCAGCAGGAGTATTGGAGCAGATTGCATTTCTTCCTCCAGGGAGAATCTTCCTGACCCAGGGATCAAACCTGCATCTCCCGCATTGCAAGCAGATTCTTTATCATCTGGACCATCAGGGAAGCCCTTTCACCTCAAAGCTATAATGACTCCTGCGAGTGGGGAGGGGACAGTGCATGCCTTGCTCGGTCCCCTGTCACTAGGTTAGAGATCATGGTCTCTCCCTGTTTTAGTTTCACTTTGAAGAGCAGCTAGAACTGTGGGCCATGTCTCACTTGATTTTACATACATTCAGACTCTGCCATGATTACAGCAATAGTAATACTGGGGTTGCGGAGGTGCTGGGTTGTTGGGAGGAATCCAGTCCCTGTCTCTTCTCTATGTGGTCTGTGAAGGTCAGACCTTTACAGAGAAGTTAATCTTGATTTTCTTTTCAAAAATGTTTAAAAGAAATTTATACCACCTTCTGGATTACCTTAGAGATAGCCTGGCTGGGGTTGTCTAATCACTGGAGTTGACTATCACTCTTCTATTCTCATTCATTGGTGTGAGAAATGTCAGATTCACGCAGCCTCCCTGGGGGATGGTTTGGCAAGAAGGATCCACAATCTTCAAAACGTTGGAGTCCCCCAGGTGTGGCCCTGGGTTCTCCCTTCTCATCTGATACTTTCTTCCTCAGTGATGCCATTATCTAATCACTGGAGTTGACTATCACTCTTCTATTCTCATTCATTGGTGTGAGAAATGTCAGATTCACGCAGCCTCCCTGGGGGATGGTTTGGCAAGAAGGATCCACAATCTTCAAAACGTTGGAGTCCCCCAGGTGTGGCCCTGGGTTCTCCCTTCTCATCTGATACTTTCTTCCTCAGTGATGCCATTCATACCCACGGCTTTAATCACCATCCATCCCACACAGTGACCAAGTGCCCACACTGTGGCACGTGTTCTGGGTTTGGGGGCCACATCACTGACATTCATTTCCAGGCTAGATATCCAGGGTGACAGCTGCATCCTTGGCACCTCATCTTGGATGTCTCCAGGCAACTCTCACTATCTTCCCCCTCAAATCTGGTCCTCATGTCGCATTGCTTACTGTGGGAGTTTAGTGAAGGAACCACATCTGTACTTTTCCACAAGCCAGAAGCATGGCGACCTGCAACCCCCTTTCTCTCTGTGGTTTCTCTTGTTGTTTAGCCACTCAGTTGTGTCCGGTTCTTTTGCAGCCCCGTGGACTGTAGTATGCCAGGCTCCTCTGTCCACGGGATTTTCTGGGCAAGAATACTAGAGTGGGTTGCCATTTCCTTCTCCGAGGGATCTTTCCAACCCAGGGATTGGACGCAGGTCTCTTGCATTGGCAGGCGGATTCTTTACCACTGAGCCACCAGGGAAGCCCCTACCTCTTTTCTAACCATATCTAATTCCATTCACCTCTTAAATGCCCCTGGAATCTTCTCTCTTTCTCCATCCCCTCTCTGCCATAGCAAGGGCCACCATCGTGTCTATAACAGCCTTCTAGCTGCACTCCAGGGTTCTGTGCTGGCCACCTTCCTGGACAGTTTCCATTCATAGCCGAGATGACTGTGTCCAAATGCAAGCCGGTTCCATCAGTTCCTTACTTAAAACCTTTTATGGACTTCTCTCTGCTCCCAGGCCAAAGCAGAGCTTCCTACCAGGGACCTGCAAGCCCCTGGGCTCCCCATGGCACAGCCCCTGCTGATCTCTCTCATTGGTCCTTCTGTGCCCAACTCCTGCCCCCAGTTTTTAGCCCTTCCTTGTGTTCTNAAACAGAAAGTGGCATCCCCTGTGGATACTGACTAGAGCATCTGTTTGGAGGCCCAGAGGAAGAAAGATTGCTGTAAATGTCAAGACAAAAACACGTGGAGAAAGTGCTAGAAACACCACTGTGGTTGAAAGGCTCAAACCCTCCCTAAGAGGACCCACACCACTGGTTTACTGGGGTGGGCCTTGCCCTGGAACTGGCTGCTTGGTCAGGGTCTCAGGTGATGGCAGACACCAGTGTGGGCAGCTTCCCAGTGGGAACAGCCTTTTTAGCAACATCCACTGGGACTCGGGAGCCCTGTCCCCTGGGATAAGTGAGTGAAATTAAACCAGGCCGTCCTCCTCCTCACTCATCCCCGCCAGCCGCTTGGGCACAGGGCTCCGTGGAGAGCGGTGGGCCATGAAGGGGCTTGGCAGCACGCCTACCTGACCTACTGCCCTTTCCAAATTGGCTTTAATGAGGTTTTCTCTGTTCCCCATTTCTTGCAGCTGAAGCAATTTCCTTCTGGAATCCTCCTGAAGCTTCTCTTCAACCTGAAAGGATGATGAAAGCATGGGCTTGCTGCTAATGTGATCAGCACGCCCTCTGGGGGAACTCTTCTTGGGGGTGGTAGTGCTAATGGCAGTGGGGGAGTCCTCAAGGGGTAGGGACAGCTGCGGCCGTGTGGCAGGGGTCATGGGCATACACAGGGTGGAGATAACTCACAGGGAGATACCCTTTAAGGGAAGGGGCTGAGCTCTGCACCCTGGGCTCAACTATGTCCTATCACAGACTCCAGTCCCAGCTCGGTCCCTAGCAAGACGTGTGACCCTGGGAAAGTGATTTCACTGCTCCGTGACTCAGTGTTCTCATCTGTCAAATGGGGATGATGGTACCTGTACTGCACCACAAACTTATTGTGGGAATTCAAAATATTTGGAATAGTGCTTACAGGTCTGTGAGTGTGGTAAATATTGGTGTGACCTATAAAAGGTGGGTGGGGAGCTTCCTGGTGGTCCAGTAGCTAAGTCTCCTTGCTCTCAATGGAGGGCACCCAGGTTTGATCCCTGGTCAGGGAACTAGATCCCACATGCCACAATGAAGAAAGAGGATCCCACGTGCAGCAATTAAGATCCTGTGCAACCAAATAAATAAACATATATATTTTTAAGTGAACGGGAATATCTGCCATGCAGCCTCCTTCTGAGACTCCACGAAAGGTCCTTGGTCAGTGTTATTACTGGGTTCATCATCATAACTATTTGTCATTACCACTTTGAGCACACCCACTGGTGGAAACCTCTCTAGAGGCTTGCTCAGTAACGTCTATTAAGAATCGCAGCCTGCAAAAGAAGGTGTTTGAAGTACAGAAGCTTGCTTGTTTAATCCTCCCTTGCTTGGGTAACGGGGCAAGCTGAGGTGAGCTTGAGAGTGCTTGATGCTACCCTCTGCTGGCAAGTGTGGGCCTTGCAGCTGCTCATTTCAGGGACACACCTAATCATCATTTCAGGGACATACCTACTGAGCCCAGCGCTCTGGCACCAACAGGAAACCAGGCAAACGCTCATAAATAAATGGAAAGACTTTGTGCTGAAACAAATCCCATGGGCCGTGTTGATTAGGGATCTGACAAGGGGGATCACAGAGATGTAATAAAAGACCCAGAAGAACTCTTTGGAGATTTCCTCCGAGTAGAGTAGTACAGAGGTAGAGCGACTACCCAGCTCTGGTACCTTGGAAAAGCCACCTCTCTGGGGCCTTAGTTTCCTTCCAGATCTAAACATGCTCTGACTTGTATTTCAGCTGCATTTCCATACACCACAGAAGCCAAGTCCAGCCCTGGACTCTGCCCTTATGTGTGTTCTCCACGAACAGCCCCCTATTTCCACTCCTGAGCCTCAGGCAACTTCAGGGGCTGCCCTGCTCCCTCTGTCACACCTGGTGCTCTCCACGCCTGTCCTCCCATCCCTCTCAGGTGACACGCTGGGCTGTGGCAACTGGCCTCCTCGCCTCTAGTTTCGTGCCTTGCGGTACTGTGAGGGTTAGCCAGCTGTAGGGCAGCTCTGACCTACAGAACTTTCTACAACGATACAGATGCTCTGAATCTGTATCATCTAATACAGCAGCCACAAACCACATCTGGTGATCCAGTGCTCGAAACAGGGGCTGGTGTGATCGAGGAAATGAATTTCAAAGTGTATTTAATTTTGATTAATATCAGTGTAAACAGTAGCACGTGGCTGTTGGCTACACAATAGTGATTGGAGTCAGACCCACCTGGAGTCAGCCAAAACTATGCGACTGGGCTAGTTACATTGCTAGTTAACAAGCGGTCATGACTTTCTCATCTGTACAATGGGGAGGATGATCTCTAGGTCATGGCACTGTTGTGAAGAGGGAAAAGAGATGAAATGTTTGGTGGTAATGCCCAGTCCATGAGAAACTGCAGCTATCATTTTCACCGTTATTAGCTGCAAATGTCACATGTTGGTTCTCTGTTCGGAAGCCCTGGTAGCGCCCCACTGCCTGTGTGCAACTGAGCCTGAGTGCCAGAACCAGCACAAAACACCAGGCCAGGGATTCAAGAAGCCCTGATGAGCTCGGAACAAGGCAAAGAAAAACGGATCTGCACCTAGATGAGTCGTAATAAAGCTGCTGGAAGTCCAGGGAAAAGAAAGTCTTTTGCAAAGATGCTTATAGATGACTTCTAAATAGAAATAACAGGAGCCAAAAGACAGCAGTGACATACCTAATGCTGCTTCTAATGTGCTCAAAGAAAAGAACTGCCACTGTAGAATTCAATAGGCAGTCAAATGTGTTTTAAGAATGAAGGTGAAATATACATTTCAAGATAGACACACAGACACATCTAAGACTGTCATCAACAGAGCTACAGTGAAGGAAAACACTAAAGGGTATTCTTCAGAGACAAGAAAAATGAATGCAGATAGATGATCAGAGATGCAGAAAAGACAAGCAACAGTAAGAGTAACGTGTGCATATGATGCTGACTATATAAAAACACCAATAATATCTTTGGGGGCCTTATTAATAACTATAGAGAGGAGTTTAGAAAATGACAGCAATGACTTACAAATCTGGAGAGGTTAAGTGAAGTCAGTGTGTTCTAAATTCACTGCATTGTCAAGGAGAAGGGCATCACTTCAGTCGCTCAGTCATGTCTGACTATTTGCGACCCCATGAACTGCAGCATGCCAGGCCCCCCTGTCCATCACCAACTCCTGGAGTTCATGCAAACTCACATGCATCGAGTCAGTGATGCCATCCAGCCATCTCATTCTCTGTCATCCCCTTCTCTTCCTGCCCCCAATCCCTCCCAGCATCAGAGTCTTTTCCAATGAGTCAGCTCTTCACATGAGGTGGCCAAAGAACTGGAGTTTCAGCTTTAGCATCATTCCTTCCAAAGAAATCCCAGGACCGATCTCCTTCAGAATGGACTGGTTGGATCTCCTTGAAGTTCATGGGACTCTCAAGAGTCTTCTCTAACACCATAGTTCAAAAGCATCAACTCTTCGGTGCTCAGCTTTCTTCACAGTCCAACTCTCACATCCATACATGACTACTGGAAAAACCATAGCCTTGACTAGATGGATCTTTGTTGGCAAAGTAATGTCTCTGCTTTTTAATATGCTATCTAGGTTGGTCATAACCTCCTTCCAAGAAGTAAGCGTCTTTTAATTTCATGGCTGCAATCACCATCTGCAGTGATTTTGGAGCCCCCAAAAATAAAGTCTGACACTGTTTCCACTGTTTCACCATCTATTTCCCATGAAGTGATGGGACCAGATGCCATGATCTTCGTTTTCTGAATATTGCATAATTATCAACTAATACTACATCTTGGTAAATTAAGAATGTACATTGTAAGTACTTCTGTGGTGGTCCAGTGGCTAAGACTCTGCACTCCCAATGCCAGGGGCCCGGGTTCAATTCCTGGTCAGGGAACTGGATTCCACTTGCCGCAAATGAAGAGTTTTCATGCTGCAACTGAAGATCGAACGTGCCACAGTGACGATCCACAACTAAAACCCAGCACAGCCAAAGAAATAAGTTAATTAATTAAAAAAGAATGCACGTTGTAATCTTTAGNGGGAACTGGATTCCACTTGCCGCAAATGAAGAGTTTTCATGCTGCAACTGAAGATCGAACGTGCCACAGTGACGATCCACAACTAAAACCCAGCACAGCTAAAGAAATAAGTTAATTAATTAAAAAAGAATGCACGTTGTAATCTTTAGGATGACCACTAAGAGAGCAATGGAAGAATGAAAAACTTAATTAATGTGAGATCTTTGCAAGTCAAGGATAAAATGCTATTGTCTTTTACTATTATTAAAAGGAGAGTAAAAAAGTGAAATGTTTCCAAGCTAATAGAAGGGGAAGGTGGAATGACCGAAAATCATCAACTCAAAAGGAGGCAAGAAAGGAGAGAAAAAGCAATATAGTTACAGATAGTACAACTGGCACTGGGCAAGAGAGTAGATTTAAATCCCAGTGTATGAGTGATTAGATAAGACAAACGGGCTGAAAGTAAAAGACTGTCAAACTGGATTTTGTAAAAATGATATGCTATTTGGAAGCGATATGTTTAAAACTTAAAAACTGACAGAGAGGATTTCCCCGGTGGTCCAGAGGTTAAGAATCCACCTGCCAAAGCAGAGGACCTGTTCAGGTTCCCTGACCAGGAATTGAACCCGGGCCCCGGGCATTGGGAGTGCAGAGTCTTAGTTTGGTTCCTGGTCCCGGGAGAGTCCACATGCCACGGGGTAACTAAGCCCATGAGCCACAACTACGGAGCCCTTGCACCCCAAAGCCCATGGCCCCACAACAAGAGCCACTGAAACGAGAAGCCGGTGCACCACAGCTAGAGAGCAGTGCCTGCTCACCATCTCTAGAGAAAGCCTGTGTGCAGTAATGAAGACCCAGCAGAGCCAAAAATAGACACACCAATAAAATTTAAAAAAATTAACAGAGAAAGTATGAAAAAAAAATGCTATGGAAACCCTGACCAACAGCAAGCCAGTGATGGCGCTAAATGACAAAGATGATGTTAAGGGGAAAACACTACTAGAGATGAAAAGAGACATTAAAAAAAAAAAGAGACATTTTATGATGATCAAAAGTCCTGTTCTACTGGAAATATTAGAATTCTAAATTTATATGCACATAGTAATACAACCTCACAATATATAAAGCAACATTTGTCAAAAAGAAACACACAAATCTACAATCATAATGAGATGAAAAAAAAAAAAGTTCCCAATGACTGATAGAACACAAAGACATGTACACACACAAATCAATAAGAGTATTTAAGTTGGAACAACATCATTGACAAGCTTGATTTAATGGATCAATTCTTTCCTGGGTAATTTCACGACTGAAGGCAGTGGGTCGTGGTTACGCACGGGAACTTTGGAGTCTGGCAGACCCAGCCGGAGCGGTTGCCAAGGCCACCCATGCCTGCCATACCTTGCCCTTCTCCTGAAGCACCTTAGAGATCAGGCTCTGCTCTGTACCGCTCCTCTTCAGCTCCTCCCTGAGCTTTCTCACTTCTTTCTCCATGCCGCGGATGTGCTAAGAAAGTTCCAACGACAGGCAAGTCAGCTTCGCAACTCACCTCACCCGGTTCGTTAAGGCGGAAACCTAGTCCAAGATCAGTTTAATTTTTTCCCTAGGAAAACACTACTAGAGATGAAAAGAGACATTAAAAAAAAAAAGAGACATTTTATGATGATCAAAAGTCTTGTTCTACTGGAAATATCAGAATTCTAAATTTATATGCACATAGTAATACAACCTCACAATATATAAAGCAACATTTGTCAATATTAAAAGAAACACACAAATCTACAATCATAATGAGATGAAAAAAAAAAAAAGTTCCCAATGACTGATAGAACACAAAGACATGTACACACACAAATCAATAAGAGTATTTAAGTTGGAACAACATCATTGACAAGCTTGATTTAATGGATCAATTCTTTCCTGGGTAATTTCACGACTGAAGGCAGTGGGTCGTGGTTACGCACGGGAACTTTGGAGTCTGGCAGACCCAGCCGGAGCGGTAGCCAAGGCCACCCATGCCTGCCATACCTTGCCCTTCTCCCGAAGCGCCTTAGAGATCAGGCTCTGCTCTGTACCGCTCCTCTTCAGCTCCTGCCTGAGCTTTCTCACTTCTTTCTCCATGCCGCGGATGTGCTAAGAAAGTTCCAACGACAGGCAAGTCAACTTCGCAACTCACCTCACCCGGTTCGTTAAGGCGGAAACCTAGTCCAAGATCAGTTTAATTTTTTCCCTTGGGAGATGCTTCTACATCTTTAAAGCAAAGTAGGGTTTCTTTCAATAGATGCATTGAAAGTGCAGGGTGAGGGAAAATTTGAGGTTTTTTTGAAGATCAGCATGGATTCTNCTTCGCAACTCACCTCACCCGGTTCGTTAAGGCGGAAACCTAGTCCAAGATCAGTTTAATTTTTTCCCTTGGGAGATGCTTCTACATCTTTAAAGCAAAGTAGGGTTTCTTTCAATAGATGCATTGAAAGTGCAGGGTGAGGGAAAATTTGAGGTTTTTTTGAAGATCAGCATGGATTCTGGATTAAACAGTACAAGGGACACATTCACTCATTAGATTCTCCTTCCTTGGAATATATTTTGAGTTCAGTCTAAATAGGAGTTATTTGGAAGACATCATGGGCAGAGCTTGGAAGAAAAGAGCAATGAGCTTTTTCTTTTTGTTCCCATTTGAGATAGGGAATAGCAGTGCCCCTGAGAGAAGAAAATGGCCTCAACAGATGGAAAATATATGCTTAGTGATGTTCTTGAGGATTTGACTGGCGCGCAGGGTGAAGATTCATATTTAGTGCTCATCTTTTCATTGTACTAATTTTTATATTCACCTTCCATACAAAGCCAATGATATGTCTGCTTTTTTATTTTGTTTTTATGAACTGATGTAAAACTGAATGCATCAATATTTAAGTAACAATACTTAAGGAGGAGTTTCAAGTCAATATCAGTGCCCATAGCTGTGATAAAACTTGTGACAGTAGATCATGAAAGTTTGGGCATCACAAGTCCAGGGGTTGGGACCATGGTGAATTTCTAGCAGCATCTAGTGGCCACCTGGCCACCTTCTGTCCCGGTCTCCAGCCCAACTCTAGCCCAGCTCCAGGGGCAATCTGATGAGGGGCCTACAGCCAACTGTCCATGAAATCCTAGGAGAGTATGTTTTCCAAGGTTTTCTACCCGTCTCTTTGAGGCAAGGAAATCAAAGAATTATGTTAATTACATTAACAAACAAACATCCATAAATCCCCAGAGTTTGAACTAGCTAAGGGGCCAAGGAACCCCTCCAAAGCCCTGTAGGTCAAAGTCTAGGCTTTCTGTGGACACCCAGGGGTGAGGAGGTTCAACGCACGGTTTTGTAGAGTTTTAATTCTTTCTCTTGGGCTTCCAGGTTCTCCTTCTGGGCATCTTCCTTCTTTAACTCTTCTTTCAGCACTGAGCACTGGGGAGAAAGTAACAAGGTCACTGGGCTTGACTGGGGGCCCTAAGTCTCTGTGTGCGTGCCCAAGATCGTCTTCTGCTGTTCAACTCAATCACACCCTGCATTCCGAGAGGCCAGACTGTCTGTGTGATGGAAGCACGGGCATCCTGTGGTTGTTCCTGGTTCACCCCTCTTGTGAGTTCTGACAAATAAAGCACCTAAATTACCCTTCAAAAGCCAGCAAACTGCACCACAGGGAGAGTCCAGACTCGTGGAGTCTGGGTATTTAGGGTGGGGGAATTGAGCTGTTTTCACTCAGTGAGCATCGAGAGTGGTGAGGGAGGGCCAGCGGGTGGGGTCGATCTTAGTGCTTTTGTGCAGGTTCCATCTCAAAGACACAACTGCCCTGTTGGTCACAAAGTGGTAAACGGAGCTGCCTTTTCCGAAGGCATTTTGGCAACAGACATTAAGAGCATAAGGATGGGTGTGCCTTCTTTTGACCCAGAAATTCCCACTTTAGACATGTACCCTAAGGACAATGATTAGAGAAATCAGTGAATCTGTAGCTTCAAGGATGTTCTTCATAGAACTGTCAGTAACAGTGGAAAAAAAAAAAAACCAAGTGTTGTTTATAACAGGAGATCACTTTATAACACTGTGTACATCCAGGCGAAAGTGTGTGGCTTTTAAGACCAATGATAAGAGTGTTGATTTATTAGCATGGGGAAGTCACTGTGTTTATGATTTTAAAAAATATGTATAGTGTAAATTCACTGTAAAATAACTGACTGATTTCTAGGAATATAGAGAAACAAGACTGGTAGAACCCGGAGGAAGAGTGACCTCACTCTAAGGTCAGTAGGAAGGGGAAACGGGGACATAATCAAACAGATGCACTGTGGGAGGTGGAAGAGCCAAGCAGGGGCTGTCTTTGCATATTCCTTCTACTAAGCACCAGCCCTGCAACCCCTCCCTGTCCCCAACACACACACACACGCAGTCCTCTCACCTAAAACAGCGAGTGCACATGCCTAGGAGGGCACTCTGCTTGTCAGAAACAAAGGCAGAGGCATTGGCCAGGCGGCTGACTGAGGCAGAGGCAGAGGAGCACTGCTAAAACCAGGCTCCGATTTCATCATTCCCATTTTGCAGATGGGATAATAAAGGCCAAATAAGTTACAGTAAGAGAAAGCTCTGGGATTGGACCCAGGTCTGTGATTCCAAAGCTCGTGCCTTTTGCCGGTTCCATATTTGGTGTAGCACTGCGCACCAGGTGCTACGTATCGGGCCTTTTCAGTAAGAGAAAGCTCTGGGATTGGACCAGGTCTGTGACTCCAAAGCTCGTGCCTTTTGCCGGTTCCATATTCGGTGTAGCACTGCGCACCAGGTGCTACGTATTGGGCCTTTTCCTTGGAACCTCAGGATGTTTCCACCCCACACCCGTGCAGCCCTGGCTGATCCATCAGACAGCTGCTGGGAATCCCTGAGTTACGACCTGAGATGAAAGCTATGAGGTTTTACCTTGACTGGCAGAAACAGATGCATCATACAAATACTGAGAAATCTTATGCTATAGAGTCAGGATTCTAAAGTTGGCATGGAAGGCAAGATTTGCAAATAAAGTTCCATTCAAAAAACTCTTCACTTGCCTACCAAGTCTAGGTAAGAAATGAGAGTTTGTGTGTTTGCGTCTGGATCTTCAAACGTTGTGATTTGAAGGCAGTTTTGAGAACCAGTGGTGCCCTGTGGGTTGTCCTTGCTCACAGAGAGATTTTATTCTGTTTTACATTAAGCTGTGCAGTAGCAATATATGCTAATAAGTGTGTTTGTGCCTGGGGTTTATTTATCGTAGGGGTTAAAACATGTTTGCTGAATTTGAAAATATATCATGCTATTCTGAGTCACATGCTGTACTTTAAAAGCTGCTGAGAAGTTGACTTCTCTGCAGACACGTGACTGCACTGTGTCTACTTTGGTGATGGCCCGACACTCACTCTGGAGTTGAGGGCTTCAAGCTGGTGATCCTTTTCTTTGTTCTCACTTTTTAGTTGATTCACCTCCTGTTTTAGTTGTTGAACTTGCTCATCCTTTGCTAACATATCCTTTTGCAAAGATGACACCATCTCTACAAAACAAAAACAAAAACTCACAGGTCAAAAGGGCAGGAAGGATTCCTGGCATCACCACGGCTGTTAGCCAAGTTTCGGACAAGAACCTCCAAGCCCAGGGCCAGCATTCCTAGAACTGCAGAGGTTGTTGCCAAGAATCCCAGAGCAAGAACAGGAATGAGACCAAGGACCATGGAACATGGTTTGAGGCTTCAGGGAGGATAAGGGGCAGTCAGCGAGCACCAGTGGGAGGAGAAGCCTTTGGGGGCCCCTGGTGGGCACAGGCTGGGCAGAGCCGATAGGAGAGGCCATGCCTAGGGCTTGGGGAACAAAGGCCCAGCACAGGTGAGGTCCAGGAATTCTTCTCCAGAGCCCGGGAGGCAGACTTGCGGCAGAGCAGACTGCTGGACACTCTCGGTGGGGCGGCTAGCTTCACACTTACATGAGTTTGGCCCTGTCCTAACCCCTTATTAGCTTGGCGATCTTGAACAAGTTATTTCACCTCCCACTGCATGTCCTGCACAGAGTTATTGTAAGGGTCAAGTGAGATGGTCTGTCCTAAGAACACAAAGTGACTAACTTATATTTGTTGCTGTTGATCAGCCGCTAAATCGTGTCTGACTCTTTGCAGCCCCATGGACTGCAGCATGCCAGGCTTCTCTGACCTCCACCATCTCCTGAAGATTGCTCAAACTCATGTCCATTGAGTTGGTGATGCCAACCAACCATCTCATCCTCTGTCACCCACCTACATGGCACTCACTATGTTTCACGACAGCCAGTTTCCAGCATGGCCCCCATGGCCTGTCTCTTGGAATTCATGCCCTTGTGTGGCCCCTCCCACCCTGAATAGGGGTGACATGGGTAACCGACGTGATGCTGTGTAAANTGAGGCAGAGGCAGAGGAGCACTGCTAAAACCAGGCTCCGATTTCATCATTCCCATTTTGCAGATGGGATAATAAAGGCCAAATAAGTTACAGTAAGAGAAAGCTCTGGGATTGGACCCAGGTCTGTGATTCCAAAGCTCGTGCCTTTTGCCGGTTCCATATTTGGTGTAGCACTGCGCACCAGGTGCTACGTATCGGGCCTTTTCAGTAAGAGAAAGCTCTGGGATTGGACCAGGTCTGTGACTCCAAAGCTCGTGCCTTTTGCCGGTTCCATATTCGGTGTAGCACTGCGCACCAGGTGCTACGTATTGGGCCTTTTCCTTGGAACCTCAGGATGTTTCCACCCCACACCCGTGCAGCCCTGGCTGATCCATCAGACAGCTGCTGGGAATCCCTGAGTTACGACCTGAGATGAAAGCTATGAGGTTTTACCTTGACTGGCAGAAACAGATGCATCATACAAATACTGAGAAATCTTATGCTATAGAGTCAGGATTCTAAAGTTGGCATGGAAGGCAAGATTTGCAAATAAAGTTCNTACGACCTGAGATGAAAGCTATGAGGTTTTACCTTGACTGGCAGAAACAGATGCATCATACAAATACTGAGAAATCTTATGCTATAGAGTCAGGATTCTAAAGTTGGCATGGAAGGCAAGATTTGCAAATAAAGTTCCATTCAAAAAACTCTTCACTTGCCTACCAAGTCTAGGTAAGAAATGAGAGTTTGTGTGTTTGCGTCTGGATCTTCAAACGTTGTGATTTGAAGGCAGTTTTGAGAACCAGTGGTGCCCTGTGGGTTGTCCTTGCTCACAGAGAGATTTTATTCTGTTTTACATTAAGCTGTGCAGTAGCAATATATGCTAATAAGTGTGTTTGTGCCTGGGGTTTATTTATCGTAGGGGTTAAAACATGTTTGCTGAATTTGAAAATATATCATGCTATTCTGAGTCACATGCTGTACTTTAAAAGCTGCTGAGAAGTTGACTTCTCTGCAGACACGTGACTGCACTGTGTCTACTTTGGTGATGGCCCGACACTCACTCTGGAGTTGAGGGCTTCAAGCTGGTGATCCTTTTCTTTGTTCTCACTTTTTAGTTGATTCACCTCCTGTTTTAGTTGTTGAACTTGCTCATCCTTTGCTAACATATCCTTTTGCAAAGATGACACCATCTCTACAAAACAAAAACAAAAACTCACAGGTCAAAAGGGCAGGAAGGATTCCTGGCATCACCACGGCTGTTAGCCAAGTTTCGGACAAGAACCTCCAAGCCCAGGGCCAGCATTCCTAGAACTGCAGAGGTTGTTGCCAAGAATCCCAGAGCAAGAACAGGAACGAGACCAAGGACCATGGAACATGGTTTGAGGCTTCAGGGAGGATAAGGGGCAGTCAGCGAGCACCAGTGGGAGGAGAAGCCTTTGGGGGCCCCTGGTGGGCACAGGCTGGGCAGAGCCGATAGGAGAGGCCATGCCTAGGGCTTGGGGAACAAAGGCCCAGCACAGGTGAGGTCCAGGAATTCTTCTCCAGAGCCCGGGAGGCAGACTTGCGGCAGAGCAGACTGCTGGACACTCTCGGTGGGGCGGCTAGCTTCACACTTACATGAGTTTGGCCCTGTCCTAACCCCTTATTAGCTTGGCGATCTTGAACAAGTTATTTCACCTCCCACTGCATGTCCTGCACAGAGTTATTGTAAGGGTCAAGTGAGATGGTCTGTCCTAAGAACACAAAGTGACTAACTTATATTTGTTGCTGTTGATCAGCCGCTAAATCGTGTCTGACTCTTTGCAGCCCCATGGACTGCAGCATGCCAGGCTTCTCTGACCTCCACCATCTCCTGAAGATTGCTCAAACTCATGTCCATTGAGTTGGTGATGCCAACCAACCATCTCATCCTCTGTCACCCACCTACATGGCACTCACTATGTTTCACGACAGCCAGTTTCCAGCATGGCCCCCATGGCCTGTCTCTTGGAATTCATGCCCTTGTGTGGCCCCTCCCACCCTGAATAGGGGTGACATGGGTAACCGACGTGATGCTGTGTAAATGATGCAATGTGATCTCCCAGGCTGGGCCATTAAAGACACTGTGGCTTCCTCTTTGCTCTCTCTTGCATCACTCACTCTGGGGGAAGCCACCCCCCGTGTTGTGAAGACACTCAAGCAGCCCTCGGGAGAAGCACGTGTGATGAGAGGCTGAGGCCTCCAGCCAACAGCCACATGGGCAATGACTCTGAAAGGGGTTCCTCCCGCTTCCGGTAAGACATCTTGGCTGCAATTCAAAAGAACTAAGTTACACACCCCTCCATCCCAAATTCCTGTACTGCAGAAACTGGGTGAGATAATAAATATCAGCTGTTGTTTTATCTGTTACATTTTGGGATAACTTGCTATATTGCAATAGATAACTACTCCGTTATTGAATTATCACTTTGGAGAAAAGTGGAAAGTGAAAGTGAAAGTTGCTCACTTTCCAAGCTGGTGGAAGATTCGACTTCCAGTGGACTTGGAGCCTCATTATATGCTCATTGTAACGCAATAGCTAAGTGACACACCCACCAGCAACAGAGGATGAGATCATTGGACGGTATCACCGATTCAATGAACATGAACTTGGGCAAACTCCAGGAGATGGTGAAGGACAGGGAAGCCTGGCGTGCTGCAGTCCATGGGGTTTCGAAGAGTCGGATACAACTTGGTGACTGACCAGCAACAACACGTCCACCAGTACCCTCAGAGTTCTGAGGTCAGGTCTACGAGGTCAGAAGTGGGCAGTGGCCCAATTTCTGGAAATCACTGCCCCTTCCCTGAAATACTTGGAATAATCCTCCCAGTCACTAGCCTATGAAGTTACCCAGGCCATAAAAATTAACCACCTCATGTTTCAGGGCTGCTCACCTTCTGAGATGGCCCCTACTCTCTGCCTGTGGAGCGTTTCTCTCTAAACAAACCCACTTCTTGCCTATCACTTTGTCTCTCACTGAATTCTCTCTGTGACAAGACATCAAGAACCTGAGCTTTATTAATGAGTAAATAAAGCCCAGATGTATAACCTCAATTAAAAGACAGTGTGCCCAAGCCCCACCTGGGTTGCACGGTTTCACACCCACTCTGCTGTTCTCCCTTGGTCCCCCCGAGGCACTGGCCACTGGGTCACACAGCTGGTTTTCTCCACAGCACGACCACTCTCTGAAGCGGGCTGTTTGTTTATTCATCCGTTTCCTTCAGTGAGTGCAGGGATCTGACTGTCTTGCTCAGAGCTCTCTCCCCAGAGCCTAGAACAGGGCCTGACACCTAGTAGGTGCTCAGTCAGCATGCTGAAGGAATGAAGGAATCCAGGGAGTCCAGGCTCAGCCACAGCTGTGTGTGGGCTGCCCCTCCCCCACCCCAAGCTCTTTATCAGGGAACCACCTTTGTTGGTCAGTTAGAAAATGCTTCACTTGGGCTCCGGTGCACTCCGGAGAAGATGGGTGAGAGGATGGATGCCCAGAGTGGTGCCCCCACTTTGTCCACGGTGTACTTCGCCCTCGGGCAGGCCGGCTTGTGGAGCCACCCAAGTCACACTATGCTCTGTGTTCTCCCTGGTGGGGCCAGTGCTCAGGTGACCTTGTAGACAAGATACATGGTGTGTGTGCTCAGTTGCTCAGTTGGGTCCGATTCTTTGTGACCCCCATAGACTGTAGCCTGCCAGGCTCCTCTGCCCATGGAATTGTCCAGGCAAAAATACTTGAGCAGTAGCCCTTTCCTTCTCCAGAGGATCTTCCCAGACCAGGGATTGAACCTGGGTCTCCTACGTCTCCTGTATTGGCAGATGGATTTTTTACCACTGAGCCAGCCACTTGGGAAGCCCAGTCAAGACACAACATTCTCTCCAGTATTTATCAGGCCCTGCCCTAGGAAGTGGGTGGCAAGAAATCTGCACTGAGAGAGAATTCTAACTCGCTGACACTGGTGGCCAGGTGGGTTGCTGAGATCCCTGAGGCTGCATCCAGGTCATGGGCACAGGTTCTATGGTAGATTGGTGATGTCTGCAGGGGGAGGGAGGCAGTTCTCAGGAGCAAATCCAGAAGGACCTCACCTGATGTGATGGCATTATCCCTTCTTAAGTTCTCACCCTGGTTCTTCAGGGACGTGATTTCCAAGTTCCTCTCAGACAGGGTTTGGCACAGCACCTGGCTGTAGCCTTGCTGCAGGGCACTGATCTGTGGGAAGAGGCAACACACAGTCAGAGGGAGGCCAGCCGGCTTTGCAGGACACGCTTCTCCAAGGCTGGACAAAAAGAGTCAGGTTGATCTTGGGCTGGGGTGTTGGGCAAACCAAGCTTTTCAGTTATAACTAGTGGGAGAGACAGGAGGGTGCCTATTCCTTCAGTGACCACCGTGTCCTACATCATTAAGACACAAACCTTCCCTTTGTGGTGACCCAGGGGCTCAGGTGCCCTTGCCCTGGATCCCTTCCTGTGACTGANGGCAAACCAAGCTTTTCAGTTATAACTAGTGGGAGAGACAGGAGGGTGCCTATTCCTTCAGTGACCACCGTGTCCTACATCATTAAGACACAAACCTTCCCTTTGTGGTGACCCAGGGGCTCAGGTGCCCTTGCCCTGGATCCCTTCCTGTGACTGAGGCAGGAGGCAGATGGGTTTCAGGCTGGATACTTACAACCAGCCTTCTGTTTACATTTCCCAAGACAGGAAGTAGGTGGGCTCCAGGTTAGGCATTTACAACCAGACTCCTGTTTGCACTTTGAGATGGAAACGACTACAGGAACAGGGTAAATTGCCTCCTGTGGACACATCAGTTATGTCGGGGACAGACAGGGGCAAAACCTTGTTTGAGTACAAGACCAAGAGGTCATATATTTCCCATCTTTGGGGCAAGGGAGTTGCTGTGCATGTGCAGAAAGGCTCTTTGGGGATACCAAAGGAGGGGTCACCATCCCACAATATGTGACGTCAAGCCCCATCCTTCATTGGCCGCTGGGCTGGAATCTACCTTGGGAAAAAGCTGTGCACACATGTTGGGGAGGATCCTAGGTAGGTCCGGTGTGGAAAAAGAAACCATTTAATTGGCCAAAGGTAAACAAAGACCCACCGGATGGGTGGCCACCTAATGCAAAGAGCCGACTCACTAGAGAAGACCCTGATGCTGGGAAAGATTGACGGCAGGAGGAGAAGGGGACGACAGAGGACGAAATGGTTGGATGGCATCACCGACTCGGACCCGAGTTTGAACAGACTCCACAAGACTGATCCTCTGAACAACAACAACAAAGACTTGAAAGAACTGCCCTATACACATGATTTAACCACATCTGCCCTGCGCTCCTCCTCACTGAAGGGACGCCCACGCCCTTTCTCATGCATCTCTGTCTTAACGAAACAAACTGTTTCTCTTTGTGCTCTTTCAGTTGTCCTGCTGTGTCCGTAACAATAAACTTTGTACCTGTTGGTTTATACTTTTTGCCTCCACAAAAAGTGCATTTTTCAATGGAAGCAAGAGCCCAGGTAGATTTGCTTCTAGCCTCTAGCTGTTGATGGTCCAGTGGCTAGGAGTCCTGGTTTTTATCCTGGCTACCTAGGTTCAGTTCCTGGGCAGGGAGCTAAGACCTCGCTTCAAGCCACCGCTCACTGTTGCCTCTCCGAGATCACCATCTGTGGCCCTTTAGCCATAAACAGGCCAGCTCTTGGTGCCGAATCATCCAGCACTGACTGTATGCAGAGCAAAATTCAAGAGACAGGACGGTGTTGTGTGTGCTCACTCACGTCCGATTCTTCTGCTACCCCAGGGACTGTAGCCCGCCAGGCTCCTCTGTCCACGGGATTTCCCAGGCAAGAACACTGGAGTGGGTTGCCATTTCCTATTCCAGGGGCTCTTCCCAACTCGAGGATCAAACCCATGTCTCCTATGTCCCCTGCATTGGCAGGTGGATTCTTTACCACTGGGAAGCCCCCAAGAGATGGGAACAGGTTATACAGTGAATTTCCTTTAATGAGACCAGCAAATCGCTTCTCCCTCATGCCACACTCCGGAGTTTACACAGCTCGTGTGCACGTGCTACGTGGACACTCCTCACAGTACTGCTGAAGGCTGGCGTTCCCAGCAGGCTTCCCATTTGCCAGGGGGCAGCCTGAGACTGGGAGAGGTGGAGTCCCCTGCTCAGGATCACGGGGCTGGTCAGAGGCAGAGAAGGATTCACACCCAGCCTCTAGGGGCCCGTTTCCACTTTTCCAGGCGGCCCTAGGAAGCAGCATGAAAAGTTGGAGGCTCTAAAGCATAGCGTGGACTTGGGGGCCAGACTGTAGGCTTCAAGGCCTGTTTCTGCCTGTTACGGGCCATGTGAACACAGGAAGACACCATATTTTATTTTCAGTCTGTATGTGGGGTGATGGCAGTCCCAGTCTGATAGGATTGCTAGAAGTATAGTTTTTTCCCCAGTCCCTGCTTTGCGGCATGTCGGATCTTCGATTCCCAACCAGGGATCAAACCCGTGCCCTCTGCTTTGGGAGCTTGGAGTCTTAACCACTGGACCACCAGGAAATCCCTGTTAGAAGTATCTTAACAAATTAGTCATGTGTGCAAGTAATCAGATTATGCCTGGCACACAGCATAGAGGGATGAGGTGTCACAGGCCTCTCAGCTGACTACCCATGGCGTGTTTTAGCTTCAGCTTCCCTTGTCTGTCTCTGGGGGAAGGAGTTGGGAATCTTTTTGTGTGCATTTGTAAGTCTTGCTCAGGCTCACTTTAACACTGCTGTGATTGTTATTAGGAGGAAATACAGGAATCATAGGTGGGATGACCATGGGCTGGCTGCTGCAAGAACTCTGGAAGTTCCTGGCTCAGAACCCACTTGAGGGCCAGCCCCTTTATGGGGATCCATACCCGGGGCAGGGGCCCTGGAAGGATCTCCTTGAAAAGCAGCCCCGGTAAGGGCTGGAAAGTGGCTGCCGCATCTCGGCCTCCACAGAGCAGGTACCCGAGAGGCTGGGGGAAGGGAGGTGGGCCAGAACCCCCTTCCTCTTCATCTCACTCACCCAACTGCTTGGTCTGAGGGGCTAGGCCTTTTCCCTCCCAGCGTGTGCTGTGGGCCTTCGCCGCTTTGAGTTTTCAGACGTAAGGATTCAGTTCTCCCACAGGGACATGCTTATTAGGGCAGAAATGCCACATAGTCCCTAGATAGGATGAGAGCTAGCTTGTTTTGATAGATCAAAATAGAAGCGAAAAGGAGCAGGACACAATTGCTTTGTTTTCCTAAGGTAAGGCTGCCAGATTTGGGGGAGAAAAAAAGGATGCCCACTGAAAATAAGATGACAGATAACATTTTCCTGTGTGTTCCATGCAGTATGTGGAACATATGCTAAAAAAGATATTCTAATATTCAAATGTAATTGGGTGTCCTTATTTTATCTGGCAACCCCACCCTAAGAGAGTTCTTAAACTTCAGTCATTCAAATATCACTTTCACTATTTTTGCCATATCTCTTTGCTGGTCCCACTATAATTTCTTAGCATTTTTCTTAGAAGCCCCTTGCTTTTTAAACTTAAAAAACGTGTATTAAATTAAAAATAACTGCTATAAGAGTAAATAGAGACTCAATATATTAAATAAAAATAATCTTAAAAAAAGAGAAAATACAAGAATTTCCCTGTTTACTGTCAGACCAGGCTGCAGGCTTCACATTGGAAAAAAAAAAAAAAAGATTGGTGGGAAGGGGCGGGCATGCCCAGGTATTTGGGCAACGGTGTGCTGACCTTGCCACCAGATGGCGCTCACAGCCTTTGGTCCTGGTTTCCCTGCCTGAAAATCTTGTCATTCTTACTCTCATAGAATTAATGGAAGTGTCAAGGTCTCACAAGTTTTCTTTCTCGTTTCGTGCACCATCATGGTTGAGAGTCTATGACATTTACCGTGGTTATAGATACTTTTCCCCTGGGGCATCTGAGGCATTATTGGGACAGGTCTACACTAGAAGGTGGCGGGTGGCGGGGGGTGGCGGGGGAGGGGGACACAGGCCACTCTGAGCCCCAACCTCTCCCCAAGGCTCAGGTGCTCAGTCGTGTCCGACTCTTTCCAATCCCATGGACTGCAGCATGCCAGACTCTTCTGTCCTCCACCATCTCCCGGAGTTTGCTCAAATTCATGTCCATTGAGTCAGTGACGCTATCTAACCGTTTCACCCTCGGTTGCCCCCTTCTCCTTTGGCCATCAATATTTCCCAGCATTAGGGTCTTTTCCAATGAGTTGGCTCTTTGCATCAGGTGGCCAGAGTACTGGAGCTTCAGCCTCAGCATCAGTCCTTCCAGTGAATATTCAGGGTTGATTTCCTTTAGGATTGACTGGTTGGATCTCCTTGCAGTCCAAGGGACTCTCAAGAGTCTTCTCCAAACCACATTTCTAAAGCATCAGTTCTTCAGTGCTCACTTTCTTTATGGTCCAAGTCTCACATTTGTACATGACCACCTTCTATGGGTCATGGTGGTGGGGGACACAGGCCACTCTGCCTGCCAGCCTCCCCAAGGCTATACTTTTGCATGTTTGTGCTTTGGACTTTGAGTGAAAAAAATTCTTTCTTCTCTTACTGAGGAGATGAAAGAGGGCGGGTGGGTGGTGGTGGTGGTGGAATGCAACTTTCCCATAAAAGGTACTTGGAACACTTAAGCAAACTGTGTCTAGCTCTTCTCAGCTTAATGGGTTTATTTGCATAAGGAAGAACACACAGAGACAAACTTCCAGAAGGGAAAACATACGTTCCCCTCTAAAGACTCCAGTGCTTTTGACAGATTTAAAATATTTCACTTTAAGTGTCAGAGTTTTAGGATTTTGGATTGCTGAAAAACTCAAAAGAGTCTTCAAGGGACTTCCTTGGTGGTCTAGTGGTTGAGAGTTCACCTTCCAGTGTAGGGGATGTGGGTTTGATCCGTGGTCAAGGAGCTAAGAGCCTGTGCGCCACATCTAGAGAAAGCCTGCACGCCCAGCGAAGACCCAGCTAAGCAAAAAAAAAAAAAAAAAAAAAAGAGTGTTTCAAACCTCTTTGTTACTTTTACTACCAAAACAAATATCCATGTTGTCTGTGACTGGCATAAATTCCAAGATGTTTAATGTCGGTTATGCTATGTAATAAAATGGGCCCAGAATCATAAGAAAATTAATAGTGCTAGGAGGAGTGACTGTTTCAAGATACTAATTTGGCTTCTAATTAGCACAGGCATATAAGAACACATGCAGGTAGGAATTTTCTAGCGATATTTCTAGAGGATCGAAGATCTTTGAGAGCAAGTCATTATGTACATGCTTTCAGGGACTAAGGAGAATGCATAAAGTAATCAGAACGATAAATCAAACAGCCATGCGGCGTCTGCTTCTGGCTGAATGTTCTGCAGGCAGTAGAATATTGAAGAAGCTAAAATGTGAGTGGATGGAACTCGATTTGAGTTCAAACCAAGGCAGCCTCTGGTTCATAGATGTCTTGTTACAAAATATTCTCCTTCAGTTATAAGTAAAGCTCCAGAGGTGGAGGAGGTAACAGGATGATGAATCAGTGTAATTATTTCTAGATAATATCTTTGTAAAAAAAATTTTTTTCCCTCCAGATATCATCAGCCACTCTAAATAATACTCAAATTGTGACTGGCTGATACTCAGAGATATGTGGAAATTCTATAATATTATAGGTCAAATATGTTTCAACTGAAAAAAAAAAAGATATATGAGAATAATTCAGCCTTGTCCATGTACCTGTGGCATTAGCTCAGGACAGCTCTGAAATGGGAGGATAACTGAAAAGGATATTTCAGCAAAACTGGGTTCAGCTCAAGAGAAGGTGCTCCTCAGGGAGTCAGTTACATGTCATGGTAGCTGTTTGCAGTAGGGGTTCCTGCAGGACTTGCTGCTTTCAGTGTTTTCTTCAAAAATAGGGTCAAAAGAGAGTCACCGCTTCATTGAACTACTAGAACATATATCCTGTTTCCTGGTTTATTCTGTCCCCCTCACTAGAACAAAACAGAGGAAGGATCATGTCTTCCTTGTTTCTGCTGAATTCACAGAGCCTGGAAGGCAGCATGACACAGGGTTGGCCCCAGCAAACGCTGATGTGAATGGATGGACGGATGGATGAAGAACAAACAGACACGGGCCTATCCGAGTTTTGGAAGGTTACTAGGGCCAGCCTTGGCCTTCATGGAGCTGGCAGTCTCCTGATAGAATCTCCCGTGTCCTTTCTAGGGCTGAAACTGTGCCCCTAGAATCGGTTACAGAAGGGGAAGGCAGTAAACAAGAGAATCAGGGAACCGAGGCCCCAAACGCGGCTACGGTTTTAAGCAGAATTATGCACTGAGCCCAAAATCCATCAGTGGTCAATTTCTTTTTTTTTTATCAACTATGTTGAGATATGGGCTTCCCTGGTGGCTCAGCTGGTAAAGAATCCACCTGCAATGCAGGAGACCACGGTTTGATTCCTGGGTTGGGAAGATCCCCCGGAGAAGAGAACGGTTACTCACTTACTCTAGTATTCTGGCCTGGAGAGTTCCACGGACTGTATGATCCGTAGGGAGAGTCAGACACAACTGAGCTACTTTCGCATATGTTGAGATAAAATTTATATACGAGATCAATGGCCAATTTTAAAGTCATTCCTCAAAAAAAAAAAATTTTTTTTTTAATCTAGTTTTAAGAGAAAGGAACTTGACTATAAATCCAGGCATCCTGGGTGGAGAATTTTGGGTGAAATTCTCCATAAATGAAGCAGCAGCTGCCTTCAGGGTTTGATAAAGGCCTTGGTATTTGGAACACTGGGAGGTTCCTTCTCCCCATCTCCAGTCCTTTCTGGCTGGGGCCAGGTGAGCATGAGAGACGGTCACTAAAGCCACAGAGCTGGGTGGAAATGCAAAGCGGCAGAGGGGAGCTCAAGTCACCCAGCCCCCTCTCATTTACTGTGCAAGCTGTAACAAGTTCCTGGGTATCTTCGAGCCTACCTCAGTCTCCTCATCTGTAGAATCATATGGGTAGTCAGGGGCTTCCCAGATGGTGCTGGTGGTGAAGAACCTGCCTGCCAAGGCAGGAGATGTGAGAGACCACGGTTCGATCCCTGGGTCGGGAAGATCCCCTGGAGTAGGGCATGGCAACCCACTCTAGTCTCCTTGCCTGAAGAATCCCATGGACAGAGGAGCCTGGCAGGCCTCAGTCCACAGAGTTGCAGAGTCGGACACGACTGAAGAAGGCACTTAATCCAAGGTATTAATGGTATTGTTCTTGGCAGGCTAGGAGCCTGCCAAGTCTCTCCTCCCTGGATCTGTGCTCTTTCCCACCATCCATGCTGACCACCCATTTCCAGCTATCCGGGTGGGTACCCTTGGTGCTCCCTGTGGCTCCACTTGAGAGTCATCACCCTGAGTCACCACCCCAAGGCTCTGACCCCTTGTCTTCCAGCCCTACCTGGTTTTTCTTTTTTTAAATTCATTGTCATTAAAGTATGGTTGCTTTAGAATGTTGTGTTAGTTTCTGCTGCACAGCAAAGTGAATCAGTTACATATATACATATATCCCTTCTTTTTTCGAGTTCCTTCCCATTTATTTCACCACAGAGCACTGGGTAGGGTTCCCTGTGCAATACAGTAGGTTCTCATGAGTCATCTATTTTATACACAGTATTAAGAGTGTGGGGCTTCCCTGGCGACTCAGTAGTAAAGAATCCGCCTGCCAAGGCAGGAGCTGCAGTTTCGATCCCTGGGCTGGGGAGATGCCCCTGGAGAAGGAAATGGCAACCCACTCCAGTATTCTTGCCTGGAAAATCTCATGGACAGCGGAGCCTGGTGGGCTATTGTTCACGGGGTCGCATAAGAGTCGGACATGACTTAGCAACTAAGCAACAATTAAGAGTGTGTGTATGCCAATCCAAACCTCCCAATCTGTCCCACGCCCCTCCTCCCCTCTACCTGGCTTTTCAAGTTCTCGATTTCTCTCTGTTGGGCATCATCATCTTCCTCCAGAACCTGGAGCTTGGGCGGGACCAGCCTCTCATTCTGCCTGGAGGTGGCTGTTTCCGACAGTTTCTGGCTCAGGTGGGCCACTTCGTTCTGAAGGTTCGCGATCACGGCATCTTTGTATTTGGATTCGAGTTCGAAATCCGAGAGACGGCTGACTTCTTTTCCCAGCAGCAGAATTATTTCATCCTGGGTGGAGGCCAGATGGGAAGTTTAGTGGGTGTGGGTCTGGGCGTAAGGCTGAGCCCATTGAAAAAAATATAGGAAAAATATGGTATTTTTCTCTGGGAAGGTGAGGGCAGGCAGGGAAGGACAAGGCAGATTCTCAAGGCTATCTCTGCCATTTGAGAAAACCTCAAAGAGTCAAGAATTTGGTTGAAATGATGTACTTGTATATGGATATCTGTAATGGATGTCTGGGCATCTCAGGTGGTGCTAGTGGTAAAGTACTCGCCTGCCAATGCAGGAGATGTAAGAGATGTGGGTTTGACCCCTAGGTCGGGAAGGTCCCCTGGAGGAGGGCATGGCAACCCACTCCACTATTCTTGCCTGGAGAATCCCATGGGCAGAGAAGTCTGGTGACTACAGTCCATGGGGTTGCAAAGAGTCAGACACGACTGAAGCGACTTAGCCTGGACACACATGAATGGATGTCTCTAGCTCACAGGTACTGAAATTACTGAGAATTATCCTTTCACGTTAAGAATAACCATCCCACTTGGGAACTTTTGTTGCTGGAAAGTTTATAATTTTTTATTTACAATATTCAGCCTAGCACACTGGGGACCTAGGAAAGGTAACTAGGAAATCAACATTCTATTCAATCACATTCTACTTATAACAAGGGCTATTTTTTTTTAAACTTAAAACATTTAATACATTCTGAAATATTTATTTTCCCTTTCCTCTCTTCTAATACTTCCTGCCTCTCTGGCAATTCATGTAAGATTTTTTTTTTTTTTTTCTAGGTCACTGGATCTAGGAAGTAAATGAGACGGGAATGCTGATTATTTGTGCAGGCTGGTGTAAACTTTGGGCTGGGAAAACCACATCCCTGGCAGACTTCACCCACAGGCATAATTAACCCTGTCTTCCATCTTTCCAAAGAAAAATTCTAACAAAAGAATTTGTTAGGTTTTCCAAAAGTGGAAGAAAAAAAAAAATCCCCCAAGCTTCTCACCAGCAGTTATCAACAAAATGTCAAGAAAACTGGGAAAAAAAAAAAAAAAAGAATTCGCCAGATGCCTTTTCAAAAGCAGACACAAAAAGAGGTAAACAGGCAATTTCTAGGCTGGCTCATTCCCAGGGGGCTGGCTCATTCCCAGGGGAGCTTGCCCAGCTGGCCTCATGACCTTCCAGCTCTATGACCTGGGGAAGGATAGGGTCTTAGTCAGGAGGAAGCTTGTCTGACATTGCCAGCTGCTGCCAAGGGTCTTCCTCTGGGTCCCTGTAAATGCTGGTGGCAAAATTTCAAGAGAGAGCACCAAACAGATTCCCTGCTCCTGGGCAGCTCCCCACCTCTTTCATCCTATTATGATCAGCCAGGTGCTTATTTATTTTTCATGCCACAAACACTCACTGGGCAGCCGCTATATACCAGGCCCCGTGTTGGTGCTGAAATATGTTTGCAGAGGGTGGAGGACCGCTGTGGGTTCTGTCTTCCTGGTGAGCACCAGCCCCCAGCCCCCAGCCCCCAGTGCCCTTCCTGGAGGGAGCCCGGTGCATGTTACCCAAGCTGGTCAATCAGAGTTTTCTCAAAGATTTCACACATCAGTTACAGAGGGCAAGGATCTCTTGCCTCCTTTTGGACCACAGAGGCTTGTTTGCCTGAGTTTGCCTTTTTCAACACACAAAACTGGCCTTATGCAGAAAGCCAGACTCTGAGGGAAACAGAGGGGAGAGATTGGTGGTAGGAAGTGTTCTGATGACAAGATTCAAGCTCCTGGATCTAGCCATACCTGAAGCTAGGAACCCTTTAAATAGTCCAATAAGAGGAGCCAATAAATACTTCCCCGTCCACCAAGCTAATTTCCTTACTGCCACCTGAAGGAGTCCTGGCAAGTCAGGGCATAAATGGATTATAAATAGAAAAAAATTATAAGTGTGGTTGCACTATATTTTCAATTTAAAAATGGATGCAGGTTGAAAAATGGCTACAAACACTTTACAGCTTTGCCATCTAGCCTATTTCCCTGCCCTCTAAGTCTGGGCTGGCCCCGGGACTTCTTCAACCAACAGAAGGTAGTGGAAGTGTGGCTTCATGATCCCCAGGCAAGTTTTTAGAGGCTGTGAGCTTGTGTTCCAGCCCCCTGGGAACCCTGAGAGCACTGTGCTATGATGAAAAACCACAAGCAGAAAGGGGGGCACCAGTCCAGGCATCCTGGATGAGGTTCCAGTCCTGGGAAGGAGGCCATCAGAGAGACCACCGGCTGGGCCAGGTCGCGGGCTGACTGCAGTCTAGTGAGTGAGGTCAGGGGACAGGAGCAAAGGAAACTTCCAGGTCAATCTGGAGAGTCTGGGAAATAATGAGTTGCTGTTTTAAGGCCCTAAGCTTTAGGGGTGGCTTGTTACACAGCAAGAAATACAGAATCCGAGCCTGGTTTCTCACCTCCCTGCAAAAACTCTTACAGTCTTGTCTCAGGACACCTTTGTCGGAACCCCCTACCTCCTGAAGTTTGGGTTCCATGTCTGACAAAGGCCCCAGGTGGTTCTGCTCCTTACAGACTCTGAGAATTGCTGCAGGCCCAGGCCCTGGCCTTTGAGGAAAGTGAGATATTGCAGACTGCTTCTTTTAGAATAATTTTCAGGTCATGTCTAAGAGGGGAGAAATCAACCTGGGTCCTTCCCAGGATGGTCTGAATTCACCTCTTCTTCTTTGAACCTCCCTAATTCTTTAATGAGTATCTCTCTTTGCTTGGGCCTCCCTGACTTCAGTGTTCACTTCTTCCTGCTAGAAATGTATTTATCCATCATCACTGTTCCATCACTCGAAGCTGACCAAGTGATTACTATGTGTGTGTGTTAGAAGTACCCGCTGGGAAGTTAACCAGACCTAGGTTTGAATCCTAACACTGCTCCTTACCCTGGGCAACCTTAAATAAGTTACTTAACCTCTCTGAGCTTCAGTTTCCTCATCTGCAAAGTGAGGGAGATAAAATCTGTCCTGAAGATGATAAGGATTAACAAGCCAAGAAAATGTCAAGTGCACAGGATATGGCCCAGCACACAGGAGGTGCTCAATACCTTGCAGTGGTAGATGCTATTTGGGATAAAATGAGCAGTAACCAAACTTTTGGCTGAATGTCTTGGGAGCAAGAGGTGATTTCTTGGAAGTAGAAAAAAAAAAAAAAAAGGCACTTCTAGAGTCACAAAGAGCAAGAGGCAGTAGCAATCCCTCCGCGGGTCCCTCTTGCTACTGCAGCTCTGTCCTCCCCGAGATCCCTCACCTTCTCCTGCTGGGCCAAGTCATGATCCACAAACATCTCTCTGGCGGATCCTGCCCCGGGAATTTCCTCGGCCACTGGTTGGTCTGATAGGTCCGCGGCGTTGGTCCACACTAACACACACGGGCGACAGAGAATGCAGAGGAGATTGTAAGTTTCCCCAAAATCTTAGGGGATATCTTCAGATTAACCTTCACATTCATGAAACTCATGCAATGACATCATCAACAGGAATGTTGGCAAGGGGAAGAGCCGCCTCTTCCTCTTCCCCCGGGTTAGCTGTGTTGATGCACTTTGATGCAGCCCTTTCCAGACTTATTTCTATGCCGCGTAAGAGCTGAGGACCTGTGCACATCATTTAATCTCCCTCAGCTGCATATATAATGTAGGGACACTAACAGTCTCTATTATAAAGGGCTCTTTGGAGAGTAAATAGAATAATGATGTAGAGCAAGGGTGGGCAAACCATGGCCCTACGGCCAAATCTGGCCCTCTGCATATTTTAAAATTTATTTATTGGGCTTTTCTCTACTGCAGTGAGTGGGAGCTGCTCTCTAGTTGTGGTGCATATACTCCTCATTGCAGCGGTTTCTCCTGTTGCAGAGCACAGGCTCCGGGGAGCACAGGTTGAGCAGTTGCAGCATGTGGGATCAGCAGTTGTGGCGCATGGGCTTAGTGGCACCATGGCAAGTGGAATCTTCGCAGACCAGGGACTGAACCTGTGTCCCCTGCACTGGAAGGCAGATTCTTATCTATTGCGCCACCAGGGAAGTCCAGCTATTTTTAAATTGCAGTCACATCTTTTATTTTATTTAAGATTTTTTTTTTTTTGAGGCTGACCTGTTTTCTTTTTTAAGTCTTTATTGAACTCACTACAATATTGCTTCTGCTCTGTGCTTCAGTTTTTTTGGCCAGGAGGCAAAAAAACTCACCCACCCCAAATGTCTTAACTCGCCTGCTGCTGCTGCTGCTGCGTCGCTTCAGTCGCATCCGACTCTGTGCGGCCCTATAGACGGCAGCCCACCAGGCTCCCCCGTCCCTGGGATTCTCCAAGCAAGAACACTGGAGTGGGTTGCCATTTCCTTCTCCAATGCATGAAAGTGAAAAGTGAAAGTGAAGTCGCTCAGTCGTGCCCGACTCTTAGCGACCCCATGGACTGCAGCCTACCAGGCTCCCCTGTCCCTGGGATTTTCCAGGCAAGAGTACTGGAGTGGGGACTATTAACTCCCCTACCAGGGATCAAACCAGTACCCCCTGCACTGGAAGGTGAAGTCTTAACACTGGACCACCAGGGAAGGCCCTAGTCATATCTTTAACAAAAAACAAAAATGGGGGAATTCCCTGGCTGTCCAGCGGTTAGGACTCTGCTTGCCCTGCCAAGGGCTCGGGTTCAATCGGAACTAAGATCTCACAGCCAACAAACAAAAACAAAAATGGATTTACATAACAGAGATTTTTCTCCAGCTTACTTTTGATCTAACAATATTAAAAAAAAAATCAGCATTTGTAGCTGTAATTGGTTCGTTTTAAAAATATTTATTTATCTTTGTCTGTGTTGGGTCTTATGTGTGGGTGTCTCCAGTTGTGGCAGGTGGGCTCCAGAGCACGGGGGCTGTCTAGCTGTGGCGTGCAGGCTTAGCTGCCCCTTGCCACGTGGGAGCTTAGTTCCCTGATCAGGGATCAAACCCCCATCTGCTGCACTGGGAGGCAGGTTCCTAACCACTGGACCACCAGGGAAGTCCCCCGGTTCTTTTTAATGATAGCATCGTGTTCCACTGTACAACCCTACCCGATGTATTAACTGGAACCCACTTGATAAACATACAAGCTTTCATGATTATTTGCTTATTAATCCCATTATTACAAGGGCTGTTTACATGACTTTTGGGGGATGTGGCATTATGTTTGGGGATCTTACTCTGAATCACATCAGACACAATTAGCATCAAGACTGAATAATTTTTGTGTGTGTGTGTGTAGAAACTTTCGTAAAGATTTCCATAATTCTGCTTGTGAGATCACTTCGCTCCAAGCAGTGTAGTTTAAATTTCCAACTGACTCTGGTTTCTGAGCAGTCACTGAACATTCTTATCTTCTTGTGAAGTGAGAAACTGATCCAATTGTTTTCAAAGTCAGTGAAACTTTAATGGGTGTTAACATGAATGATGAATGAAGCATGCACCGATGCGTTGTGGCCATTTATTCCATCATTTATTCATTTGGCTTCCGCATTTTTCATTTATGCACTTCAGAGTCAATGATTCCCATCCTACCAAGCTTTTAAACATGTCTGTGGATCCTAGAACCTCCAGTGGACGCAGCCTATTAAAAAAAAACCCCTCTCCTGGTACAGGTTTGACTATAACACGCAGCCAAATTCTGGGCCCTGTCGTGCATCAGGGATCATCACAGGCATGCACCTTAGTTTCTAAATATTCCCCACAGTGTGCTTGGTGCTATATGCATGCAGGTCGTTTAACTTGCAGGCTAGAGGCAGTCAGATCCCGGATCTGTGGTTCTCAGTCCTGGTGTGGCCAGGCAGCACTGCATTAGACAGGCCATAGACAAGAGGCAGTTGTGCCTCCCGAAGGTCAGAAACGAGTTCTTACCGGTAACAGCGTGGCCTGTTACTTGGCATGCTGAACGCTAGAAACCAGCTCCCAGGGGTCCAGTGGAGGAAGGGACTGCCTAAGCTGTGCCCGGGGCAGGCCCTGGAGTCTGACCCTAATGGGGCGAGTGTCCAGTCTCGGCTTGAAGCTCTGGCGTCTGCTCCTGTCTCCAGGAGTAACTCAAGATGCTTTGAGACCCTGTGAGGTGATGGTCGGAGGGGGACATCATCAAAACTATAGAACAGGCTGAACGACGGGATCCCTTTGCTGCAGAAGGTGTGTTCACTGAAAGTCTTTGTGGGGGCAGAAGTGCTCTGAGACTCGCTTTCCTTACCCCCAGGCTGTGAGGTGCTGGGGCAGCTTCCCCTCACCCACCCCAAATGTCTTTACAGGCTGCTATTGTTTATCAGCACTGGAGCAGGAAATGGCAACCCACTCAGTAGTCTTGCCTGGAAAATTCTATGGGCAGAGAGGCCTGGCGGCCTACAGTCCACAGTGTCACACAGTCCTATACAGCTGTGAGACTGAGCTATCTTCGTAGCTCTTCCTGTTTCCCCTGTTCCTATTAATATTATCAAAAAAGACCTAAAGGCCACGTCTGACCAAACCGGTTTAACTCAGTTCAGAACAGACCCTCTTGCCTGCTGGATCCCTTGGAGATCCTAGTGGGGAGAACCCCCAGGGAGGGCCAGGAGAGCTGGGGGATTGGGTGGGATGGCAGAGGTAGGGACAGGGGCACTTTAAGAAGTTTCCAGCAGGACCTATTTGCCAAACAGCAGGGGAGTTACTTCAGTATTTTAACAACCCACTGCTTGTCCTGGTGTGTGTGTGTGAAAGTCTCTCTGTCCTGTCTGGCTCTTTGCTACTCCATGGATTATATGTCCACGGAATTCTCCAGGCCAGAATACTGGAGTGGGTAGCCTTTCCCTTTTCCAGGGGATCTTCCCAACTCAGGGATTGAACCCAGGTCTCCCTCATCGCAGGCAGATTCTTTACCAGCTGAGCCACAAGGGAAGCTTGCCCGTCCTGGTGCTCATCCAATAATCATCAGTCTGCAAAGGGGCAGCAAGTGTGCACCTTAACTGTGTCTTATTTTTTTGTCATTTCTTTCTTAAAAAAATATTTTTTCAATTGTGAAAGTATGATAACATATCTATAGCAGACGTGGAAAATACAGAATAAAGTTACATATATTAACTGTGTCTTCAAGACGTTGCTACATATGGTAAGTTGTAAATAAAAGTTAAATGACAGTCATGGGTAGATAATCATTTGCTGCTGCTGCTGCTAAGTCGCATCAGTCGTGTCTGACTCTGTGCAACCCCATAGATGGCAGCCCACCAGGCTCCCTTGTCCCTGGGATTCTCCAGGCAAGAACACTGGAGTGGGTTGCCATTTCCTTCTCCAATGCATGAAAATGAAAAGTGAAAGTGAAGTCACTCAGTCGTGTCCGACTCTCAGCGACCCCATGGACTGCAGCCCACCAGGCTCCTCCGTCCATGGCATTTTCCAGGCAAGAGTACTGGAGTGGGGTGCCATTGCCTTCTCCGAGATAATCATTTAGTTTTTTAAAATTTCGACATTTATTGAGTGTTTAGTATGTATCAGGTACTGTGCTTGGCACTAACAGGCAGGATCTGATTCTGTCTTCATGACAACCTGGTGAGATAGGCATTACTATTTCCATCTCTGCTGAAGGACACGGAAGCCTGGCTTGATACCGTCCATGGGGTTGCAAAGAGTCAGATACAACTTAGTGACTGAACAACAACATTCCTGTTTCCATTTTATAAGTGAGTGATATGCAGTATGGAGATGCCACGTCACCTACTCAAGGACACACAGCTGGTATGTGGGTATGAGTCCAGGTTTGTTGGATTCTGAGCCCAACCTCTCCTGACCTCTATGCAGTAAATTTACTGAAGTGGGAAGACATTTATGATATATTATTGAATTTCAAAAAGCAGGTTACCAATGTTAGGTTCACAGGATCCCATTATTGGGAGAAAAATTATATATAAATTGGATGCTATTAAAAAAAATTCACCCAATGTATTTTCTGTTCTCGGTAATTCTTCTCCACCTCCCATGAGCTCTTGCCATTAAGATTTGGTGGTTTTGGAGCTGAGGTTTTATTGCCTTGTGGGAAAGGAAGGACGACTATTAACTTAGAATGGGGTGATTCAGCCTCCAGGCACAATGAGGTTTTGACTTCTGGCAAAGACTGGAGATATTTCTGAGTATCACAGTGGGAGGGTCAGGGGGTGGGGTTGCTGCTGGCATCAAGTGCGAAGGAGCCAGGGATGCTGCTAAATGTTCTAAAACGAACAGGACAGATCCTACAACAAGGAGTTATCCAGTCTCAAATGTCACCGTGCTGAGATGGAGAAACCCTAACCTGGCCTACGATAAATAAGGCCTTGGCCTTGGATTTTCAAATAGGATTTTCCAAATCTATAGCAAGGCAACAGTCTAACAGTAAACCAACTTTAGTTGAAAACCTCAACTTCATTAAGAGGGGATGGGTTTTTTTCCAGAGCCCTCAAAAACAGATGTTTTCTATCAAGAGCCAACCTGGAGGACTGGAGCATAGAGTGCTCCAAAGAGTGGAGTAGAGAGGCCCAGACAGGAAGGAGCTCTCCATCACATGGGAAGCTGAAAGCCCTTCTCAGAGGATGGAGTGTCAGGGAAGTCAGGGTGAATGTATGGAAACAGATGAGATGCGGCCGGGAGGCTGAGGGGCTAGAGCCCCAGGTAGATGTGAAGGCCTCTAAGCCATAGCACTCATCCTTCACTTCTCCAGGGGAGTGTACATCCCTTAGAGAAGCCCCAGTTTCAACCTGGCATTGGAAAAGCTGGTGGCAAAATTCACTGATTACAGTTTAGTTGATCAGTTGTGTCTGGCTCTTTGTGACCCCATAGACTGCAGCACGCCAGGCTTCCCTGTCCGTCACTATCTCCTGGAGTTTGTTCGTTGAGCCAGTGATGCCATCCAGCCATCTCGTCCTCTGTCGCCCCTTTCTTCTCTTGTTCTCAGTCCTCTCCAGCATCAGTCCTTCCAATGACTATTCAGGGTTGACTTCCTTTAGGATGGACTGGTATGACCTCCTTGCTGTCCAGAGGACTCTCAAGAGTCTTCTCCAGCACCACAGTTCAAAAGCATCAATTCTTTGGTGCTCAGCCCTCTTTATGGTCCAGCTCTCATATCTGTACACAGTCAGGGTGTACAAACCATAACTTGGACTCTACAGACCTATGTTGGCCTGAGANCTCAAGAGTCTTCTCCAGCACCACAGTTCAAAAGCATCAATTCTTTGGTGCTCAGCCCTCTTTATGGTCCAGCTCTCATATCTGTACACAGTCAGGGTGTACAAACCATAACTTGGACTCTACAGACCTATGTTGGCCTGAGACTAGGTCATAAAAGACACGTGGCTTCTGCCTTACTGTCCAAGACCACCTGTCTGGAGGAGTCAGCAGCTGTGTCACAAGGACACTCAGCAGCCTATGGACAGGTCCACCTGGTGAAGAACTGAGGCCTCCTACTAAAAGCCGTGGAGGGAATCATCACAGAGATGGGCCCTTCAGCCCCAGGAGGGCCTCCTGATGATCACAGCCCTAGCTGAGACCATGATAGCAACCTCATGAGAAACCCCAAGCCCAAATCACCCAGCTCAGCCAGTCCCAAATTCCGGACTCAGAGAAACTGTGAGATAATAAATGCTTCAGTTCAGTTCAGTTGCTCAGTCATGACCAACTCTTTGTGACCGCATGAATCGCAGCACGCCAGGCCTCCGTGTCCATCACCAACTCCCGGAGTTCACCCAAACTCATGTGCATGGAGTCGGTGATGCCATCCAGCCATCTCATCCTCTGTCGTCCCCTTCTCCTCCTGCCCCCAATCCCCCCCAGCATCAGGGTCTTTTCCAATGAGTCAACTCTTCGCATGAGGTGGCCAAAGTGCTGGAGTTTCATGCTTACTGTTGTTTTCTTTTAAATACGTTTATTTGGCTGTGCTGGGTCTTGGTTGCTGTGCTCGGGCTTTCTCTAGTTGCAGGGCCTGGGGGTTACTGCTTAGTGTGGGCTTCTCTCTGCAGCGGCTTCTCTTGTTGCACAGGCTCTAGGGTTTCGGGGCTTCAGTCGTTCCGGCTTGTGAGCTCTAGAGCCCAGGGCTCAACGGTTGGGATGCACAAGCTTAGTTGTTCTGCGGCATGAGGGGTCTTTCCAGATCACGGATAGAACCATGTCTCCTCCTTTAGCGGGAGGATTCTTCACCACGGAGCCATCAGGGACACTCCTTACTGTTGTTTTAGACAACCTCACACCCTGGAGTAACGTGTCAGCAGCAATGAGTAGTGAATACCGACTTTTGGCAGCAGGATGGGTGTGAAATTTAACAAAACCCCTGAATGGTGGAGTGGTTTGGGGCAGAATGGTGGCCAGAAGCTGGAGGACTTTTGCTGAGAGCCTTAGAGAAGGCCTGTTGGAAGGTTTCTTAGCAGGAGCTCAAAGGCCTTTGAGGAGGCAGTGAGGGGACGTTTCCAGGAAAGGGAGGAAAATGTTACTGGGGTCAAGAGATCCTTGTTAGGTGGTGGCAAAAGTTTTAACAGCACACTGCCTGTCATCATGTGGGAAGAGAAAATGTTCCTGACGAGCTGATTGACCAAGCTAAAGAGAGCTCCAGGAAAGAGTGTGGAAGGAGCACCTGGTTACTTCTTACTACTTACTTACAGTGAAATGTGAAGGGTGCTCAGTCACTCAGTCATGCCTCTTTGCGGCCCCATGGAGTGTAGCTCTCCAGGCTCCTCTGTCCATGGGATTTCCCAGGCAAGAAATACTGGAGGGGGCTGCATTCCTACTCCAAGGGATCTTCCTGACCCAGGGATTGAACCCGTGTCTCTTGCACTACTTGCACTGGCAGACGGTTTCTTTACCACTAGTGCCAGCTGGGAAGCACATGTGAGGGGTAGAGACAGTTAAAGAAACGGCTATTCAATCAGGACTCAATGCTCTGGGTTTGAAAGTTCCCTGCCTGTGCAGGTGGCAAATGACACGTAAGAAACAGACTGGGCAAAGATCAAATCAAGGGCACTCTCAAGAAAACACAATCTAAAGAAGAAACTGAAGTGACTGTAAAAATCCTGTGTCAAGAACACAGACTAAGGGCAGTGTCCCAGAGATTTTAGGTCTAGGCACTGGGCTTCTAGAAGCTTGGGCAGTGTTGGCAGAAGCCCAAGGTGGAAGGGCTTGTGTCAAAAAAAAAAAAACCTGTGAGCATGGGTTTTGCCCATTGTCAACCTGCTTTTTAAACTTATATGCAGAGTATATCATGTGAAATGCAGGGCTGGATGAAGCACAAGCTGGAATCAAGATTGCTGAGAGAAATATCAATAACTTCAGATATGCAGATGACACCACCCTAATGGCAGAAAGCAAAGAGGAACTAAAGAGACACTTGATGAAGGTGAAAGAGCAGAGTGAAAAAGCTGGCTTAAAACTCAACATTCAAAAAACAAAGACTGTGGCATCTGGTTCCATCACTTCATGGCAAATAGATGGGGAAAGAATGGAAACAGTGAGAGACTTTATTTTCTTGGGCTCCAAAATCACTGCAGATGGTGACTGCAGACATGAAATTAAAAGACACTTGCTCCTTGGAAGAAAAGCCATGACAAACCTAGATAATGTATTAAAAAGCAGAGACATTACTTCACTGACAAATGTCCGTGTAGTCAAAGCTATGGCTTTTCCAGTCGTCATGTATGGATGTGAGAGTTGGACCATAAAGAAGGCTGACCACTGAAGAACTGATGCTTTTGAACTGTGGTGTTGGAGAAGACTCTTGAGAGTCCCTTGGACTGCAAAGAGATTAAGCCAGTAAATGCTAAAGGAAATCAACCCTGAATTTTCACTGGAAGAACTGATGCTGAAGGGCCAATACACTGGCCACCTGATGGGAAGAGCCAACTCATTGGAAAAGACCCTGATGCTGGAAAAGATTGAAGGCAGGAGGAGAAGGGGACTACAGAGGACGAGATGATTGGATGGCATCACCAACTCAATGGACATGAGTTTGAGCAAGCTCTGGGAGATGGTGAAGGGCAGGGAAGCCTGGCATGCTGCAGTCCATGGAGTCACAAAGAGTTGAACACAACTGAGTGACCGAACAACAACATGGGTTTCACCTAATAGGATGAACCCACATAAGAAGAACTGGCAACAGAGACCGACAGAGACTCACAAAACTAAAAGAAACTTCTGGACCCACAAGCTTCTGCAGGCAGGAAGCACACACTGGTTGCAGCTGCAACCATGTGATACCTTCGATGGGAAAGGCAGGACAATCCATAGGGCAGAACTTAGAGATGGGAGAGAACCAAGAGCCCTGGAATGTCGTTTCTGGGCAAGAGCTGGACTGAGGCCCCATCAGGGAACTGCTAAGATTTTCCCAGCTGGATTTCAGAATTGCTTTGGGCCAATGACGCCTGTGTGTTTCTTAGCATTTCCCCTTTTTAATTAGAGGAGGGTATGTAGCAGTTATGCTGTGTCTCTCCCACCATCGTATGTTGGGTATGTGAGGGACAGACACTTTGTTCATCGGTCTTCAGATTTCTGAAATAGTACTTGATGAACTACACCCATGAGCCTCATCTGTGCCTGGACTTGATTTAGATGAGATTCTGGAATTTGAGCTGATGCTGTAATGAGGTGAGATTTGGGGGAGGGGTCCAGGAGGGGGTCAGAGGAGGGTGAATCGCTGAGGACCAGAGGGCAGACTGCAGTAACCAGCCTTAAAGATGAGTGCCGATAATTCTTGCCTCCTGGTCTTCAGCCCGTGTGCAGTCTTCTCCCATCCTGGAGAGGGACGCCTTGTGTAATCAACAGGACACTGCAGCAACGACAGGGAGTGACTACTGAGGCTTAGTCATAAGAGATGTTGCAATTTCCACCTTGCTCTCCTAGATCACTCGCTCAGGAGGAGCCAGTTGCAGACTGATGTTCATGAGAACACTGGAGCCACTCTCTGGAGAGATCCTCATAGTGAGGAAGTGAGGCCTCCTGCTCACAGCTATGTGACCACACTATCTAAGAAGTGGATCCTCCAGCCCCAGTCAGGCCTTCAGATGATGCAGCCTTACAAGGGACCTGAGCCATGGCCGACCTGCTAAGCTGCTCCCAGATTCCTGACCCACAGAAACTGTATATGACAACATGCTTGTTTCTTGCTTTAGTCTGCAAATTCTGGGGAGAATTTCTTATGTGGTCATGATAACAAATACACATTGCATGTTAATCTCACATGAAAGAGACAAAAAACACTGAATTCTAGTTAATGGTATATATGCTAAAATATTTAGGAGGAGGATTACAGATGTGTGCAATTTATTTTGAAATGCATCAGAAAATAAGATGGATTAACGAATGAATAAAGCTTCCCTGGTCGTTCAGTGGTAAAGAATCTGCTGGCAATGTAGAAGATCCAAGTTCAAACCCTGGGATGGGAAGATACCCTGGAGAAGAAAATGGCAACCCACTCTAGTATTCTTGCCTGGTAAATCCCATGGACAGAGGAGCCCGTGGGCTACCGTCCATGGAGACGCAAAGTGTCAGACACAACTTAGTGATTGAGCGTGCAATAAATGAATAGAAGGATGGATAGACAGAAATGTAACAAACAATACATAAATATGTTAATAGTAGAATTAGGAGGGGAGTTGTTCTCTTTAAAATTCTTTTTACTTTGCTGTATGTTTGAAATTTTTCACATTAAAATGTTAGGGAGAACTGCCTGAGTAATTTCTTAACTTGGGCGGTAGATAAGTGAGCGTTCTTTAGAGGATGATGATGTAAACTGTAGAGACAGGTCTCATATGCTCCTTAGTTTGTCTGTTTCAGAATAATAACTATTATTTGAGTTCTGAAACATTTCATGCAAAGATGGGCACAGTAAAGGACAGAAATGGTATGGATCTAACAGAAGCAGAAGACATTAAGAAGAGGTGGCCAAGAACATACAGAGAAACTATACAAAAAAGATCTTTATGACCCAGATAACCATGATAATGTGATCACTGGACTAGAGCCAGACATCCTGGAAAGTGAAGTCAAGTGAGCCTTAGGAAGCATCACTACAAACAAAGTGAGTGGAGGTGATAGAATTCCAGTTGTTGAGCTATTTCAAATCCTAAGGGATGATGCTGTGAAAGTGCGGCACTCAACATGCCAGCAAATTTGGAAAACTCAGCAGTGGCCACAGGACAGTATTTCGCATGATGTACTCTGCATATAGGGCTTCCCTTGTGGCTCAGCTTGTAAAGAATCTGCCTGCAATGTGGGAGACTTCGGTTTGATCCCTGGTTGAGAAGATCCTGGTTGCAATCTCTACAAAAAAGATCTTCACAACCCAAATAATCATGATGGTGTGATCACTCACCTAGAGCCAGACATTCTGGAATGCAAAGCCAAGTGGCCCTTCGGAACCATCACTACAAACAAAGCTAGTGGAGGTGTTGGAATTCCAGTTGAGCTATTTCAAATCTTAAAAGATGATGCTGTGAAAGTGCGGCACTCAACATGCCAGCAAATTTGGAAAACTCAGCAGTGGCCACAGGACTGGAAAAAGTCAGTTTTCATTCCAATCCCAAAGAAAGGCAATGCCAAAGAATGCTCGAACTACCGCACAACTGCACTCATCTCACACACTAGTAAAGTAATGCTCAAAATTCTCCAAGCCAGGCTTCAAAAGTACATGAACCAAGAACTTCCAGATGTTCAAGCTGGATTTAGAAAAGGCAGAGGAACCAGAAATCAAATTTTCAACATCGTTTTATCATTAAAAAAAAGCAAGAGTTCCAGAAACACATCTACTTCTGCTTTATTGACTATGCCAAAGCCTTTGACTGTGTGGATAACAACAAACTGTGGAAAATTCTTCAAGAGATGGGAATACCAGACCACCTGACCTGAGAAATCTGTACGCAGGTCAAGAAGTAGCAGTTAGAAACAGACATGGAACAATGGACAGGTTCTAAACTGGGAAAGGAGAACATCAAGGCTGTATATTGTCACCCTGCTTATTTAACTTATATGCAGAGTGAAAGTGAAAGTCGCTCAGTTGTGTCTGACTCTTTGTGACCCCACAGACTATACAGTCCATGGAATTCTCTAGGCCAGAGTACTGGAGTTCTCCAGGGGTTCTTCCCAGTTCAGTTCAGTTCAGTCTCTCAGTCGTGTCTGACTCTTTGCGACCCCATGGACTGCAGCATGCCAGGCCTCCCTGTCCATCACCAACTCCTGGAGTTTACTCACACACATGTTCATTGAGTCAGTGATGCCATCCAACCATCTCATCCTCTGTCATTCTCTTCCCCCACCTTCAATCTTTTCCAGCATCAGGATCTTTTCAAATGAGTCAGTTCTTTGCATCAGATGGCCAAAGTATTGGAGTTTCAGCTTCAGCATCAGTCCTTCCAATGTATATTCAGGATTGATTTCCTTTAGGATTGACTGGTTGGATCTCCTTGCTGTCCAAGGGACTCTCAAGAGTCTTCTCCAACACCACAGTTCAAAAACATCAATTCTTTGGCACTCAACTTTCTTTATGGTCTGACTCTCATATCCATACATGACTACTGGAAAAACTATACCTTTGACTAAATGGACCTTTGTTGGCTAAGTAACATCTCTGCTTTTGAATATGCTGTTTAGGTTGGTCATAACTTTTCTTCCAAGGAGCAAGCGTCTTTTAATTTCATGGCTGCAGTCACCATCAGCAGTGATGATGGTGCCCAGGTGATTCTGGAGCCCAAAAAAATAAAGTTTGTCACTGTTCCATTGTTTCCATTGTTCCACTGTTCCATTGTTTCGCCTTTTATTTGCCACGAAGTGATGGCGCCAGATGCCATGATCTTTGTTTTCTGAATGTTGAGTTTTAAGCCAACTTTTTCAGTCTCTTCTTTTATTTTCATCAAGAGGCTCTTTACTTCTTCTTTGCTTTCTGCCATAAGGGTGGTGCCATCTGCATATCTGAGGTTATTAATATTTCTCCCGGCAATCTTGATTATAACTTGTGCTTCCTCCGGTCTAGCGTTTCTCATGATGTACTCTGTGTATAAGTTAAATAAGCAAGGTGACAATATACAGTACTCCTTTTCCTATTTGGAACCAGTCTGTTGTTCCATGTCCAGTGCTGTTGCTTCTTGACCTGCATTCAGATTTCTCAGGTCAGGTGGTCTGGTATTCCCACCTCTTGAAGAATTTTCCACAGTTTGTTGTGATCCACACAGTCAAAGGCTTTGGCATAGTCAATAAAGCAGAAGTGTTTCTGGAACTCTTTTGCTTTTTCGATGATAAAACGATGTTGAAAATTTGATCTCTGGTTCCTCTGCCTTTTCTAAATCCAGCTTGAACATCTGGAAGTTCTTGGTTCATGTACTTTTGAAGCCTGGCTTGGAGAATTTTAAGCATTACTTTGCTAGTGTGTGAGATGAGTGCAATCGTGCGGTAGTTCGAGCATTCTTTGGCATTGCCTTTCTTTGGGATTGGAATGAAAACTGACTTTTTCCAGTCCTGTGGCCACTGCTGAGTTTTCCAAATTTGCTGGCATGTTGAGTGCCGCACTTTCACAGCATCATCTTTTAAGATTTGAAATAGCTCAACTGGAATTCCAACACCTCCACTAGCTTTGTTTGTAGTGATGGTTCCGAAGGGCCACTTGGCTTTGCATTCCAGAATGTCTGGCTCTAGGTGAGTGATCACACCATCATGATTATTTGGGTTGTGAAGATCTTTTTTGTAGAGATTGCAACCAGGATCTTCTCAACCAGGGATCAAACCGAAGTCTCCCACATTGCAGGCAGATTCTTTACAAGCTGAGCCACAAGGGAAGCCCTATATGCAGAGTACATCATGCGAAATACTGGGCTTGATGAAGCACAAACTGGAATCAAGATTGCCAAGATAAACATCAATAACCAATAACCTCAAATACACAGATGATACCACCCTTATGGCAGAAAGTGAAGAAGAACTAAAGAGCCTCTTGATGAAAGGGAAAGAGGAGAGTGAAAAGGTTGGCTTAAAACTCAACATTCAAAAAACTAAGATCATGGCATCTGGTCCCAATGTTTCCATTTGGGAAACAATGGAAACATTGAAAGACATTATTGTCTTGGGCTCCAAAATCACTGCAGATGGTGACTTCAGCCATGAAGTTAAAATACACTTGCTCCTTGGAAGAAAAGCTATGACCAACCTACACAGCATATTAAAAAGTAGAGATATTACTCTGCCAGCAAAAGTGCATATAGTCAAAGCTATTTTTTTTCCAGCAGTCATGTATGGATGTGAGAGTTGGACTATAAAGAAAGCTGAGTGCTAAAGAATTGATGCTTTTGAACTGTGGTGTTGGAGAAGACTCTTGAGAATCCCTTGGACTGCAAGGAGATCCAACCAGTCAATCCTAAAGGAAATCAATCCTGAATATTCATTGGAAGGACTCTAATGCTGAAGCCAAAACTCCAATACTTTGGCTACCTGATGTGAAGAACTGACTCAATGGAAAAGACCCTGATGCTGGGAAAGATTGAAGGCAGGAGGAGAAAGGGACAACAGAGGATGAGATGTTTGGATGGCATCACTGACTTGATGCACGTGAGTCTGAGCAAGCTCTGGGAGTTGGTGATGGCCTGGCGTGCTGCAGTCCATGGGGTCACAAAGAGTTGGACACAACTGAGCAGTTGAACTGAACTGACCTGTAACTGGGAACCCCGTGGGCTGTGCCATCCACCATAAAGGAGAACATCTTCCCGCTGGCACTCATGGGCCGCTTGTGAGAGGCTGGCGGGACCACGGTGGGCCTGGGGAAGCCCTGGGACCAGCTCCTCTGCACTGGCGCCGGCCGGACGCCCGGGTGGAAGGGGACCTGCGGTGGCGAGGGTGATTGGTTCAGCTGCTGTGTGGCCTAATGGCTGAGTGAGGTGACTAGGTGAGTGGTCCTGAGGGAGACCAAGGGAGGGTGTGGAGCCAGTGAGAGATCTAGGGACTCAGAGGGGTCTGGGGCTGGGACCCAGAGGACAGAGAACGGGACCTTCTTGACAGTGGCCACAGAAGAAATCTGGGAATCATGCCAGGGACTAAGTCGACCTAGCTACTCTGCCAGTGAGGCTGGTGAGGCCGAGAGGGTGGTGACAGACAGGAGGTCTCCTCCCCAAATGAAGCCTTCTGGGGCGGAGGAGGGGGAAACGAATCCCTGATGGCTTTCTGTCCCCAAAGTGACCAGGCTGTGAGTGACAGTCCTCGAGATAACCAGCTTTAAATTTCACCGAAAAGCATCAGGTGAGATTAGATTGAATGTATCACCTCTAGAGAAGTAATTTTCTCCATAAGCCTCTGTCTCCTCTAACTTGCAAAATGGTAATAAAATATTTAAAACCTCTGAAGGCAAGAGGGATTTCAGTTACTCATATTTCTGTCAAAGTATACAAATATAGATTCTGATACACATTCATATATATTCATGTATATGTACACACACACACACACACACACACACACACACACACATTCATTGCAGAGGTACTGACTGATATGTCTGGATGGGCACAAAATCTGGAGGGATTTGTACCAAAAAGTCAACAGGGGGCAGTCTGGATGGTAAGGATGAGATCTTTCACTGTTTTCTGTTTATCCCAGTTGTTTTTTTCACAATTGATAATGTTCCACTTTAGAATTGGAGAAATTAAGCAAAACTGAGCCCCATCCTCCTGTGCATGAGCCCATCCCCGAAGCCATCACGGAAGCGCCCCTGAGTACCTTGTTTGATGATGGGAACCCCGTGGGCTGTGCCATCCACCATAAAGGAGAACATCTTCCCGCTGGCACTCATGGGCCGCTTGTGAGAGGCTGGCGGGACCACGGTGGGCCTGGGGAAGCCCTGGGACCAGCTCCTCTGCACTGGCGCCGGCCGGACGCCCGGGTGGAAGGGGACCTGCGGTGGCGAGGGTGACTGGTTCAGCTGCTGTGTGGCCTAATGGCTGAGTGAGGTGACTAGGTGAGTGGTCCTGAGGGAGACCAAGGGAGGGTGTGGAGCCAGTGAGAGATCTAGGGACTCAGAGGGGTCTGGGGCTGGGACCCAGAGGACAGAGAACGGGACCTTCTTGACAGTGGCCACAGAAGAAATCTGGGAATCATGCCAGGGACTAAGTCGACCTAGCTACTCTGCTAGTGAGGCTGGTGAGGCCGAGAGGGTGGTGACAGACAGGAGGTCTCCTCCCCAAATGAAGCCTTCTGGGGCGGAGGAGGGGGAAACGAATCCCTGATGGCTTTCTGTCCCCAAAGTGACCAGGCTGTGAGTGACAGTCCTCGAGATAACCAGCTTTAAATTTCACCGAAAAGCATCAGGTGAGATTAGATTGAATGTATCACCTCTAGAGAAGTAATTTTCTCCATAAGCCTCTGTCTCCTCTAACTTGCAAAATGGTAATAAAATATTTAAAACCTCTGAAGGCAAGAGGGATTTCAGTTACTCATATTTCTGTCAAAGTATACAAATATAGATTCTGATACACATTCATATATATTCATGTATATGTACACACACACACACACACACACACACACACACACACATTGCAGAGGTACTGACTGATATGTCTGGATGGGCACAAAATCTGGAGGGATTTGTACCAAAAAGTCAACAGGGGGCAGTCTGGATGGTAAGGATGAGATCTTTCACTGTTTTCTGTTTATCCCAGTTGTTTTTTTCACAATTGATAATGTTCCACTTTAGAATTGGAGAAATTAAGCAAAACTGAGCCCCATCCTCCTGTGCATGAGCCCATCCCCGAAGCCATCACGGAAGCGCCCCTGAGTACCTTGTTTGATGATGGGAACCCCGTGGGCTGTGCCATCCACCATAAAGGAGAACATCTTCCCGCTGGCACTCATGGGCCGCTTGTGAGAGGCTGGCGGGACCACGGTGGGCCTGGGGAAGCCCTGGGACCAGCTCCTCTGCACTGGCGCCAGCCGGACGCCCGGGTGGAAGGGGACCTGCGGTGGCGAGGGTGATTGGTTCAGCTGCTGTGTGGCCCGAGACGGTTGTGGCCTGGGCCAAGGTGCTGGGCCCATCGCCCACGGGAAGGAGACCTGCAGGGGCAGACAAGAGGGTCAGGGGAGGTTACGAGCAGCTGGGGTGGTCTCCACCCTTCTGTCCCAGCAGTGTGATTGCTATCCTAGGTTTCATCGTATAAGTCACTTCCTCCAGGAAGCCTTCCCAGACTCTCCCCAAATCTGGGATGGTGATCCCCACATGGGTCACACGGCACATCACTGCACCACCATTTGTTGGGTGCAGCCTTCATGCCAAGCACCCTGCCAAGAGATTGGCATCCATTACCCCTGTTTAATACACCTAACACTCTGTGATGAGCCTGAGGCTGAGTAAGACTTAGTGACTGTCCCAGGATCGTAGATTTGGTAGTGAGTGGCTGAGCTGGTAGAATGCCATCTCTAAGACATGAGAGCGCTTTGTCCGTCTTGCTCAACACTGTATCCTCAGCACCTAGAATAAACCCTTGGTGGGTACAGAGTAGGCCCTCAAATATCGGTTGAGGACTTCCCTAGTGGCCCAGCCGTTAAGAATCTGCTTGCCAATGCAGGGTACACAGGTTCAATCCCTGGTCCGGGAAGATGCCACATGCTGCAGGGCAACTAAGCCGGTGCTCCGCAATTACTGAGCCCAAGCTCTAGAGCTCTCGAACCACAACTTATGAAGCCTGTGTGTCTAGAGTCCATGCCCTGCAACAAGAGAAGCCACTGCAGTAAGCCCACACAAGGCAACTGGAGAGCAGCCCCCACACACCGTAACCAGAGAAAGCCCGCGGGCAGCAATGAGGACCCAGCGTAACCATAAATAAATATTGCTTTAAAAAGTACTGGCTGAAAGAATGAGTTGACAAATCTCTGAGATTCAAGCCCAGCTCTCCGGGACCCCATGGCCTGCTTTCTTTCCATCCACACTGCGTGTCTTTCTGGCATTCCTACTACATCTGTCCCCAAAGCCAAGAGCTCTGGGGTGGCAGGCACCCCAGCCGGCTCATTAGCTTGTGATTCTCAATACCCACCCTATTCTTGGCAGATACTCCATAAATACCTATTGAGGGACCCCAGCAGAAGACGTATGTAGCTACTTTCAACAGAGAGCACAGCAAGATCTATCTAAACTGGGAGAAGCAAATGCTGAGAGAGGTGCTGACACCTGGCTTTGTCTTGCTTGCTGCTGTTATGGCGGTTTCTCCCCTTGCCTAGTGGTTAGGACGTGACGTCATGAGTGCTACCATTTAGTGTACTTTACTCATCTTCCTCACAATAGGGGGAGGAGATCTCTTTATGCCCGGTTTACAGATGAGGCTGGGAGAGGTTAAGGCAGGGGTCCCCAGCCTCCGGGATCTAATGCCTGATGGTCTGAGGTGGGGCTGACATAATAATAACAGAAATAAAGTGCACAATAAATGTAACACACTTCAGTCATCCTGAAACCATCCCCCAGCCCACCCCCCCAGCCACCTGGGTCCATGGTAAAATTGTCTTCTATGGAACTGGTCCCTGGTGACCAAAAGGTTGGGGGACTGATGGGTTAAGGAACTGATCAAGCTCAGGTGATGGTGGAGGGGGTGGTCGGATTGGGGTCTGATGAGCTCTTTCCCTCTCTGTTTCTCTATCCTTTCTTATCACCCATCCCCCACCCCTCCCCCTAGACTCCTGGAAGAAAAAGCAACACACTTTTCAAGTAAGAAGCTAAGTTTAAAGGTTCACCGCCTGTGTGGGGTCACGTGCCTCTTTCCCCAGACAGGGACACATAATGAGAAACAGGACAGAAGGCTTCCGAAATAGGAGCACTGGCAGACAGAACTTCCTAGAACTCCAGCTGGACCGTGTTCAAGAGGAAGTTTCTCCACTCGCTTGGGCTCCAAACCAGTCTTTTAGCTACAGCTTTTCCCAGCCAAGTCAAGAATCCGGTGAATTCCTCCAAAGGCTTTTTTTGGAGTCAGTGAAAGCAGTGTTCGAGGAAATTAAACTCCACTTGTCTGGGGACACCTGGCCCCGCATTTCTGGGGGGTCTGCATCGGGCCTTAGTTGCGTCATGCTGGGTCTTCTGTTGTTGTTGCGAGTGGACCCCCTAGGTGTGGCACGCGGGCTCTCTAGGTGTGGCACTCAGGCTTAGTTCCCGCAGCATGTGGAATCTTAGTGCCCTGACCAGGGATCAAACCCCCGTCTCCTGCATTGCAAGGTGAGTTCTTAACCACTGGACCACCGGGAAGTCCCTGCTCCAGCATTTATGATGACACGGGCCCTGGGCTTCCTTGGTGGCTCAGAATGTAAAGACTCCGTCTGCAATGTGGAAGATCCGGGCTCCATCACTGGGTCAGGAAGATACCCTGGAGAAGGGAATGACTACCCACTCGCCTGGAGAATTGTATGGACAGAGGAGGCTGGCAAGTTACAGTCCATGGGGTCACAGAGCTGGACAAGACTGAGCGACTAACAGCCAGCCTCTAGGCCCTACTGTTTCAGGAATGGACTTGGTGGTGTTCCAGAACTCCGCTACCTTACATGTAGACTAAAATTTCTCTCCACTGTGGACACCTCTGTCTCTACCTAAGCTCTCTTCTTTTCTCTCCTTTCAGAAGCTGAGATACCTTGCTCCTGCCTGTGCTGACTTCTCCATCCATCTTCTCCCTTCCTCTTCCCTGGGGCTGTCTCACCTCAATCATTCCTATCATTTTTTCCCATTGATTCAATAAAGGTTTAGAGAATGAATGGGCTGAAGGTGGGAAGGGGTAAATTCAAGTGTGTTCTATCCTCTGCTAGCTAGAAAACAAATCTAGAGACCACAGGTAGTGGTGGAAGAATTTCCTTTCATGCTGGGATGCTCAGGTAGATGTGCCTCCCTGCCCACTAACTGCCAGGGTGCTAAAGGGAGTGGTCATATCTCACTCCTCACGTGAGAACAGGCCTGAACCCACTGGGCTCTTGGGACATTTCAGGAATCTCTCTCCCAATCTCAGTCCATTGTTGTGGGTGGGGCTCAGCCATCAGCCAATCACACTCCTTGGTGCACTGATTGGTGCACTGGTGGGGCAAGTGATCCAATCAGAGCCAAGGAGACCCAAGAAAACTTGTCTGGACGCCAGGGTCTGGAGTGCCCTGGTTGGACTTAAGAGTGTAGCGAGCATGAAGGAGTGGAGCCCAGACAGGGAGAGAGAGAAGTTGTTTCTTATTTTCAAAATTGTGGTAAGTAACCTATGTGCATGTGCTCAGACACCCAGTCATATCCAACTCTTTGCAATCCCATGACTGTAGCCTGTCCGGCTCCTCTGTCCATGGGATTTTCCAGGCAAGAACACTGGAGTGGGTTGCCATGCCCTCCTCCAGGGGATCATCCTGACCCAGCGATCGAACTCATATCTCTTATGTCTGCTGCACTGGCAGGAGGGTTATTTACCACTCCAGTTCATCCTATGGCACCCCACCCCAGTACTCTTGCCTGGAAAATCCAATGGATGGAGTAGCCTGGTGGGCTGCAGTCCATGGGGTTGCAAAGAGTTGGACAGACTGAGCGACTTCACTTTCACTTTTCTCTTCCATGCATTGGAGAAGGAAATGGCAACCCACTCCAGTATTCTTGCCTGGAGAATCCCAGGGATGGGGGAGCCCGGTGGGCTGCCGTCTATGGGGTCACACAGAGTCGGACACGACTGAAGTGACTTAGCAGCAGCAGCAGCAGTTCATCCTAAAGGAGATCAGTCCTGGGTGTTCATTGGAAAGACTGATGTTGAAGCTGAAATGCCAATACTTTGGCCACCTGATGCAAAGAGCTGACTCATTGGAAAAGACCCTGATGCTGGGAAAGAATGAGGGCAGGAGGAGAAGGGAACGACAGAGGATAAGATGGTTGGATGGCATCACTGACACAATGAACATGGGTTTGGGTGGACTTGGGAGTTGGTGATGGACAGGGAGGCCTGGCATGCTGTGGATCATGGGGTTGCAAAGAGTCAGACATGACTGAGTGACTGAACTGAACTGAACTGAGCACCACCTGGGAAACCCAAAACTTTTATGAATAGGTTTAATAATAGTTGTTTACATGTGAAGTGAAGTGAAGTCACTNAACATGGGTTTGGGTGGACTTGGGAGTTGGTGATGGACAGGGAGGCCTGGCATGCTGTGGATCATGGGGTTGCAAAGAGTCAGACATGACTGAGTGACTGAACTGAACTGAACTGAGCACCACCTGGGAAACCCAAAACTTTTATGAATAGGTTTAATAATAGTTGTTTACATGTGAAGTGAAGTGAAGTCACTCAGTCGTGTCCAACTCTTTGTGACCCCATGGACTGTAGCCTACCAGGCTTCTCTGTTCATGGGATTTTCCAGGCAAGAGTACTGGAGTGGGTTGCCTTTTCCTTCTCCAGGGGATCTTCCCAACCCAGGGATCGAACCCAGGTCTCTCGCATTGTGGGCAGACGCTTTACCCTCTGAGCCACCAGAGCTTGATTTTTTTGTTTTGCTGATTGCCTAGACTTAAGAAGGTAATGGGGAAAATCTTAACATTGCAGATGACAAAAAAGCATGTTGTGCCTCAGCCATTATAAGTAGCACAAAAAATTGAGGGAACATTCCTCTAGTACTTAAAAACTACTATCTGATGCAGAAAAAAAAAAACCAGTCATGTCACTGATGAATATGGGAAGTTCCAACGTCTTTCTTTTCTACTTGCATTACTCATAAATGCAAATATATCCAAAATACCCCCAAATATCCACCAGTGCTCAGGTTGGGAACTCTCTCATTCATCAGTTACAACAAGAAATTGGCTATGGATACAAGAATTCAATGAAAGTCAATGAAAGCATTCTGTGAAACTCAGCTGGCTGTGTGGAATTTACAGGAAAGAGTACTGTATTTCTCATTATTTGGAAAGAAGGTGTTACACATTCTTGACACTCTTGATATCATTAAACCTTATGCTATACGTGTGCATCCTTTACATTCTTCAGAGAGCTGGTTGTTAAACATTTACTAGCCAGTCGCTGTCTGTGCCAGGCACTCAGCAGAGTGCCTGGTACTCATGATAGGTGTTCACTGCTGACTGAGCTGAACAGTTGGCAAAAGTAGTGTAAGTAAAAAGGTCTTTGATTCTGGAGCTGGGACGGGGGAGGGGGGAATACCTGCTAAGCCTGGAGAACCTCGTAATAGCAGAGAGTAAAGAAGTGCCCAGAGCATAAGTATGGGGAGATGCTTAAGGGCACGGCAACCAGCCTGAAAGAGCTCCCAGAGGCCAAGGGTGGAAGAATTTGAGCAACAAAACAGATAATGAGGGACATCCCTGCTGGTTCAGTGGTTAAGAATCTGCCTTCCAATGCAGAGGACACAGGTTCAATCCCTGGTTGGGAAACTAAGATCCCACATGCCATGGGGCAACTAAGTCCATGCACAGCAACAGGAGAAACCCTCACACTGCAATGAAGACCTACTGCAGGCAAAATAAAAATAAAAAAGAAAGGATTATGACCCAGAGTGTAAAATACACCAAGTCCATGCTGGTATAGATATGTGAGTGAGTAAATACATGAAGCAGGGAGAAGAGACCATCTTCCTTACAGAAGAATCTAACACATGTAGATGTTGAGCTTAATTCCAACAGTCTGGAAGGGCCTGGGGGTGGGGGTGACGGGGCAGCGGGAGGAGACATACTGACCACACCATGGAGGAGCCATGGATCTCAAAGGACAGGATGGAGACTGCAGAGCAGTCACGAGCTCTCAGAAGCTCGGGGAGGGCCTATTTGGTGCTGGGCAAACGGTTTTTCTTCTGATACAGAAGGTGAAGCTCCAGTATTTTGGTCATCTGATGCAGCTCATTGGAAAAGTCCCTGATGCTGGGAAAGATTGAGGGCAGAAGGAGAAGAGTGTGTAAGAGGCTGAGATGGCTGGATGGCATCAGCAATGCAAGGAACATGAACTTGGGCAAACTCTGGGAGATGGTGAGGGACAGGGAGGCCTGGTGTGCTGCAGCCCATGGGGTCAAAAAAAGTTGGACATGATTGGGCAACTGAACAACAACAACAAATGGCTTTTACCTCGACAGCTCCCAGGATGTCACCATAACTCAGAGTGGGGTCGTAATTCCATGTCTCCAAGAAAAAGGTAAATTATGCTCGGGATCTTCCATGTGAGAGATCAAGATGATACATTCAGAACACAGAACCACCAAGTTGTACATTACTTTTAGGTTTTAGCATTTAAAAGAGGTCCCGGCACTTCCCTGGGGGTCCAGTGGTGGAGAATCTGCCTGCCAGCACAGGGGACGTGGGTTCGATCCCTGATCCAGGAAGACCCCCATGCGTCAGGGAAACTAAGCCTGTGGGCCACAACTACTGAGCCCGTGCTCTGCAACAAGGGACCCCACCGCAGTGGGAAGCCCAAGCGCTGCAGCAAAGGGCACTCCTCGCTCGCCGCAACGAGAGCGCGCCTGTGTGTAGCAGGGAAGACTCGGGCAGCCAGAACACCAAAAGAATCAGGTCCCTTTGGCTGCTCAGGAGAGTCATTCATTTGGATTTGGGGGTTAAAGGAGACCTGATCCGGCTAATTTGTCCATTGTTTGGTAAGTCTGTAATCTTACAGTCCTTTCTTTCAAGTTCTGATTAGCTTTCTGGTTGGCTCATAAAATGGGAAATAGAATCTAACCAGAACACAGCTGGGCGTTTGCAGACAGCTTTTACTACCCCCAGACTTGACCTCCCTCAGTTGGGTCTTGCCCAGTTGAGAGACTGAATGCAAGGTGAATGACCGTCGACCAAGTAAAGAGAAGAGAAGCAGCTGTGCAGCTCAAGTTTGGTAAACCAGGGTGTGCTCAGCCAGAGGAGCCAGGGGCAGCCACGCTGACCCCCAGACCCCGGCTCGGTCTGGGTCCTGCCCCTCCAGGGTGCTCAACCTGTCTCCTGTCTCCAACCCACCCTCCAAGGTCGTCCACAGACATCGGGGGATGACACAGTCCTCAGGAGTCCACCTGCTTGGGTTGTTGCTGGGGACCCTGTGCCTGAGACCATCTGCAGTCCCCCGCCCTCCACTTCACTGGCCACGGGAAGTGGCCTGTGATACGAAACACGTGGTGGTCTCAGGACTTCTCATCCCATCAGCAGGTCCCCCAGGACCTGTAAGAGCGCGGTGCAGATGAAATCCTAGGAGGTCAGGTTGGAGATGACAAAGCTTGACTAGCAGGAGGTTTTTTTCTTTGTTCTGAAGGGGACCATGCTCTCTGGTCGTTCCCTCTACCGCCAGCCAGCTCCTCAACCCCAGGAACAGTAAAGCCACATCCTCCTCAAGGCTGGGCTCCAGTCAAGATCCAAGCCACACCAAGAAGATGCTGGCTCTGCCTCTGGAGCTGCCAGTCTGGAGCGTGCTGGTGCTGATGGTGGCCACCTTCCTGCAGGTGAGGCGGCAAGAGTCTGCCAGAGACTGGGAAGCTGGCGGAGCAGAGTCAGAGTCCTGATCATGGCNGGGGGTGGGGGTGACGGGGCAGGGGGAGGAGACATACTGACCACACCATGGAGGAGCCATGGATCTCAAAGGACAGGATGGAGACTGCAGAGCAGTCACGAGCTCTCAGAAGCTCGGGGAGGGCCTATTTGGTGCTGGGCAAACGGTTTTTCTTCTGATACAGAAGGTGAAGCTCCAGTATTTTGGTCATCTGATGCAGCTCATTGGAAAAGTCCCTGATGCTGGGAAAGATTGAGGGCAGAAGGAGAAGAGTGTGTAAGAGGCTGAGATGGCTGGATGGCATCAGCAATGCAAGGAACATGAACTTGGGCAAACTCTGGGAGATGGTGAGGGACAGGGAGGCCTGGTGTGCTGCAGCCCATGGGGTCAAAAAAAGTTGGACATGATTGGGCAACTGAACAACAACAACAAATGGCTTTTACCTCGACAGCTCCCAGGATGTCACCATAACTCAGAGTGGGGTCGTAATTCCATGTCTCCAAGAAAAAGGTAAATTATGCTCGGGATCTTCCATGTGAGAGATCAAGATGATACATTCAGAACACAGAACCACCAAGTTGTACATTACTTTTAGGTTTTAGCATTTAAAAGAGGTCCCGGCACTTCCCTGGGGGTCCAGTGGTGGAGAATCTGCCTGCCAGCACAGGGGACGTGGGTTCGATCCCTGATCCAGGAAGACCCCCATGCGTCAGGGAAACTAAGCCTGTGGGCCACAACTACTGAGCCCGTGCTCTGCAACAAGGGACCCCACCGCAGTGGGAAGCCCAAGCGCTGCAGCAAAGGGCACTCCTCGCTCGCCGCAACGAGAGCGCGCCTGTGTGTAGCAGGGAAGACTCGGGCAGCCAGAACACCAAAAGAATCAGGTCCCTTTGGCTGCTCAGGAGAGTCATTCATTTGGATTTGGGGGTTAAAGGAGACCTGATCCGGCTAATTTGTCCATTGTTTGGTAAGTCTGTAATCTTACAGTCCTTTCTTTCAAGTTCTGATTAGCTTTCTGGTTGGCTCATAAAATGGGAAATAGAATCTAACCAGAACACAGCTGGGCGTTTGCAGACAGCTTTTACTACCCCCAGACTTGACCTCCCTCAGTTGGGTCTTGCCCAGTTGAGAGACTGAATGCAAGGTGAATGACCGTCGACCAAGTAAAGAGAAGAGAAGCAGCTGTGCAGCTCAAGTTCGGTAAACCAGGGTGTGCTCAGCCAGAGGAGCCAGGGGCGGCCACGCTGACCCCCAGACCCCGGCTCGGTCTGGGTCCTGCCCCTCCAGGGTGCTCAGCCTGTCTCCTGTCTCCACCCCACCCTCCAAGGTCGTCCACAGACATCGGGGGATGACACAGTCCTCAGGAGTCCACCTGCTTGGGTTGTTGCTGGGGACCCTGTGCCTGAGACCATCTGCAGTCCCCCGCCCTCCACTTCACTGGCCACGGGAAGTGGCCTGTGATACGAAACACGTGGTGGTCTCAGGACTTCTCATCCCATTAGCAGGTCCCCCAGGACCTGTAAGAGCACGGTGCAGATGAAATCCTAGGAGGTCAGGTTGGAGATGACAAAGCTTGACTAGCAGGAGGTTTTGTTCTTTGTTCTGAAGGGGACCATGCTCTCTGGTCGTTCCCTCTACCGCCAGCCAGCTCCTCAACCCCAGGTACAGTAAAGCCACATCCTCCTCAAGGCTGGGCTCCAGTCAAGATCCAAGCCACACCAAGAAGATGCTGGCTCCGCCTCTGGAGCTGCCAGTCTGGAGCGTGCTGGTGCTGATGGTGGCCACCTTCCTGCAGGTGAGGCGGCAAGAGTCTGCCAGAGACTGGGAAGCTGACAGAGCAGAGTCAGAGTCCTGATCATGGCTTGGGCACCTGGGTCTGAAGCTGCAGCTTTTGGGCTTTTCGGTTACGTGAGCTATTTGTTTCCCCCTAGGCTAGTTTAAGTTAGTTTTGTGACACTTGCAACCAGTAAAATTTTCTGGACAATATATTTATTGAGACTTTGGCATAAGCATCACGATGTGCTGTATGTCCTATGAACACTATGGTGAGACTCTATGGTACTCAGAATGAAAGCTGTCATAAGCTGTTTGTCATGTTCAAATAAAATCCACCAGTCTGTACTCGTGCACTGAATTTAAACCTATAAAAGTTTAGCAGCAGCCCTGGAGAAGAATGATTTAAGACCAAGGAATCAATAATAAGACAAGTAGTAAAGCGCTGCCTAGAGAAACTTTGAACAAATAAATAGTTCTTCAGCTACAGCAGGCTTCAGACTATAAACCCCAAATTTCTTCTTCAGAAATTACCTAGGGAAGACATTCCACAGTTTTATTTGTCTATTTATTTCTGACCTCACTACTTGGCTTTCAGGACCTTAGTTCCCAGACCAGGGATGGAACCCAGGCCACCAGAGTGAAAGTGCCGAGTCCTACCCACTGGACCACCAGGGAATTCCCAACATTCCACAGTGTTAAAAGAAAACTTGCCAGCTGAAGAAACAGGTAAAACTTACAATATGCAGTAAAAAAAAACTTACAGTATATATCTCTCTGTTATATATAATATTCTAATATCTAGTATATTTATCAGATGTATGTCAATGTAATTATACTATTACTATACATGCAAACACATGTACATGTGGATGCGTATTTATTCGCATTTATTCATTTATGGCTATGCTGGGTCTCTGCTGCTGCACGTGGGCTTTCTCTAGTTGTGAGTGGGCTTCTCTTTGTGGTGGCTTCTGTTGTTGCAGAGCACAAGCCCTAGGGCAGACGGGCTTCAGTAGCTGTGGTGCGCAGGTTTAATTGCTGCAAGCAGGCTTTCTCCAATTGCAGTGAGTGGGGGCTACTCTCTAGTTGCAGGACACAGGCTTTTCCTTGTAGCGGCTTCTCTTGCTGCAGAGCATGGCCTCTAGGTGCACAGGCTTCATTAGTTATGGCTTGAAAGCTCTAGAGCCCAGTGGGCTCAGTACCTGTGGTGCATGGGCTTATTCGCCCTGAGGCATGTGGGATCTTCCTGGACCAGGGACCGAACCTGTGTTCCCTGCATTGGAAGGCAGATTCTTAACCACTGGACCACCAGGGAAGTCCTGTTTGTGTATATTTAGAACCACATATTCCAGTTATTTTTTAAAGAGGTGATGAAAAGATTGCTCAAAATCTGTTTTTTCAGCTCACCTATTTGTTGTTGTTGTTGTTATTTCTTAGCAAACTAAGTAAGCAATTAACGAGCACAGCTGCTTAATCTGACTGAGTTCTTTCTCTCTAGCTTTCCCTCTATTTTTAGTTCTTCTTTCAGAAACCAGTAAAAGAGACCGTACAGAAATCAAGTAAAATAAAAGAGACTATACAGTGTAGTGCAGAGGCTAGTAAACATTTTCTGTAGAGCCAGACAGTAAATGTTTCCAACTCTGTGTGCCATATGATGTCTTTCCCGTTTACTCTGCAGTTACAGCAGGCAACATAGGCAATACGGAAATAAAGAAGGTACTTGTGTTCCATTTGGCCCTGGGCCTAGTTTGCCAACCTCTGGTTAAAGAGCTTGGGATCTGGCATGAAACAGAATCTGGTCCAGCTTCCCGCTCTGCTCCTTACATCTGTGTGACCCTGACGAGTCTGCTACTTGTGTGCCTCGTCTGTAAAATAGGGATGAGAACAGCTATTTCTTAGTCTGGTGAGAAGCAGGTGAGACAGAGGACATGGATGCTTGGAGCACTTTCTGGTCTATAATAAACGAGCATCAGACATTTGCCATCAGGGATCATCATCATCATCGAAAAAGAAAGAGGGCAACTAAATGTGTCCAGGAGAGACGAGGAAATGAGGGTTCGATCCCTGGGTCGGGAAGACCCCCTGGAGGAGGAAATGGCAACCCGCTCCAGTATTCTTGCCTGAAAAATCCTATGGACAGAGGGGCCTGGCTGGCTACAGTCCATGAGGTCACAAAAGAGCCAGACATGACTGAACAGCACATATGCAGGATGTGGCAGCAACAGCCCAATAACCCTGGTGAAAAATTAGTGAAGCCAAGCGAGGACGCCAGTAACTGAAAATGCATTTTCTTCTATTACCAGTGGCCTTCGCTTTTACCCACATGATGGATCATTCCTTGTCAGGCATGTGAAACTGCAGGTTGAACTGGGAATTGTGAGACCTCCCTTAACCAGCGGGCAGTGGAGGAGCTGCCTGGGCTCACATGGCACCGTGATGCTTCATGCTATTAGAAAAAGCCTCCAAGGGACTCAGGAGAGGTAGCTTTTAATCCTGGCTCTGGATCTATATGACTGAGACCTAACCTTGGGGAAGTCACTGAAACTCTCTGGGCCTCAGCTTATACAATGATAGGGGTGGTCCCAGGGACCTCTATGAAAAAACTTAAGGGTGAAAGGGAATCTGTGATTAACGAGCAGCTCCTTGGCAGAAATTAAAAATAGAAGCTCAGAAAGGTAAAGTCAGTTGCAGTTAGCATTTGAACTTGGGTCCATCAAACCCCAAAGCCTTTGCTTTTGATTTTATTCTTGCAGAGCTTCCTCATGAAAGCAGCGAGGAATAATGGCCGACAGAGGGCGCTCTTCCCGCTAGACATGACGTCATGACATCGCAGGGACAGAAGACAGCCTCCAGGAGCCACACGGGAGTGTCTAGTTGGACGGGGGACAGGGCAGAACAGGCTAAGGGAAGGCCAGTCACGGGCAATGGCAGGGGTGGGAGCTCCTGCCAACGAGCCAACAACACCTTCATGGAACAACTCGACACATTATTTGGGGCACCTCGCTTCCGTTTTCATTCTCGCTATTTCCATCAGTTTTGCCAGATACTTCAGAACAGAGAAAGACACGATTTATACATTTGGGTGATGAGGGTTTCCTTACTNTCTTCCTGGACCAGGGACCGAACCTGTGTTCCCTGCATTGGAAGGCAGATTCTTAACCACTGGACCACCAGGGAAGTCCTGTTTGTGTATATTTAGAACCACATATTCCAGTTATTTTTTAAAGAGGTGATGAAAAGATTGCTCAAAATCTGTTTTTTCAGCTCACCTATTTGTTGTTGTTGTTGTTATTTCTTAGCAAACTAAGTAAGCAATTAACGAGCACAGCTGCTTAATCTGACTGAGTTCTTTCTCTCTAGCTTTCCCTCTATTTTTAGTTCTTCTTTCAGAAACCAGTAAAAGAGACCGTACAGAAATCAAGTAAAATAAAAGAGACTATACAGTGTAGTGCAGAGGCTAGTAAACATTTTCTGTAGAGCCAGACAGTAAATGTTTCCAACTCTGTGTGCCATATGATGTCTTTCCCGTTTACTCTGCAGTTACAGCAGGCAACATAGGCAATATGGAAATAAAGGGGGTATTTGTGTTCCATTTGGCCCTGGGCCTAGTTTGCCAACCTCTGGTTAAAGAGCTTGGGATCTGGCATGAAACAGAATCTGGTCCAGCTTCCCGCTCTGCTCCTTACATCTGTGTGACCCCGACGAGTCTGCTACTTGTGTGCCTCGTCTGTAAAATAGGGATGAGAACAGCTATTTCTTAGTCTGGTGAGAAGCAGGTGAGACAGAGGACATGGATGCTTGGAGCACTTTCTGGTCTATAATAAACGAGCATCAGACATTTGCCATCAGGGATCATCATCATCATCGAAAAAGAAAGAGGGCAACTAAATGTGTCCAGGAGAGACGAGGAAATGAGGGTTCGATCCCTGGGTCGGGAAGACCCCCTGGAGGAGGAAATGGCAACCCGCTCCAGTATTCTTGCCTGAAAAATCCTATGGACAGAGGGGCCTGGCTGGCTACAGTCCATGAGGTCACAAAAGAGCCAGACATGACTGAACAGCACATATGCAGGATGTGGCAGCAACAGCCCAATAACCCTGGTGAAAAATTAGTGAAGCCAAGCGAGGACGCCAGTAACTGAAAATGCATTTTCTTCTATTACCAGTGGCCTTCGCTTTTACCCACATGATGGATCATTCCTTGTCAGGCATGTGAAACTGCAGGTTGAACTGGGAATTGTGAGACCTCCCTTAACCAGCGGGCAGTGGAGGAGCTGCCTGGGCTCACATGGCACCGTGATGCTTCATGCTATTAGAAAAAGCCTCCAAGGGACTCAGGAGAGGTAGCTTTTAATCCTGGCTCTGGATCTATATGACTGAGACCTAACCTTGGGGAAGTCACTGAAACTCTCTGGGCCTCAGCTTATACAATGATAGGGGTGGTCCCAGGGACCTCTATGAAAAAACTTAAGGGTGAAAGAGAATCTGTGATTAACGAGCAGCTCCTTGGCAGAAATTAAAAATAGAAGCTCAGAAAGGTAAAGTCAGTTGCAGTTAGCATTTGAACTTGGGTCCATCAAACCCCAAAGCCTTTGCTTTTGATTTTATTCTTGCAGAGCTTCCTCATGAAAGCAGCGAGGAATAATGGCCGACAGAGGGCGCTCTTCCCGCTAGACATGACGTCATGACATCGCAGGGACAGAAGACAGCCTCCAGGAGCCACACGGGAGTGTCTAGTTGGACGGGGGACAGGGCAGAACAGGCTAAGGGAAGGCCAGTCACGGGCAATGGCAGGGGTGGGAGCTCCTGCCAACGAGCCAACAACACCTTCATGGAACAACTCGACACATTATTTGGGGCACCTCGCTTCCGTTTTCATTCTCGCTATTTCCATCAGTTTTGCCAGATACTTCAGAACAGAGAAAGACACGATTTATACATTTGGGTGATGAGGGTTTCCTTACTCAGCTGCTTTATGAGAACATCGTCACTGTGACTAGAACAGCTTGTTTCTATACCTCCTTTCCCAGAGTTCAGGAAGCACAAAGAAAGGCAACTTCCAACAAAACGCACAGTATGGCAGGCTCACCTGACTTTGTGACTTCAATTTCCCACACCCGGTGCTGAGACTGTATATTAATCAATGGTTGCTTCGGGGCATTGCAAACGGCCCTGCAGGTTATGTCCCACACAACCCCAGGGGGCGCCATCTACATGGACTATACTGTGAATGGTGACTGTGGAGTAATGCTTTCATGAAAGAGCTATGATTTACAGAGCATGGTCCTAGGCATATGCGGGCTGCCGATGTACTTTGTCAAACGAGATTTTCTTTATATTTTTCCATCTTCTATGTTATTCTATAGATAATTTATCTGCAAATATATCTGTCTGCTAGTTGGGAGAGGGCTTGGGAGGTTTTCTGTCTAAAGGAACACTTACAAAGGAAACATCTTGGCTGCTACATGCTGGTTCGCTTGATTCTAACTAAAGTTGAGGGTGGGGACTTGCCTGGCAGTCCAGTGGTTAAGACTCCATGCTTCTAACGCAGGGGATGCAAGTTTGATCCCTGGTCAGGGAACTATTATTAATAATAGGATCTTACATACCTGCCGTGCAGTGCAGCCAATAAATAAATAAAACTGAGGGTTTTCATGTGTTTATCAGATGCCAGACGCTGGACTCAACAATTTACATTCATTGCCCACTTAATACCACAGTTGTTCCGTGTGGTAGGAACTATATTACAGAAATGGGGACCGAGGCTTTGAGAAAAATGACTTGGGTGTGTCTAGTATAAACGCCAGTCCAAGAGCAGGGCTGGGATTGCTCTGGAGTCAGCCTGGCCTCGGGCATGTGCTCTAACCACGTGACAGCTGCAAACACATCTGGACTCCTAACCCACCCCGCCCCCCTCCCCCCCAAAATGCTGCCACAGTCCCTTCTCTTGGTTACGGTCCCCACAGAGCCTGAAACAAATGTTCTCATTTGGGAACTCTTGGTCAGAAAAAGAACAGTTTCTATCACACTTAACCTGGGTGATATCAGGGCGGTCCTCCGGGCAAATTCTACCCTGGGAGTAAGCGCAGCACCCTCACCTGGGACCTGCCAATCAGTGGGAAACAAGAACATCCAGGAAGCATGATGACTTCAAAGAATTTCGTAGAAAAACTAGACTTTAAAATATTTTCAAAGTTTTATTTATTTATATCTGGCTGTGCTGGGTCTTCGCTGCTGCGCATGGGCTCTCTCTGGGTCTTCACTGCTGCGCATGGGCCCTCTCTGGGTCTTCGCGGCTGCGCATGGGCCTTCTCTGGGTCTTCGCTGCTGCGCATGGGCTTTCTCCGGCTGCGGTGTTGGGGGCTTCTCATTGCAGCGGCTTCTCTTGCTGCAGAGCACGGTCTCTAGTGCTCCCAGGCTTCAGCAGCTGTGGCTCGTGGGCTCGATAGTTGTGGCTCGCAAGCTTAGCTGCCGCGCAGCATGTGGGATCTTCCCGGACCAGGGATCAAACCCATGTCCCCTGCAGTGGCAGGCAGATTCTCAACCACTGGACCACGAGGCAAGTTCTGTATCTCAAAATATTGGATGAGAGATGCTCTTCAATACCGTTCCTTTTCCCCCCTCTTTGTTTCTCTTCTTTTAAACAGCTCACACTCTTGAGTTTTCAGCAAGTGGAATTCATTGGAAAATGTTTATCAGTCCATAGGCTGCCGTCAGGTAGGCCTTGTGAGGGACCCCTCCACGAATAACAGCCTAGAAGATGCAAGTTTCTCAGCCTGGGGACCCACCAGCAGAAAGCGTTTTTGAGAAGATGAGATGGGAGGAAGAGTCCTGCAAAGTCACCTGGGCACAGTCGGAAACACCTGTGCAGGCAGTCACTGGAGGAATGAAGCAGGGCACAAGTGAGGGTAGAAATGAGAACTGCAAAAGTTCGTGCATATTTGAGTGACCGTGAAAGTTTGCTTTGCTTTTTGTGAAAACCAACTGAGGCTACTGCTCCAGCCAGCAACAGACTAAATGGTTTTCTCCCTTCCTTCATCTGCAAGTGGGGACGGTGTTTCATTTGTGCTGACTAGCTGTGTGACCCGGGGAAATTATTTAACCTGTCTGAGTTTTGGAGTCCTTGTCTGTAAAACGGGGATCGTGGGAGAACCCAAGTCATGGGTTGCTGTGAGCATGAAATAAGGGAAAGCAGGTGAATTGCTTAGGACAGTGCTGTCCACTCCAGCGATTCCTCCTGCTGCCGTACTGGTTCCTCTTCTTACAAAGCATCTTCTTCCTTCTCATCTACTCAAGGTCAGAGATTGTCATCACTGTTTCCCATGCTTATATAACAGGCACCTCGTAAAACAGAGTCCCCCTTCCATATCTGTACACCCGTGTTTATAACAGTCTTACTTGAAACGGCCAAAAGGTGGAAGCAAATGGCCATGGATGGGCAAAAGAACAAACAGAATGTGGGGAATACACACCAAGAAACATTCTTCAGCCGGAATGAACCTCGAGGACATCACATTAAGTGAAATAAGATGGTCACAAGAGGAGAAATCAAGTAAGATTCTACCCATAGGAGGTACCTAGAAGAGTCAAATCCATAGACACAGAAAGACTGGTGGGGTGGGAGGAAGGAAGAGGGAGTTTTTATTTGATGGGTGGAGAGTTTCAGTTTGGGAAGATGAAGAGAGTTCTGGAGTCGGATGGTGGTGATGGCGGCACAACAGTATGAATATATTCAATGCTACTGGACTGTACTCTTAAAAAAGGTGCACATGGTAAATGTCACATTTTACCACAATTTTGAAAATTAAAAAGCAAACTAAAAAATGAAGTGCCTCTGAGGTTCTGGACATTTGGAGCGATAGAAAAGCATGAAAATGTTCTGAAAGCCAGCTGTGGTAATGGCTGTACATGTAAATGCACCAAGATTGAACCGGACACTTAAAATGGGAGACGTTTATGTTCTGTAAATGGTCCTTCAGTGATATTGGACGCTGTTAAGCTAGAGGAGGAAATGGCAGCCCACTCCAATATTCTTGCCTGGAGAGTCCCATGGACAGAGGAACCTGGCCGGCTACAGTCCATGGGGTTGCAAGGAGTCAGATAACACACAGCTTGAGCATGCACACACAAAGATATTAAAAGCAAGCAAACACACACACACATGCTGTGATTCAGAGGAAACCTTGGGGGATGAAGGATATGTTCACTGTCTTGACTGTGGTGATGTTTCATCGGTGTACACATATGTCAAAGCCCATCCAAGTACAGATTTAAATGTGCAGTTTATTGTATGTTAATTATATCTCAATAAAGCTGTGTTTTTAAAAGGCAGCACAGTATTCCCTATATAAATGAACTCCTTACGATTTATTAAACAGTGCCCCCTTTTGATGAAGATTTAGGCTTCAAATTTTATTCCCCCATAAATGATATTTCAATAAATATCTTGGTGTGGAAAAAAAATGCAGATATCATTTGCTGCCTCCTTCTGCCTCTCTCCCACTTCCTCCCACTAAAGGCAAGCCAGAAAGTCAGAATTTTCCAGGGAGGGTGCCTGGGAACCTGTAATTTTACTGAGCATTCCTGAAAAATTCTTGAAATTAGACATGTTAGGGACATATTGACTCAAACTTCACAAACTTGGATTTTCAGACTTGGGGGTCTGGAATCCCTTTTTCTTTGACCCTTAAACAATTTTATAAGTGTTCCATACAAATGATTCTAAATTTAGGTTTCCCTACTGTTGGGGGTGAGCTTGAATGAATACATATTCCCAGGCCCCACTCCCAGGGAGGATGTGCATGGCTGCCAGATTTTGCATACATAAATAAATGAATAAATGCATAAATAAAATGTAGGGTGCCAGTCAAATCTGAGTTTCAGACAAACACCAGATAACTTCTTTTAGCATAAGTGGTTCCTTGCAATATCTGGGACACACATGTATAAGAAAAACCTGTTTTTTAACTGGGCATCCTGTATTTTATCTGGGAACCCTAAGTATGAGTCCTCAGGCCTGGGCTGAGCTTCAGATCTGACTGTGGGTCTGCTCTCCACATGGTTCTGATGAGGGGATCCCTAGAGCCCGTGTAGAGGATCCTTGATTAGATCAACACATCAGGGTCAGGAGCCCCTCCTCAGGGTGGCCAGAGGTCCCTGGTGTATCTCACCAGAGAGCACCTTTAATGCTGGTCCAAGGAGGAAAAGGAGGCTGAGCAGCGGTAGAAGAAAACTGCCCCAGATCTGCAAAGCCGAACGTGATGGATGTGGTGTCACTGCCCCTGAAGGCCAAGGGACGCTGCTGATCTCAGAGTGAGTATTTAGGGCTGCCTATGGGACCCACAGCCTAGAAGTCTGTCCAGAGTCTCTAAGTTTTGTTGATTCATATCTAGTCTCATCCCAAAAAAGGATTTTACACCTAGGGGGTCTCAGTCCATGCAGCACTCTCGGTGGCGGGGGGAGATGAACACACTGTCTCTCTGGGGCATGCACGACAGGTGTTTACCGTGTGCTCTCAAGGGCCGGGCACTGGGCTGGGGGTTTCGCAGTTATAACCATCGCTTTCAGTCCTGGAGACAAGCCTGCAAAGACATTGCTGCCATTGGCCCCATTTGTAGATGAGGAAATGGAGGTTCTGAGGGGTCCAGTGGCCTGTGCAAGAGCACACTGAGTAGGCCAGTGGCAGAGCTGGGGATCTGACGCAGGCCTGTGTTGCTAACCACCCTCCATCCTGTCTCCCCACTGAGCTTTGATGGGTGAGTTTTGGGTTACGTTCTGATTAATCTGGGGCCATACTTTAGGTCCTGATCCAGGAACATTTCTGATCCAAGGTGTGAGGACAGTTACCAGGTGTGGAGTGTCTATTTCCACCAGACACTGATTTTGACTTTTTACACATAGATACTGAAAGGTTATGGTCGCGAGCGGTGAGTTACACTGGGATTTGCTGTTTCCAGAGAAGAGGAATTCAATCTGGGACCAGAGACAAGACTTGATCACTCGGAGCTTTTGTGTAGCAAAGTACATGTACACCCGTGGCTGATTCACGTCAATGTATGGTAAAAACCACCACAATATTGCTAAGTAATTAGCCTCCAATTAAAATAAATTAAACAAACAAAGTATAAAAGGGATAGAGAAAGCTTCTGAAACAGACATTAGAAGGGGACAGAAAGAGTGCCCCCTTACTAGTTGTTGGCAAGGCATTTTATACCTGTTCAGTTCAGTTCAGTCGCTCAGTCATGTCCGACTCTTTGTGACCCCATGAATCGCAGCACGCCTGGCCTCCCTGTCCATCGCCAACTCCCGGAGTTTACTCAGACTCACATCCATCGAGTCCGTGATGCCATCCAGCCATCTCATCCTCGGTCGTCCCCTTCTCCTCCTGCCCCCAATCCCTCCCAGCATCAGAGTCTTTTCCAATGAGTCAACTCTTCGCATGAGGTGGTCAAGGTACTGGAGTTTCAGCTTTAGCATCATTCCTTCCAAGGAAATCCCAGGGCTGATCTCCTTCAGAATGGCCTGGTTGGATCTCCTTGCAGTCCCAAGGGTTTGTGTAGCTGAGGGCAAAGTGATGCGCTCTGGACCACCTCTACCTTTGGCCACATCTGAGCCCCGAGCTGCACAGAAGGTACTTCTGCCCCCCAACCCCCACCCCGCAGGGGCCTGGACTCACCGAGGCTGGGTTTTCGATGACCAGTTCGTAGGTCAGCCCTCCAGTGCCGAACCTCAAGAGGTCTCCCGCTAAGAGCTTCACAGCCACGTTCTGAATGTGGCACTCATTGACAAAGGTGCCGCTGCGGGAATTGAAGTCCTGGAGAACAAAGCTGCCCTCAGCCTCATTATATTCGATGAGCGCGTGATGGTTGTCGATGTCTGCAGACTGAAACGGAGGAGGGGGGACAGTCAGAGCCAGGAAAGCGGGAATGATGAGGGGGGCCTTCATACTTACTAGTGCTACTGACACTGGGTGCCTCAATGAGCTATGGCTTCATCTGACTGGATGGTCACTGCAGTCCTCCTTTTAAGGAGGATGCTGAAGTTCAGAGAGGTTAAGTGACTCGCCTAAGGCCACACAGCAAGTGAACAGAGGGCCATGGGCTTTGTCTGACACCAGACCCAGAATAGGTGCCCAAGTTGTTGGACAGGGAGTCAGCCACCGCAGAGAGGCAAGAGGGAACTTGGGGGAACTGGTCAGGAATTGGCCAGTCTGTATTTCTATGATCCCACATGAGTATACTTTGGGTTGTCCCAAATGGCAAGATAGCAGAAATGGCCCAACATNTTTAGGCTTCAAATTTTATTCCCCCATAAATGATATTTCAATAAATATCTTGGTGTGGAAAAAAAATGCAGATATCATTTGCTGCCTCCTTCTGCCTCTCTCCCACTTCCTCCCACTAAAGGCAAGCCAGAAAGTCAGAATTTTCCAGGGAGGGTGCCTGGGAACCTGTAATTTTACTGAGCATTCCTGAAAAATTCTTGAAATTAGACATGTTAGGGACATATTGACTCAAACTTCACAAACTTGGATTTTCAGACTTGGGGGTCTGGAATCCCTTTTTCTTTGACCCTTAAACAATTTTATAAGTGTTCCATACAAATGATTCTAAATTTAGGTTTCCCTACTGTTGGGGGTGAGCTTGAATGAATACATATTCCCAGGCCCCACTCCCAGGGAGGATGTGCATGGCTGCCAGATTTTGCATACATAAATAAATGAATAAATGCATAAATAAAATGTAGGGTGCCAGTCAAATCTGAGTTTCAGACAAACACCAGATAACTTCTTTTAGCATAAGTGGTTCCTTGCAATATCTGGGACACACATGTATAAGAAAAACCTGTTTTTTAACTGGGCATCCTGTATTTTATCTGGGAACCCTAAGTATGAGTCCTCAGGCCTGGGCTGAGCTTCAGATCTGACTGTGGGTCTGCTCTCCACATGGTTCTGATGAGGGGATCCCTAGAGCCCGTGTAGAGGATCCTTGATTAGATCAACACATCAGGGTCAGGAGCCCCTCCTCAGGGTGGCCAGAGGTCCCTGGTGTATCTCACCAGAGAGCACCTTTAATGCTGGTCCAAGGAGGAAAAGGAGGCTGAGCAGCGGTAGAAGAAAACTGCCCCAGATCTGCAAAGCCGAACGTGATGGATGTGGTGTCACTGCCCCTGAAGGCCAAGGGACGCTGCTGATCTCAGAGTGAGTATTTAGGGCTGCCTATGGGACCCACAGCCTAGAAGTCTGTCCAGAGTCTCTAAGTTTTGTTGATTCATATCTAGTCTCATCCCAAAAAAGGATTTTACACCTAGGGGGTCTCAGTCCATGCAGCACTCTCGGTGGCGGGGGGAGATGAACACACTGTCTCTCTGGGGCATGCACGACAGGTGTTTACCGTGTGCTCTCAAGGGCCGGGCACTGGGCTGGGGGTTTCGCAGTTATAACCATCGCTTTCAGTCCTGGAGACAAGCCTGCAAAGACATTGCTGCCATTGGCCCCATTTGTAGATGAGGAAATGGAGGTTCTGAGGGGTCCAGTGGCCTGTGCAAGAGCACACTGAGTAGGCCAGTGGCAGAGCTGGGGATCTGACGCAGGCCTGTGTTGCTAACCACCCTCCATCCTGTCTCCCCACTGAGCTTTGATGGGTGAGTTTTGGGTTACGTTCTGATTAATCTGGGGCCATACTTTAGGTCCTGATCCAGGAACATTTCTGATCCAAGGTGTGAGGACAGTTACCAGGTGTGGAGTGTCTATTTCCACCAGACACTGATTTTGACTTTTTACACATAGATACTGAAAGGTTATGGTCGCGAGCGGTGAGTTACACTGGGATTTGCTGTTTCCAGAGAAGAGGAATTCAATCTGGGACCAGAGACAAGACTTGATCACTCGGAGCTTTTGTGTAGCAAAGTACATGTACACCCGTGGCTGATTCACGTCAATGTATGGTAAAAACCACCACAATATTGCTAAGTAATTAGCCTCCAATTAAAATAAATTAAACAAACAAAGTATAAAAGGGATAGAGAAAGCTTCTGAAACAGACATTAGAAGGGGACAGAAAGAGTGCCCCCTTACTAGTTGTTGGCAAGGCATTTTATACCTGTTCAGTTCAGTTCAGTCGCTCAGTCATGTCCGACTCTTTGTGACCCCATGAATCGCAGCACGCCTGGCCTCCCTGTCCATCGCCAACTCCCGGAGTTTACTCAGACTCACATCCATCGAGTCCGTGATGCCATCCAGCCATCTCATCCTCGGTCGTCCCCTTCTCCTCCTGCCCCCAATCCCTCCCAGCATCAGAGTCTTTTCCAATGAGTCAACTCTTCGCATGAGGTGGTCAAGGTACTGGAGTTTCAGCTTTAGCATCATTCCTTCCAAGGAAATCCCAGGGCTGATCTCCTTCAGAATGGCCTGGTTGGATCTCCTTGCAGTCCCAAGGGTTTGTGTAGCTGAGGGCAAAGTGATGCGCTCTGGACCACCTCTACCTTTGGCCACATCTGAGCCCCGAGCTGCACAGAAGGTACTTCTGCCCCCCAACCCCCACCCCGCAGGGGCCTGGACTCACCGAGGCTGGGTTTTCGATGACCAGTTCGTAGGTCAGCCCTCCAGTGCCGAACCTCAAGAGGTCTCCCGCTAAGAGCTTCACAGCCACGTTCTGAATGTGGCACTCATTGACAAAGGTGCCGCTGCGGGAATTGAAGTCCTGGAGAACAAAGCTGCCCTCAGCCTCATTATATTCGATGAGCGCGTGATGGTTGTCGATGTCTGCAGACTGAAACGGAGGAGGGGGGACAGTCAGAGCCAGGAAAGCGGGAATGATGAGGGGGGCCTTCATACTTACTAGTGCTACTGACACTGGGTGCCTCAATGAGCTATGGCTTCATCTGACTGGATGGTCACTGCAGTCCTCCTTTTAAGGAGGATGCTGAAGTTCAGAGAGGTTAAGTGACTCGCCTAAGGCCACACAGCAAGTGAACAGAGGGCCATGGGCTTTGTCTGACACCAGACCCAGAATAGGTGCCCAAGTTGTTGGACAGGGAGTCAGCCACCGCAGAGAGGCAAGAGGGAACTTGGGGGAACTGGTCAGGAATTGGCCAGTCTGTATTTCTATGATCCCACATGAGTATACTTTGGGTTGTCCCAAATGGCAAGATAGCAGAAATGGCCCAACATAAACCAGAAAGGTCAGTTGGCAAGTGACTCAACTATTTACTGCAAGTGTGAAAGTGAAGGGGAGGTTTTATAATGATTATTGTTTTCATTTGTTTGTTCTGTTCATTTTTAGAGTAACACGTTTTTTCTTAACAATGCAGAAAATGAGAGCTAGAGAAAAACATAAAGACGACATTAAAATCACTTAGACTCTTGTTCCCCAGAGGCAGTCACTGTCTGAACACAGCAATTCACATCCTTCCAGTCTTTTTCCTATCTTACAATCTTTCTATTAAATTTTATTTTCTCATCTTTTTCTTTTTTGTTAATTTATATCCAACTAATTTATTTATTTTTGGCATGGCATATGGGATCTAGTTCCCCCACTGGGGACTGAACCTGCGCCCTCTGCTTTGGAAGATCAGAAGCTTAACCATGGGACCACCAGGAAAATCCCACAACAGGTTTTATAACTACTTTTTAAAAGCCTTGGTTTTCCCACGTGAGTGACTATTTCTAGTGCTTCTTAAAAGCTAGTCAGCATTTATCTAACCAAAGATGATCTGATTTTCAGTAGGGGCCCTGGTGTGACCACACTGCCCCACAAAGAAAGGGATTTCAGACACTGAACTGGCCGTGGGGGCAGAGGGCTCCTATGCAGTTTCGCTTAAGAGTGAGCGAAACTTGGTACCAAGGAAGAAATACCACATTCCACCCGCCTGGGTGCCCGGGACTATGGGCTGCAGGGCATATGTGACGCTTTCTGTCTTCTCAGCACACTGCCTATGAGCCATCCACTCCAGCCTGGGACTTCGCAATTATTTTCCAAGTTAATTCTTCTCAGAGTGCCTCACTCAACTTTCATACAGAGTCCTTGGACTTAGAAATCTATACTAACATCCCACTTATATATACATCCCACGTCTTCACAATAATCCAAAGGGGCACTGCCTCATTTAAACATTTCCCTGGTGGCTTAGATGGTAAAGAGTACACCTGCAAGGCGGGAGACATGGGTTCGATCCCTGGGTTGAGAGGATCCCCTGGAGGAGGGTATGGGAATCGACTCCAGTATTCTTGCCTGGAGAATCCCCATGGACAGAGGGGCCTGGTGGGTTACAGTCCACAGGGTTGCAAAGAGTTGGACATGACTGAGCGGCAGAGCACAGCACAGATAGCTGATTTACAATGCTGTGTTAGTTTCTGGTGTAGCAAAGTGATTACATTACACACACACACACACATAATATATATCCTTTTTCAAATTCTTTTCCATTACAGGTTAGTACAAGATACTGAATATAGTTCCCTGTGCTATGCAGTAGGTCTGACAGTTCCTGACTTTTTAGATGAGGAAACTGAGGCACAGAATGATGAAGTGTGCCCACAGTCACCCAGCTTGACTTGGCTGGCTTTGTACCCAGGTTTGCCTGAGTACTTTGCAAACTCCGACCGATCACTTTGACATTTAAATATTGAAACACAAGAAGAAAGCAGGAGTAGCTACATTAATTTCAGATAGAACTGACTAGAGCAAGGAAGGTTATCAGGGTTAAAGAGAGGTGTTATATTATGATAATGGGGTTGATTCTCTAAGATGATGTAACAGTCCTTCATTACATGTGCCCAACAACAAAGCATCAAAATATGGGAGACAAAAACTGATAGAACTGCAGGAAGAAACAGACGAATCCATCACTACAACTAGAGACCGCAGCATCCCTCCATCAGCAGTGGGCAGATCCAGCAGGCAGAGAATTAGTAAGAATAAAGTTGAACTGAACAGCACTGTCAATCATCTGATCTAACAGAGAGCCATACAACTTCATGCAACAACCAATCACACATCCTTCTCAAGCTCATGTGGAACACTCACAAAATGGACCACATTCTGGGCCACAAAACATCAACAAATGTAAAGAGAATAGAAATTATGCAAAGTATGTGCATACCAGACCACCTGACCTGCCTCTTGAGAAACCTGTATGCTGGTCAGGAAGCAACAGTTAGAACTGGACATGGAACAACAGACTGGTTCCAAATTGGGAAAGGAGTATGTCAAGGCTGTATATTGTCATCCTGCTTATTTAACTTATATGGAGAGTACATCATGTGAAATGCCAGGCTGGATGAAGCTCAGGCTGGAATCAAGATTGCCAGGAGAAATATCAATAATCTCAGATACGCAGATGATACCACCTTTATGGCAGAAAGAGAAGAACTAAAAGAGCCTCTTGATGAAAGTGAAAGAGGAGACTGAAAAAGTTGGCTTAAAACTCAACATTTGGAAAACTAAGATCATGGCATCTGGTCCCATCACTTTGTGGCAAATAGATGGGGAAACAATGGAAACAGTGACAGACTTTATTTTCTTGGGCTCCAAAATCACTGAAGTTAGTGACTGCAGCCATGAAATTAAGATGCTTGCTCCTTGGAAGAAAAGCTATGACCAACCTGGACAGCATATTAAAAAGCAGAGACATTACTTTGCCAACAAAGGTCCATCTAGTCAAAGCTATGGTTTTTCCAGTAGCCATGTATGAATGTGAGAGTTGTACCATAAAGAAAGCTGAGCACCAAAGAATTGATGTTTTTGAACTGTGGTGTTGGAGAAGACTCTTGAGAATCCCTTGGACTGCAAGGAGACCCAACCAGTCAATCCTAAAGGAAATCAATCCTGAATATTCATTGGAAGGACTGATGCTGAAGCTGAAACTCCAATACTTTGGCTACCTGATGTGAAGAACTGACTCATTGGAAAAGATCCTGATGCTGGGAAAGATTGAAGGCAGGAGAAGGGTTTGACAGAGGATGAGATGTTTGGATGGCATCACCGACTGGATGGACATGAGTTTGAGCAAGCTCTGGGAGTTGCTGAAGGACAGGGAAGCCTGGCATGTGGCAGTCCATGGCGTTGCAAAGAGGTGGACAGGACTGAGTGGCTGAACTGAAATGAAGAATGATGTCAGTTCTCTATAAGCTCTTTTGGAAAATAGAAGAGGGAATACTCCCTAATGCATTCTGTGAAGCTAACCTTAGTCTAATACCAAAATCAGATAAAGATACTACAAGACAGGAAAACTGTAGACCAGTTCTTCCTTTCCAGAAAGAGGCAAAGTCTTCAACAAAATATTAGCAAATTGAATCCAATAACATATAAAAAGAATTATACACCACAATCAAGTAGGATTTATTCCAGGTATGCAAAGATTTGGAAATCAGTGTAATCTATCATATCAATAATGTAAAGAAGGGAAATCACATTGCCTTATCAGTAGACTGAAAAAAGAGCATTTGACAAAATTTAATGCCCATTCATAATAAACCTGGTGGGTTCCCTCATGGCTCAGATGGTAAAGAATCTGCCTACCGTGTGGGAGACCTGGGTTCAATCCCTGGGCTGGGAAGGCCTCCTGAAGGAGGGCATGGCAGCTCACTCCAGCATTCTTGCCTGCAGGGTCCCCATGGACAGAGAAGCCTGGAAGGCTACAAAGCACGCGGCTGCAGAGTTGGACACGAGTGATCAACTAAGCACAGTGCACATGACAAGCCAACAAACCACCACAGCTCTTGGCAAATTAGGAATGAAGGGGAACATCCTCAACCCGATAAAGCACATCAATAGAAACCCGAAAAGCTAACATCATACTTAATGGTGAGAAACTAAAACCTTTCCAGTCAAAATCAGGAATAAGGCGAAGATGTCCCCTTTCACCACTCATTTTCAACATTGTCTTTTATGTCATAGCTAATGCAATAAGACAGGAAAAGAGAATAAAACATTATAGACTGGGAAGGAAAAAAATCTTCTTTGGTGAGGTGTCTGTTCAGATCTTTTTCCCATTTTGTAGACTGCATGATTGTTTATGCAGAAAATCCCAAAGAATTGACAAAAAGCCCTCCTGGAACTAATAAGCAATTATAGCAAGGTTTCCGGGGAAGGCAATGGCACCCCACCCCAGTACTCTTGCCTGGAAAATCCAATGGACGGAGTAGCCTGGTAGGCTGCAGTCCATGGGGTTGCTAACAGTCAGACAGACTGAGCGACTTCACTTTCACTTTTCTCTTTCATGCATTGGAGAAGGAAATGGCAACCCACTCCAGTATTCTTGCCTGGAGAATCCCAGGGATGGGGGAGCCTGGTGGACTGACGTCTATGGGGTCACACAGAGTCGGACACGACTGAAGTGACTTAGCAGCAGCAGTAGCAGCAGCAGCAGCAGCAAGGTTTCAGGATACAAGATTAATATGCAAAAGTCAATTGCTATCTTATAAACCAAGAGTGAACAACTGGAATTTGAAATTAAAAACACAATACTGTTTAACATTAGCACCAAAAAAAAAAAAGAGAAAGAAATGCTTAGGAATAAATATAACTATAAATTTTATTCACTAAGTATAAATTTATTTATTCAAATAAAATACTTCACTATATGAAAAGAAGAGCTATATGAAGAAAACTATAAAATGTTGATGAAAGACAGCAAAGTAGTTTAAATAAATGAAGAGATAGTTCATGTTTATTTGAAATTCCTTAATGACATATGATATTTAACATCTTTTCATATGCTTATTTTACATCTGTATATCTTTTAAAAAATATTTATTTATTTGGCTGTACCAGGTCTTAGTGCAGCATACAAGATCTAGTTTCTTGACCAAGGACTGAACGCAGACCCCTACATTGGGAGCCCAGAGTCTTAGCCACTAGACCACCAGGGAAGTCCATGCATATCTTCTTTGGTGAGGTGTCTCTTCAGATCTTTTTCCCAGTCTTAAGTTGGGATGTTTGTTTTCTTATTGACTCATTTATTATTTTACACAGTACTTTGGCCACCTCATGCAAAGAGTTGACTCATTGGAAAAGATTCTGATGCTGGGAGGGATTGGGGGCAGGAGGAGTAGGGGACGACAGAGGATGAGATGGCTGGATGGCATCACAGACTCGATGGATGTGAGTCTGAGTGAACTCCGGGAGATGGTGATGGACAGGGAGGCCTGGCGTGCTGCGATTCATGGGGTCACAAAGAGTCGGACACGACTGAGCGACTGAACTGAACTGAACTGAACAGTGTTATTTACTTTCTGCTATACAGCAAAGTGATTCAGTTATAGATATATACAGTCTTTTAAAATATTCTTTTCCATTATGGTTTATTATAGGATGTCGGATATGGTTTCCCGTGCTATATGGTAGGACCTTGTTGTTTATATATTCTATATGTAATAGCTTACATCTGCTAACTCCATCCCTCCTCCGACCCCCCTCCCTTGGTAACCACAAGTCTATTCTCTATATCCACCAAGACTCATTTGTTTTGGATACGCGCTTTCAGCATCTTTATTTCTAATTGCTTATAGCATCTGCATTCGTAATTGCCATAAACTGGAAGCAACCTTTAAAAGGTAAATGAATAAACAAATTATGGTCTATCTATACTATGAAATATTAGTGATTAAAAATAAATGATTTATCAAATCACGAAAAGACATGAAGGAATCTTAAGTGCATATTGCTTAGAGAAAAAACCTAGTCTGAGAAGGTTACGTACTGTGTGATTTCAACTGTATGAAATTCTGGAAAAAGTAAAGATTATAGGGACAGTAAAAAGATCAGTGCTTGCTAGGGGCCCAGGGGCTTGAGGAGAATAGGGGATTTTAGGGCAGTGAAATTATTCTGTATGATACTATAATGGTGGAGACTTGTCACCACACATTTGTCAAAACCAAACAATGTACAACACAAAAAGTGAGTCTTAATGTTAACTATGGACTTAGTTAACAATAACACATCAATATTGGTTTGTCAGTTGTAATAAATGTACTGCACTGATACAAAATGTGAATAACAGGGGAACCTGTGTGTTGGGTGTGGTGGGATACATGGAAACTCTCCGTATTATCTGATCAATTTCCTGTAAACCTAAACCTGTTAGAAAAAAAATAAGGCATTAAAAAAAACATGAAAACACATTAGTTCTTTGGAAAATGCCACCCATATCGTTGTCATCACCATCCCCCTTGATCTTTGTGTCCTATGGACCTTTAGTATTTCCCGTGAGTAAGAGAAATTCTGTGTGTTACATTTTGCTTTTCTCTTCCCAGGCTTCACTACTTTCAGTTCCCCAAAAGCCGACAAGCCATCATTAAGAAGTCAAAGCAAGCAGGAAGTTTTAAATGACTTCACAAGATTGCGTGAGCCTCTACCACATGTTAGGCAAGGAAAGAGCTTCCTAGTTCTCCCCTATAATATCACTTGTTCCCTTTACTTGGAATACTGCTAAATGTTCCTATCAGACAGAAGTCCCGCGGCTGATGCAGACTGACTGTACAAGCTCCACCTTGTTGAGCTGTCCTGCCATGAGATAAACTGTTACTTATTATTATCATCATCATCCTCTAACATATTTTGAGAACCTCCTGTGAACTGGGCCCTGTTGAAGCATGTTCTGTGCGTTCTTTCATTTAATCTGCATGATAGCCCTATACAAGGGTCCTATTACTATCTCCAGTTTAGAGATGAAGAAGCTGAGAGTCAAAAGGTGAAGAGGACAGTATTATCTTGATACCAAAACCGGACAAAGGCACTATAGGAAAACTACAGACCAGTATTTTTTATGAACACTGATACCAAGATCCTCAACAAAATATGAGCAAACTGAAGCCATCAGTACATTAAAAGGATTATACACTATGACCAGATGGGATTGATTCCTGGAATGAAGAAATGATGGTTCAACATATGAAAATCAATCCATGTAATATATCATGTTACCAGAAAGAAGGAAAAAAAGTGATCATCTCAATTGATGTAAAAAAGCATGTGACAAAATGCAACACTCTTTCCTGATAAAAGCATTCAACAAAAAGGAAATAGAAGGGAATTACTTCAACATGNTTAATCCTTTCTAGAAAATTGGCTAAACCGCCGCAAGGTATGAGGTGGTCGGTTAGCCGTTACAGCCTGATAGCTTTCAGACCTATCTCTGTAAAGGTCAAGTTATGCCCACCAATCAGTTTGCTGAGATCGTCTTCACCCCACCTATACCTGCTTATAGCTTTTGGTGTATAAAAACTGCTTTGTAACTAGCATCGGGGTTCGTTCTTTTCGAGGAAGATCGAACCCCGGCGCGCCGGTTTAATAAATCCTCTTGCTGATTGCATCGAATTCGAGTCTTGGTGATCTGAGAAGCGACGCCTCCCGTGATTAGGCCGTTCGGGGCCTAACATTACATAGAAGATACATAAGGTCATGAGAGAGAAGGTAAGCAGTCCATAAATACATGCTATAGCTTTTGTGTATTCTGTATGCTATTCTGAAGATTATGATCTTTTTTTCACCTCACATCAATCAGAATGGTTACTATAAGCAACAACAACAGGAAATAACAAGTGTTGGTAAGGATGTTGGGAAGGTAAACCCCTGTGCACTGTTGGTGAGGATATAAATTAGTGCAGCTGCTATGGAAAAAGCATGGCAGTTCCTCAAACAACTAAAAATAAAATTATCATGTGATCCAGCAAGTCTACTTTTGGGTATATATCCCAAAGAACTGAAAGTAGAGGCGTGAAGAGATATTTATACACTCACGTTCATAGCATTGTTTGCAATAGCCAAAAGGTAAAAACTACCCAAGTGTCCACTGGTAGATGAATGAATAAACAAAATGTGGCAAATCCATACAATGAAATATTATTCAGCCTTAAAAAGGAAGGAAATTCGGATACACGCGACAGCATGGATGAACCTTGAGGTCACTGTTGTTGTTTTCCAGTTGCCAAGTCCTATCTCTTTATGACCCATGGACGGCAGCATGCCAGGCTTCCCTCTCCTTCACTCAGTGAAATAAGCCAGTCATGAAAAGACAAATACTATATGATTGTACTTCTGTGAGGCACCCAGAGGGGTCAAGTGCATAGAGACAGAAGGCAGAATGGTGGTTGCTGGGGGCTGGGAGGCGGGGGGATGGGAAGTGGTTTCATGGGGACCGGGTTTCAGTTCTGCAAGATGAAACATGTTCTGGTGATGCATGGGGGTGACGAATTGCACAACAACGCAAACATATTTAATGCCACTGAACTGTACACTTTAAAAAAGTAGTTAAGATGGCAGATTTTATGTTATGTGCATTTGATCACAATAAAATGATGAGAGTATGATCTAGTCCTTTCCTCTGAACTTTTTCCTCTTGGAAGCCTTCCACCTCCAAGTGAAAAAGCAGCCCCATCAACTGCTGTGTGGTAGGATCTGACCAATGAAGTCAGCTGCCAGTTCTCAAACAGGGGACAAAAAATTCCCCGAGGACTGGTGAGATCAGACAGGCGAACCCCCAGAGTTAGGAGCACTTAGACAGGAGTCAGGGGTAGGATGGGTGGGGGTGGGGAACGGGGTGGGACAGGAGTGCAGTCCAGGTAGGATGACACGGCGGGTGGGGAGTACAGATGGGGAGTCGGCAAGTGCACCCTCCTCAGGTCTGCTTCATTCCATGGATTTCCCCACAGAGAGTCCACTTGTCACCTTGCATCTCAAAGTGCAGCTGTTCACTCAGAATAAGAGAGTGTGAACAAATATGACATGGGTACCATACTTCACCCTGCAGATCACCGAAGATCCAGTGGGTGGACAACACCCTACGCTGGGGAGGGAGTGGGAGAGGGACGCCCACTGCTGGCAGGACACGGCATCTGGGAACCTCTGATGGGCAATGTGGCCGCGCTCATCTGAGTTACAGCCATACGTGTCCCTGGACACAGCAGACGCACCTTCCCATCCGTGAAGTGCAAATAAACAGACAATTCCAATAATTTTGTTTGGAATAATAAGCAAGATGATGATGTCAGAAATCTTTGTACAGACATAAATTTACATTTCTTTTAGAGGAAAAATGCTTGGGTAAATTTGCTTGTTGTTATTGTTCAGTTGCTCAGTGGTGGCTGACTCTTTGTGACCACATGGAGTACAGCACACCAGGCCTCCCTATCTTTCATTATCTCCCAGAGCTTGCTCAAACTCATGTCCATTGAGTCAGTGATGCCATCCAACCATCTCATCCTCTGTCATCCCCTTCTCCTCCTGCCTTCAATCTTTCCCAGCATCACGGTCTTTTCCAATGAGTCGGCTCTTCCCATCAGGTGGCCAAAGTATTGAAGCTTCAGTTTCAGCATCAGTTCTTCCAATGAATATTCAGGACTGATTTCCTATAGGATTGACTGGTTTGATTTCTTTGCAGTCCAAGGGACTCTCAAGAGTCTTCTCCAACACCACAGTTCGAAAGGATCAATTCTTCAGTGCTCAGCCCCCTTTATGATTGAACTCTAACATCCATACATGACTACTGGAAAAACCATAGCTTTGACTAGAGGGACCTTTGTTGGCAAAGTAATGTCTCTGCTTTTTAATCCACTGTCTAGGTTGGCCATAGCTTTTCTTCCAAGGAGCAAGTTTCTTTTATTTTCATGACTACAGTCACCATCTGCAGTGATTGTGGAGCCCAAGAAAATAGTCTTTCACTGTTTCCATTGTTTCCCCATCTATCTATCATGAAGTGATGGGACCAGATGACATGATCTTCGTTTTTTGAATGTTGGGTTTTAAGCCAACTTTTTCACTCTCCTTTTCACCTTCATCAGGAGGCTCTTTACTACTGTTTCACTCTCTGCCATAAGGGCAGTGTCATCTGCATATCTGAGGTTATTGATATTTCTCCCGGCAATCTTGATTTCATCTTGTGCTTCATCCAGCCTGGCATTTTGCATGATGTACTCTGCATATAAGTTAAATAAGCAGGGTGACAATATACAGCCTTGACGTACTCCTTTCTCAATTTGGAACCAGTCCATTGTTCCATGTCTAGTTCTAACTGCTTCTTGACCTGCATACAGGCTTCTCAGGAGGCAGGTAAGCTGGTCTGGTACTCCCATCTCTTTAAGAATTTTCCAGTGTGTTGTGATCCACACAAAGGCTTTAACATAGTCAATGAAGCAGAAGTAGATGTTTTTCTGGAATTGTCTTGTAAGAAAATAAAAAAATAAAAAAGAGTATGATGTCGACTCTGGTTCTTTTCTAAGAGGCAGCCCAGAACCAGCAGGTGCCAGGGTCAGAGACAAGAGCCACCTGATTGTACAGATTCTGGTCGGTGTGAGAGCGAGCCTCGGATCCCATCTGAGAAGTGCTGACACAGGCTGGACAGATCGCTCCACCCATGAGAAGGAGCAGTCCCAGGACCCTGGTCACTGAGGGTTAGAGGTGCGGGCATCAGCATTTCATCCCCCGGGCATTTCTGTCCTTTCTCCTTCTCTCCCATCTCCACCTTCCCAGCCACAGCTCTGAGATGACTTGGGCTGTCCTACAGCTCAGTCTTCTAGGGGATCCCGGAACCTCCCCAGGACGGGACTGGGGTGTCCCTTAAACGGGGAGTCCTCACACGATCAGCCCTTCACTGTTTAACCTTCGCTTCTCTCTTCCTCAAAACAAACTTAATTGAAATAATACACACACACACACACACACAAGAGCAGGACCTCCCAGAACATCAGAAGGGGAGAAGCACCAATCAAGAAGGGACAGGGACAGGAAGGGAACACTGGTGGTTCTCAAAGTGTGGTCCTGGAACCAATTCCAGGGGACCCCACTCTGACTTGAACCTGGGAAGCATATAAATATGAAGATTCCTGGGCCTCACCCCAAACCCACAGGGATCAGAGCCCATGTTTAACAAGCACTCTTATATAGAGTGTTTATACACTCTTACACAAAATTGTGGCTCAGATGGTAAAGAATCTGTTTGCAATGCAGGAGACCCAGGTTTGATTTCTGGGTCAGGAAGATTCCCTGGACAGGGAAATGGCAACCCACCCCAGTATTCCTGCCTGGAGAATTTCATGGACAGAGGAGCCTGGCAGGCCACGGTCCATGGGGTTGCAAAGAGTCAGACACAACTGAACAACTAACACTCTCACTTTATACCAGTGGAAAATCCAACCGTTGGCTTGTGGTGTTTCTTTATTCTGGAGGAAACGAGCCCTTTTCTCAGCAGACTATAGATAATAGCCACATCCAACTCTAAAAAAAATTATAGTTCACAAGGCACATCAAATCATATAAATTATAATTTGAAAGGTTTAACTCTGAAATGAGCAAGGCTGAGGCTTCGGAGTGTGTAAAATGGGAGGAAGGGCGACTGCGCATGTGGCAGCCAGGATGGGCACTGGCAGGTCTCCTCCTTGCTTGCACATGTGTGTGCTAAGTCGCTTCAGTCACGTCCGACTGCTTGTTACCATATGGACTGTAGCCTGCCAGACTCCTCTGTCCATGGATTATCTAGGCAAGAATACTGGAGTGGATTGTCATTTCCTCCTCCAGGGGATCTTCCTGACCCAGGGATCGAACTTATGTCTCTTATGTCTCCTGTGTTGGCAGGCAGGTTCTTTACCGCTAGCGACACCCAGGAAGCCCACTCCCCCTTGTTTACAGTCCTTCAAATCTTCTTCCACTGCTTTTCAGATAAAGGTCAAAATCCTTAGTGTGACATGAAGGAGGCCTACTTGACACTAAGCCCCCTCCTTTCCGATCTGACTCTTGGACACCCTGGTTTTCTCTCAGTCCCTTGGGTCTACCCCAGGACCTTTGCATATGCTGCTCCCGTCTCCCTTTGTCAAGTCCTCTTTGTTCTCCATATTCCTTTGCTTTAGAGCCCCAGTTTTCCCCCTCCTTTCCGATCTGACTCTTGGACACCCTGGTTTTCTCTCAGTCCCTTGGGTCTACCCCAGGACCTTTGCATATGCTGCTCCCGTCTCCCTTTGTCAAGTCCTCTTTGTTCTCCATATTCCTTTGCTTTAGAGCCCCAGTTTTGGAATGGAATTAGCCACACCTCTGTGGGATCACCTGACTTATGTCCGTCTCTCCTGGCAGCTTCCTGATCGCAGGGACCACGTCCAGTCCCGCCATCACTGTATCCCTAGGCTGACCTTGGTGCTGTGGCTCTGGGTAAATATTGTGGAATGAATGAGTGATAACAGTTCTTACTGTTGACTATGAACAGTTCTCACTAGCCTGGCTATAAACAGGTTTCCTGGGCTTCCCTAGTGGTTCAGTGGTTAAGAATCTGTCTGCCAATACAGGGGACATGGGATTGATCCCTGGTCTGGGAAGATTCCACGGGCTTTGGAGTGACTAAGCCTGTGTGCCACAACTTCTGAACCTGTGCTCTAGACCTGTGCTTGGCGACAAGAGAAGGCACTGCGCCAAGAAGCCTGCGCACCTCAACGAAGAGTAGCCTCCACTCGTTGCGACTCGAGAAAACTCATGTGCAGCAATGAAGACCTAGCACAGCCAAAAATAAAATAAATAAATAAACAAATAAACAGCCTTCCTATTGCCTTTAGGGAATTAAATTTTTTGCAGGATACAGGGGAAAAAATCTGGACAGTAAGACCCCTGCAGATACCAATATTGATTTTTCCCTGAACCAAATGATTACAAGTGACTTTTATTTTTTTCCTTATATTTTGCTTTGTCCCAATTTTTAAAAACAAGAAGCATGGAACTACTTTCCATTATTGGAAAAAGTAAACAATGTCAAACTATTATAAAACACTCCAAACAATATTTCAGCCTTGCTGATAAACAGAACTCTTTAGAAGTATGACTGCCTATTTTTTAGGATTGATCCAGAACAATCTTATTTGCTAGATGTACCCTCTGGGTAATTTGAAGGATGAGGTGAGGTGAAGTCGCTCAGTCGTGTCCGACTCTTTGTGACCCCATGGACTGTAACCTACTAGGCTTCTCCGTCCATGGGATTCTCCANATCCAGAACAATCTTATTTGCTAGATGTACCCTCTGGGTAATTTGAAGGATGAGGTGAGGTGAAGTCGCTCAGTCGTGTCCGACTCTTTGTGACCCCATGGACTGTAACCTACTAGGCTTCTCCGTCCATGGGATTCTCCAGGCAAGAATACTGGAGTGGATTGCCATTTCCTTCTCCAGGGGATCTTCCCGACCCAGGGATCGAACCCGGGTCTCCCGCATTGGAGGCAGACGCTTTAACCTCTGAGCCACCAGGGAAGCAAGTTTTTATTAATACATATCCCTGAATCTTGGCTTTGGTGGCTCAGCTGGTAAAGAATCTGCCTGCAATGTGGGAGACCTGCGTTTGATCCCTAATTTGGGAAGATACCCTGGAGAAAGGAATGGCTACCCACTCTGGTATTCTGGCCTGGCAAATTCCATGGACTGTATAGTCCATGGGGTCACAAAGAGTTGGACACGACTGAACGACTTTCACTTCCACATCCCTGAATCTTATTTAGTAGAATGACTTCTCGTAGCATTAATAACATAAACTATAAACTGACTGCTGAATGATTCCTCAGGATGGCTCACAGCTGATCAGAGGTGGTCCTTCTGGAACTTCCCTGATGGCACAGTGGATAAGAATCTGCTTGCTAATGCAGGGGACATGGGTTCGCTCTCTGGTCTTGGAAGATCCCACATGCTGGGGAGCAACTGATCCTGTGGGCCACAACTCCTGGGCCCTCACACTGGAGCCCACAAGCTGCAGCTACTGAAGTCCATGTGCCTGGAGCCTGTGCTTGGCAGCAAGAGGAGCCTCTGCAGTGAGGAGCCTGTGCACCGCAACAGAGAGCAGACTTCGCCTGCCACAGCTAGAGAAGAGAAGGCCCAGCACAGCCAAAAATAAGCAAATAAATGAATAAAAACACATTTTTAAAAATGGGTGATCCTTCCCAACAGAAAGGCCCAATGAAGTCAGCAGAGGGGCAATGTTTACCTTGTCATGTTTTATAAAACTGGAAAATGCTGATATGTCTGCAGGTTTCAATTCTTCCAAGTAGACCCATGTCCCCACACCCCTCTTGAGAGCAACTCTCCTCTCCCAAACCCATTTAAACCATGGGAAGGTGATTCGTCTAAGACAGAAGTGCTCATCAGAACTCTAGCCCCAAAATGCTTGGCGATTCACATATCACCTGTACTCCAGGAAGCCAAAATGAGCTCACACTTCTGGAAATGCAGCTGACTCCTTCATAAATTAACCTGACTGTTGCTGGTGGTGGTGACTTATTTTTAAACTAAGTTCGGGGGGCAGTAAGCCCTCACTTATTTTTATTCAATGAATGCAAGTCAGTTTCTATCTGCTTAGTAACTGTCCTCACTGGTTTCCTTTTCCAAACGGCTTGTTAATGTCAGTGGATCCTCATCTCAACCCTCTGAGGATTCTTCTCTTCTTCTGAGAAGAGTCTCTCCGTCTTGTGACCCCAAAACAATGACCCCTGTGTCTTTTACTGAGCACCACATGCCAGCCTCTTTAGGTGCATTTTTCACTTAACCCTCACAACCATCCTGTGAGGTAAGAGGTTTACAGACAGGGAAAATGAGCTCAGAGTGATTAGTCTGGTTGAAATCATTCAGCCACAAAGTAGCCTAATGAGATTCAAACCCAGGTCTGCCTATCTCCAAAGCCTCCACTTTTAAAAATTGCTAGTTTCCTCAAATGGACCACTCTACTGTGGATGGATAGTCTGGGAGGTTTTGGGCATGTGTGTTGGGTGGGAGGATATACAGGATATCTATAAACCTTTTTCTTAATTTTGCTGTAAGCCTAAATTGTTCTTTAGAAAATAGTCTTTGAGGAAGAAAAGATGATAGACATTTTATCACATTTTCAAGCAGCTTACTCTCCATGCTCTTTAGGAGAAATACACTATACACTCACTGATGAAACCTATCTGGAAAGGGCAAGTATACGTCACCAGTAATAAAATGATCTATTGCATTACAAAAAAAAATTACTACAGTTTCTTTACTATCATAGTCAGGTTCAAAGCAGAGATCTCTGTCTCTGCTTTAGCCAGACAGGAAGTGACGTGTGTCCTCAGTCACTCAGTTGTGTCTGACTTTTTGTGATCCTATGGACTGTAGCTTACCAGGCTCCTCTGTCCATGAAATTTTCCAGGAAAGCATACTGGAGTGGGTTGCCATTTCCTTTTCCAGGAGAGCTTCCAGACCCAGGAATCGGATCTATATCTCCTACGCTGCAGGTGGATTCTTTACTGCTGAGCCACTGGGGAAGCCCAGAACAGGAAATAAAACCACCCCAAATCTATGCCTTGTTATGATAAAGAAGAAACTGCAATTCTTCTTTTTCTCCCCCCACCCACCCCGAACTTGGCACACTGCACAGATTTTTCTGTGTCCTTGAAAGGAAACCACATCATGGAGAAGAATCTCAAGGGGAGAGGTTGTTCATGGAGTTAATTTTAAATCTGTTGAGCTTATGATAAACATAATCAGAAAACTAGGAATAAAAGGGGGAACTTGCTCACTCAGTAAGAACATGTACAAAAAACCTACGGCTTACTTCATACTTAATGGTGAAAGACTGAATGCTTTCCCTAAGTCCAGGAACAAGCAAAGATAAAGATTTATACTGGGCCCCTGGTGGTTCAGTGGTTAAGTCTGCCTTGCAATGCAAGGGACGTGGGTTCAATCCCTGGTCAGGGAACTAAGATCATACTTGCCATGGAGCAACTAAGCCCACGCTGCAACTAGAGAGTCCAAACATTGCAACGGAAGATCCTGCACGATACAACAAAGATCCTGCATGCTGAAACAAAGACCCAATGCAGCCAAACAAACTAAATAACTATTTTAAAAATTTATGCCACTCTTACTCAACAGAGTCCTAGAAGTGTTAACCAGACCAAAAAAGCAAGGGAAAGGAAATGAAAGGCATTCAGATATCCTTTTCTGAAAGGAGAAATAAAACGAATCTTACTGTAGATGACATGATTGTTTGTGTATAAAATCCCAAGAAATCTACAAAAACCCTTATATAGAGAGTTCAGTTAATGTTGCAAGACACTAAGATGCATACAAAGAGCAACTGTATTTCTATATAGTGTCAATGAACACGTAAAAATAAAAAACGAACAAAATAAAAAATATAATACCTTTTATGTGATAGTGTGTGCACTAAGTCGCTTCAGTCGTGGCTGACTCTTTGCAACCCTATGGACTGTACCCTGCCATGCTCCTCTGTCCATGGGCTTCTCCAGGCAAGAATACTGGAGTAGGTTGTCATGCTCTCCTCCAGGGGAATCCTCCCAACCCAGGGACCAAACTCTAACCTATCTGGAAAGGGCAAGTATACGTCACCAGTAATAAAATGATCTATTGCATTACAAAAAAAAATTACTACAGTTTCTTTACTATCATAGTCAGGTTCAAAGCAGAGATCTCTGTCTCTGCTTTAGCCAGACAGGAAGTGACGTGTGTCCTCAGTCACTCAGTTGTGTCTGACTTTTTGTGATCCTATGGACTGTAGCTTACCAGGCTCCTCTGTCCATGAAATTTTCCAGGAAAGCATACTGGAGTGGGTTGCCATTTCCTTTTCCAGGAGAGCTTCCAGACCCAGGAATCGGATCTATATCTCCTACGCTGCAGGTGGATTCTTTACTGCTGAGCCACTGGGGAAGCCCAGAACAGGAAATAAAACCACCCCAAATCTATGCCTTGTTATGATAAAGAAGAAACTGCAATTCTTCTTTTTCTCCCCCCACCCACCCCGAACTTGGCACACTGCACAGATTTTTCTGTGTCCTTGAAAGGAAACCACATCATGGAGAAGAATCTCAAGGGGAGAGGTTGTTCATGGAGTTAATTTTAAATCTGTTGAGCTTATGATAAACATAATCAGAAAACTAGGAATAAAAGGGGGAACTTGCTCACTCAGTAAGAACATGTACAAAAAACCTACGGCTTACTTCATACTTAATGGTGAAAGACTGAATGCTTTCCCTAAGTCCAGGAACAAGCAAAGATAAAGATTTATACTGGGCCCCTGGTGGTTCAGTGGTTAAGTCTGCCTTGCAATGCAGGGGACGTGGGTTCAATCCCCGGTCAGGGAACTAAGATCATACTTGCCATGGAGCAACTAAGCCCACGCTGCAACTAGAGAGTCCAAGCATTGCAACGGAAGATCCTGCACGATACAACAAAGATCCTGCATGCTGAAACAAAGACCCAATGCAGCCAAACAAACTAAATAACTATTTTAAAAATTTATGCCACTCTTACTCAACAGAGTCCTAGAAGTGTTAACCAGACCAAAAAAGCAAGAGAAAGGAAATGAAAGGCATTCAGATATCCTTTTCTGAAAGGAGAAATAAAACGAATCTTACTGTAGATGACATGATTGTTTGTGTATAAAATCCCAAGAAATCTACAAAAACCCTTATATAGAGAGTTCAGTTAATGTTGCAAGACACTAAGATGCATACAAAGAGCAACTGTATTTCTATATAGTGTCAATGAACACGTAAAAATAAAAAACGAACAAAATAAAAAATATAATACCTTTTATGTGATAGTGTGTGCACTAAGTCGCTTCAGTCGTGGCTGACTCTTTGCAACCCTATGGACTGTACCCTGCCATGCTCCTCTGTCCATGGGCTTCTCCAGGCAAGAATACTGGAGTAGGTTGTCATGCTCTCCTCCAGGGGAATCCTCCCAACCCAGGGACCAAACTCGAGTCTCTTACGTCTCCTGCATTGGCAGGTGGGTTCTTTACCACGAGGGCCACCTGGGAAGCCCAAATACCATTTACAATCACTCAAAAAAGAGAGACAGAGAAATACTGAAGTGTAAATCTAACAAAGCATGTACAGAACTTGTCTGCTAAAAATTACAAAACACTCATGAGAGACATCAAAGACCACCTGAATCAAGGAAGAAATACACCATGTTCATGAACTGAGAGACAATGCAGCAGAACATCAATTATTCTCACATTGAATGAAGGACTAAACACAATTCCAATCAAAATTACAGCATATTTTGTATATACAGATGGCTTACACTAAAATGTAAATGAAAAGGCAAAGAAACTAGAATAGGTTAAAAAATTTAAAGAAGAATAACGTGGGAGGGGTCGCTCTATCTGATTTAAGACTTACAGAGCGATAGGAATCAAGGCTGTGTCATAAAGTTAGAGAGATTGCCTCATGGATCCATGAAACATACTAAGGAACTCAGAAACAGCCCCTACAGAAGTATGGTTGGATTATTTTTGACAAATTTGCAAAAGCAATTCAATAAGAAAGGACAGTCTTTTTAACAAATAGCTCTGGAACAACTCAATATTCACATGCAATAAAAGTGAACATTGACCTAAATCTCACATCATAAACAAAAGTGAACCCAAAGTGGTTCATAGATTTAAACATAAAACTATAAAGCACTTCAAAGAACATATAAGAGAAAATCCTCAGGATCAAGGACTTGGTGGCATGTTCTTAGACATGATACTAAAAGCATGATCTACAAAGGAAAAAAATAATGACCTGGACTTCATCAAAAGTTAAAACTTTTGTTCTGTGACATATCCTGCTAAGAGAATGCAAAGACAAGCTATGGATGGGGGAAAATATTTGCAAACCATCTATCTGACGAGGGACTCATACCTAAAATACCTAAAGAATTCTCAAAACTCAATGGTGAAAAAACAATTGGAGTAGAAATGGTTAAAAGACATTAAGAGATATGTCACCAAAGAGGGTATGTAGAAAGCAAATAAGTACACAAGAAGACATTTAACATCACTATCGATTTGGGAAATGCAAATCAAGACTATGATAAGAAACCACTACATACTTACTAAAACAGCTAAAACAAAAAACAGTGTTAATACTAATTGCTGGTGGGGATGCAGAGAAACTTATACATTGCTGGTGTGACTGAAAAATGGTGCAGCCACCCTGGATAAGATTCTGACAGTTTCTCCACAAACTGATATTAACATAAATGTTGATCCATGCAATCATACTCCTGAGCATTCATCTCAGAGAAATAAAACTTATATTCACAGAAAAACCTGTTCACAAATGTTTATAGTAGATTTATTTGTAACAGCCCCTAATGGAATCACAATGTCCTTCAATAAGTGAATGGTTAAACATAGGTGGTACATCCATAACATGGGCTATTATTCAGCAAAAAAAGAACCAGCTAATAACCTAGATCGATGTCAAAGTCATTACACTGAGTAAAAAAAAAAACAAAAACAATGGCAAAGGTCACAGATGTTCAGATTCCATTTATGTAATATTCTCAAAATGATAAAAATTATAGAGATGAAGAACAGATTAGTGGTTGTTGGGGCCTGGGGATGGTGGTGGGAGAAAGCATTGTGGCCATAAAAGGACTATCATGGGACTTTCTTGGTGGTCCAGTAGTGAGATTCTGAGCTCCCAAAGCAGGCGGCCTGGGTTCAACTCCTGGTCAGGGAACTAGATCTCACAAGCTGCACTAAGACCCAGTGCAGCTAAGTAAATAAATACATTAAAAAAGAAAAAAGAAAGTCACAAGGGAGATCTTTGATGATGGAGTAGTTCTATATACCTTGGTGTGTGTGTGTGTTCAATTGTTCAGTCGTGTCCAACTCTTTACAACCCCACAGACTGTAGCCCACCAGGCTCCTCTGTCCATGAGATTTTCCAGGCAAGAAAATCTCATGGAGCAGGTTGCCATTTTCTCCTTTAGGGGGTCTTCCTAACCCAGGGATCAAACCTGCATCTCCTGCATTGATGGACAGCTTTTTTTTTTTTTTTTTTTTTACACCACTTGAGCTACCTGGGAAGTCAATTCTATATCTTAGCGGCTGCACACAAATTCACACATGTGATAAAATGGCACAGAACAATACACACACTTTGCACCGTTCTCTCTCTACTGTTTGCGAACCTATCATTTCAAAATAAAAAGTCTTTTAACAATCTGTTGAGTGAAGCCTGAAAGAGACCTGCCTTTTAAAGTCATAAATTCCACTGCATTTTTTCTTTCAATATTTTAACCTCTAAAATGTTGAAATATTTTAAAAGGCTCAAAGCAACTGTTGTGTGTGTGTGTGTAGCAGAGTTTTATTAAAGCGAAAAATGACAGAGAAAGCTTCTGACACAGACATCAGAAGGGGGACAGAGAGTGCCCCCAAAGCCACTGTTTTGACTAACTCCTTACTTTCTTCCAATTTCTTTGGCTATCATCAAGCTGGGACTGTGGACCAAGCCACAGCTAACACAGAGAATGAAATGAAATGAGAGGATACTGTGGCTATGCCCAAGGCTTACCCTGATTTACTACTTGGAGGTGGGGGTGGGGGAGGGCCCCGAGGGCCCCACAACAGTCTCCAGAAGCTCTGAAAAGGGCAAGAGTCTATTGGTCAAGCTGGGCACTTCAGGTGGCTCTGGTTGCCAGACCTGGAGCAGGTGAAGGTCAAGCACCAGCTCCATGCCCACCTCCCAAACGGCCCCATCAGGCAGTCGAGGAGGGGATCCTGGGTGGGACATCGCAGAACAGACACAGTCCGCAAAGGACGGAAGGCACATCGCACTCTGCCTCCTGCTCATTCTTATCATGTGAGCCAGGGAGCTCCAGCACATCTGACAACTGGTTATTGGTAGCATACCGAAGATGAGACGGTTAGATAGCATCATGGACTCAATGGACGTGAACCTGAGCAAACTCTGGGAGAGGGTGAAGGACAGGGAAGCCTGGCGTGCTGCAGTCCACAGGGCTGCAAAGAGTAGAACACAACTGAGCGACTGAACGACGACAACATAGCGCACAGAGGAAGGCAGAGGATGTCAGCCAGGGGCTGTGCTTCAGAAGCAGCCGGAGTCCGCAGTGGACCGGACTTCTGCAGAGACGAGGGGCTGGGCCGGAAGAGGTCTTACCTCTAACACAAGGTCTGAGTCTCTATGCCTTCCAACCGTAGTGCTTTTATTCAAGACAAAAAAGCCTTCCGCGCTCTTTAGATAGGCTTTCATACTCTCTGCTTTCCCTACAAAAGGTGTGCAGAAAAAAATCTGGTTAGAAAAAAAGAGTCCTTTAATTATTCAATATATTTAGAATGAGTGAAATATACCAGAATGTCACGAGAGGAAAATCAGCAGAGGTAGGAGTGGACAGATGGATTTAACCATGATCATTACAGTTCTTCACATTTTTAAGACTGTCTTTTCAACACTGATATCTGTCATAGATAGGCTTGGTTCTGATTATCAGAGAACACCCTTTATGTAACTCAGAGCACAAACAAGCAATAGCAAAAACAACCCAACAACAAATCTGAATTCCACTGACAACCGTTCTCCAACTCCCATTAAGCCTAGTTTGAGGTTAGTTATTTGCCATAATCAAGTACTAAGAATTACTGACCTACCACTTACTAGTTCTGCGACTCTGGTTGAATTACTTATTCTCTCTGTAAACCTCAGTTTTCTCATCTGTAAAATGGGGCTAGTAATACTCTGTATCCCAAAGGGTTTTGTTTAAATGCAATGATACATGTGAAGCATCTAGAATGGTGTTTGCTAAACACACTTTTCTCCTACTGTGATTATTACTATTACTAATCTTGGGTTTCTTGAACTTTGAATCAAGGAACCCCAACCTTCTAAAGAGTTTCTTAAAGTGCAGAGAGTAAATCATCAAGGAAATGGGCATTAGATGATACTTTCAAGTCACTGTATTTTGTTATACATTTAGGTAGAAAAACAGAATGATTTCCAAAGACAAAGTATTAAGATTATAGCTTAGTCAGGACCCTGTACCTACTTTTTCCTGGTGTTTTATTTATGAAAATGTGAAACACACAGAAAAGTTCAAAGAAGTAGATAACCTATATAACCACCACCCAGATTCCACAACTGACCTTTTGCTATATTTACTTTATCACATATCTACCCATGTATCCTTCCATCCATTTTATATTTCAATGCAGTTCAAAGTAAGTCCTATACATGTGTTTTGGTTGTATAGGTTGCTCCCTGGTTGCTCAGGCAGTAAAGAATCCATCTACAGTGTGGGATCCTGGGTTCGATCCCTGGGCTGGGAAGATCCCCTGGAGGATAGCAGGGCAACCCACTTCAGTATTCCTGCCTTTGGCAGGTTCCAAGATATTGATGATAATTCACATGACACAATATTTGAATTCCAATTTGAGAGATGTCCAGCTATACAGTGTGACAACCTCCATCTTAACGCCTTGTAAAGAAAGTCTCTTTTCACCTGAAAGGTCACTGAAGTGTGAAGCTGTTATACTGCGGATAAAAACAAAAGTCATTTAGAGGCTTCCATGGTGGTCCAAGATCCTGTATGCCACCATGAGGCTCGAAGAACCCACATGCCACAACTAAGACCAGGTGCAGCCAAATAAGTAAAGATTTTTTAAAAAGAAAAAGGAAAAAACCTACTATTAAAAGCAAAACAAAAAACAAATAAATGAAAACAAAAGTCATCTGGGCATGACTGTAACAGGCCTCTGGTAGAGTTTTGCTTTCTATCAACATCTCCATCGTTTCATCCACTACTAAGTATGAGGATGAACCCCTTCAGCCCAGTGAACTGTGAGGCACTGGGCTATCCTTTTATAGACATTGCCTCTTTTCATTCTCAGAACAACCCTGCAAGGTAGGTGTCAGTATTGTCCCACTTTACAGATGAGGAAACTGACTCAGAGAGGTTAAGGTCACACAATAGTAAGTGTGTGGCAACTCTGGACCTTAGTCTATAACCAATGCACAAATCTCCAGTGTTGCTGGTGGGGCAGAGTGGGGTGGGGGAATCGCGCGATCTGCTGATGCTTGGGACATGCAACAACAGAAAGTCTTCAAAACCAGCATTCTCTCTGCTGAAAGGAAGATGACATCCTACCTGGGGATAAGATAAATAAAAATAAGCAGGATAGTTTGCATCTGTAAACTCTGAGGCCTGTGGATGTCCAGCTAATACTGATGCTTCCATATAATGAGAAATAAAATCTATTAAGTTCACTGTCATGAACACAGGGGAAAGATATTTCCTCTTTCTAAATAGCCATGCTCTACTGCCTTCAGTTATTAATCTTCACTGGCAGAACACCATGTTATCCAGCAATGAATCTAAAATGTAAACTTTCAAGAAATGTCTCTGTTGTAGGAAAACCACAGGACAGGCCATTAATTTAAAATTTAAAACTTGGGTCATATATATATTTGTTTTTCAGGTGTCACCTGAGATGACCCCAAAGCTGATGTCTTCTCTCTGCTCAGACGCCCCCCTTTGGGGCAACTTCGTGACTACTGTGGCTAAAGGTGCCCTCACTCATGTCATTCCCCTGTTAGTTTTCCCCTGCTGGGTTTCCTTCCTTATACTTCTCATTCTCTGACCTTTTCTTGTTCCTTTATTTAGTCGTGTTTGCTGTCTGTTTCTCTTTCACTCACTAAGATATATATTGCTGGAAAACCAGAACTGGGTTGATTTTGTCTTGGGTTTTGGGCCATACTGTGTGGCATGTGGGATCTCAGTTTCTGGACCAGGGGTCCTCTCACCCCCTGCATTGGAAGTGTGGAATCTTAACCACTGGACCGCCGGAGAAGTCCCTTGATTTTGTTAAGAAGCAGTTCTTCATGGGTTTCCTGTGCTCATCATACCCATCTTCAGAGCAAAGGCATTGAAAGATTTTGTCCTGCACCATCCTTCCAAAATGCTTATATGGCAAACAGCCTGGAGAATAAAGGTAATGTTTATAATAAAGACAATAGCTCCTTCTGAGGCTAAAATCAGGCAGGTTTGCTAGCAGCCCCTTTCAAAGACAGATTTCCTAAGTTTGGAGTTTCTTATCTGGGACACAGGCTCACCGCATGCACCAGCAGCCACCTTGGCTGTTCTTCACTACCCCGAGGGACTTTCAGGGCAACAGGAATCCCTGTGCATATGCAGCTCTGGCTGCTGGTTGTGTCTGCTGTGCTGTGAGCAGTCACATTCTTAGTTTCTGGCCTACGAGTCTTGTCTTCTGCCTATAAGGTGGGCAGGCTAACTTTCAAACAGGGTAAAACCTCACAGCCTCTGCAGTTGTTCTGTGCAGGGCACCATCTCCAGTGCCAGGGCGGTGCCTGGTCAGCAGGTGCTTGGTCAACACTTGCTGCCTGAGTGAAAATACAAATGACACCTCCAAGCAAGCCAGTGTGGCCAGCGGCTAGGAATCTCTGACAGTAACTACCTTTCTCTTTTCCTTTCAGCATCTATCCTAGATAACTTCTTGGAGAACCTAAATTCTATCTCTAGCTTTTGGGCTGGACAAGATTTCTCCACCTTAATCTTGCCCTGTGCATCACTTCTTTGTCTGAAAACACTGCGGAAAGTAATTTGAATGTGTTTAGCTCTGTGAATTCGTTCTTACTCAGCGCCATGGAGCACCCACTACAATAAAAAGCAAAAGAGCTAAAATCATCTGCATTCCCCCTGACCCCTCTGGATGGCTTGAGAATTGGGCTACAGGAGCAAAACTTCTTTTGAGGACCATAAAAGGCCTCGAAGTTCCTTAAAGAAAGACAGATGAGGTAAGGGGTGGGTGGGTGGGTGTGTGTCTGACCATTGGGTGGGTATTGGCTATAAACCAGGGGAAACAAGGGTTCCTCTCATTTTCAGCGGTACCCCAAGGACATCCAGAAGCTGGTGCCAAGCAGGGGCCTTCCTCGCAGGCTACCTCGGGGTCGGGGTGGGGGCTGCATTTAAGAAGGAAGGGCTGGTGTTGGGATAGCTTCTCTGGGGTGCTCCCGGCGACCCAAGCCTGGATCGGAGAGAAGTTCAGCCTCGGGTGAGGCCGGGTCCCCAGCCTACCGCAAGCCCTTGACCTAGCAGGGCTGGCCTCTTCCGGCCCGGGTTTCCTTCCGCCGCCTCCTTAGGTGTCGCTCTCACCTGGCCAGAGGAAGAAGCCCACGTCCCGTCCTCCGTCAAGAGCCCGGCCCGCTCGGGAGGCGCCGGGCTCGCTCCAGGCGAGACCGCCCGGCCGCGCTCCCGAGGAGTCTTCAGCCGGCGGCCCGCAGCCCGCGCGCCCTCCCGGCCTGTGTACGCTCGTCGCCATGGCAACGCCGCCCGGCCGGCCGCCCGGTGAGGGGCGTGGCCTGCGAGGGGCGGTGCGTGGAGAGCACTCAGCGAATTACATACAGCCTGTGGCAGCTCCGCAAGCCTTCCCGGATCCGCGGTCTAGCCCCACTTCATGGATGGGGAAGTTGGCTTGGTGGTCACAGAGGTAGTCCAAAGTTTTTCATCGAGGAAGGAGCAGACTCTGGAATCCTTCCTACTATCCTTTGGTCTAGGCTGGGTGCGTTGGGAGGGGGTGGTCAGGCATGGGAGAGTATTGGAGCTGAACTAGAAGTTTGGAGGTTAGTACCCTCCGCCCCTGCCAAATATCTGGGTCTCTCTGTTGCAGAGGAGAAAAGAATAGGGTACGGTGGGGGTGGGGGGACCACCACTTCTGGGGGTGGGTGTGGAGATGGGAGATGGGTGGGAGGAAGGAATAATTTTGAAAGAATGAAGGATTCTCCCACTGTTGTTCAGTCGCTCAGTCGTGTCTGACTCTTTGCGACCCCGTGGACAGCAGCGCGCCAGGCTTCCCTGTCCACCATCTCCCGGGGATTGCTAGAAAGAGGTTATTTACAAGCCCACGGTCCTACTGTTCTGTCCTTCCCTGTCAGAACTGACATTCATTCATTTGTTCTTTATTTCTACAAACATCACCTGAGTCCCTACAAGTGTCAGACCGTGGTCCCAGGGTTGACCCGGATCAGATCTTTAAGAAGGCCCTCACCTACCCATCCACGGGCCTAGGACTGGGTCGGGGGGTGGGGGCTCGATGGAGTGTGTGGAGAAGACATGCCAATCCCATCTCCTATCGCCTTTTTCAGGCCAACGCCTTCTGTCTGAGAGCAGAACAGCCCTGCTGACCACCTACAGAATGCCCCATTTCCCCGGCAGGAAATGACTGACAGGTTGCCCCCAGACAAACTCAAAACATTTATCCAAAAAAGATAAAAGATGGCAGACTCCTTCCTTGTCAATTAGAAGATAAAGAGAGAGAAATCACAGAGGTTGGTGTGGGATGGAATATACGATAAAGATGCTCACACATGCCTAGACGGCTCTTAGAAATGCAGATTCCCTGGCACAGACCACAGAGATTCTGATTAAGCAGGTCTGGAGCACAGTCCAGGAATGAATTTGATGCATTATTGCCAATTCCTTGTGCATTGTTAAAAGCATGGCAAAACCGCAGGATTTATTCAGCCCTGCAGTTGTGTTGCTGAGACCTGGGCTTCCCTGGTGGCTCAGACAATAAATAATCTGCCTGCAATGCAGGAGACCCAGGTCCTATCCCTGGGTCAGGAAGATACCCTAGAGAAGAGAATGACAACCCACTCCAGTATTCTTGCCTAGAAAATTCCATGGACAGAGGAGCCTGGCGAGCTATAGTCCATGGGGTCGCAAAGAGTCAGACATGGCTGAATGACTAACACTTTCACTTATACTTCCCAGAACCTGTCCCTAGAAATTTCTTCCAGGCCCTCAGTCAGCCTGGAAGGTTCTGCCTTCGCTAGTTCCCTTCAACCAGGAAGACTCAAGGAAAGTATGAGGTGTGACCGCAAAGGCCAGGACCTGAGTGGTAACTTCAAAGGAAAAGGGAAGGTCAGGCTCAACTCCCCAGGAACATTCCTGCTTCTGGGCCTTTGCATTTACTTAACCCGCCTGCCAGTGCGGGAGACCTGAGAGACATGGTTTGATCCCTGGGTCAGGAAGATCCCCTGGAGGAGGAAATGGCAACCCACTCCAGTCTTCTTGCCTGGGGACTCCCATGGACAGAGGAGCCTGGCAGGCTACAGTCCATGGAGTTGCAAAGAGTCGACACAACCTACCAATTAAACAGCACCTCCACTGCCAGGGGCTCAGGTTCAGCCTCTGGTCAGGGAACTAAGCTCTGGCTCACCCGCTCCAACAAAGTCAACATGAACGCACAACAAAAACCTCACTGTATTGCTCTTCCCGTTGTCATACCACGAATCACCTAGCATGCCATTTATTTAATTTATCTTGTTTATTGTCTATCTCCCCACTCCCAACTCCTCCCCCCACCCCAACATAAGCTGCATGAGGGCAGGGATTTTTTTTTCTGTTTTGTTCACTGCTGAATCTCCAGTGCCTAGAACAGTGCCTGAATGAATGAATGAGCCGGGGAAGCCTTTGCCACCTACCCCAGTCTTTCCTACTACCTCTTGGGCTGCTGGAGCTGAACTGCCCTTACCCAGGACCTAGGCTTCTCCAGCCAGGACCCCTCTCCAGCCCCACTCCCGTCTCCATGCTTGTCTTTAGTGTCATCACCATGAGCACGGAATACGGCTTGCTCACTGCCAGCCGGACCCTATGGAGCCCACCGGGCTGGCCTCAAGCTGGAGCAGCCCATGCCCCCTGATAGGCTTGGGAGAGCACATGTTGCCACTAGTCCATCTCTCAGGGAAGGAATACTAAACCGAGAACAAAGTTGACATTGAGACTCACTGGAGCAGAAAATGCCAAATCTTGATTGGACACCCTTCCCCACAAGTGGCCACATCTCAAAGTGTATGGAAAAGTCTTGGAACCCAATTTCTTGTCATCCATTTAAATTTCAAAAACAGAAGATAAATCACCCTAGTTAGCTTATGGCTTTATATCAGCCTACCCTGGGATGAGTGAGAGTTGTACTTTGCAATGATGGGGTATTAAAGATACTGCCCTTGGGGAATTCCCTGGTGGTCCAGTGGTTGGGACGTGATGCTTTCACTGTCGTGGCCTGGATTCAATGTCTGGTAGGGGAACTAAGATCCCACAAGCCACAGAGCATGGCAGAAAAAAAAAAAAAAAAAGCTAAAAACCAAAAACAAAAACCCTGAAGAAAAAAAAAATTAGAGATTTCTAGTTCATATGGGCTTCTTGATGCCTGTAATCAATCAGTCTTACTGAGCTCTGGGTGGCTACCAAGGCTGAACTGTATCTCCATGAACATCGAAACAATGGGGTCTGAAGGGTCTGGGTTTAGGACCCAGCTCTGTTGTTCCCGGCTGTCCTCATGATACTGGAGCAAATGATGTCAACTCAGGATTTCCACCTGCTGAGCAGGGTCTCAGTCCTCTTGGATCATCTCACTTAATCCTCACCATAACCTGGTGCAGTAGGCGTGAGTGAAACACCCAGAACAGTGAGCTCTGCAGAGAAGAACTCAAAGATGTCATGATGAGTATTATTTCTATCCAATGACTCCCAGTTTAACAGGGAAATAAGACTCAAGAGACATGGAGGTATGTGCCCAAAGTGGCACAGCCAGAAAATCTGGCAGGATTCGAATCGAGATGACTGACGGGAAGGTATTTCCCTGGGGGCTTACAGGTGACAGCTGTCCCCACCACAGGACACCCATGCTCACCACCTGTTTTCCCTCTGCCCTGAGCAGGCTGGGCTCCTGTCTGTCCTGAAGGCTGGGCACTGCCTGAGGCTGACGGAAGGAGAACTGAGGCTAGGAGGGAGCACCTGGGGCTTGTTAGCGGGAGCACCTGGGGCTTGTTACTGAGCACTCCTGCTACCCACCCGGCTTCCCTCCTGCAGGACCTCTGCCCCATAAAATCTCCTTCTGCCCCAGTTAATTTCCTTGGATGGCCCTTCTTCTTATTATTCATTTATTTTTGGGTGCCCTGGATCTTTGTTGCTGTGCGAGGACTTTGTCTGGTTGCAGCAAGTGGAGGCTACTGCTCGTTGTGGCGCGTGGGCTTCTCATTATGGCAGCTTCTCTTATTGTAGAGCACGGCCTCTAGGCCTGTGGGCTTGAGCAGTTGTGGCTTGTGGGCTCTAAGCAGGAAGGCTTCCTCGGTTGTGGTGCCCAGGCTTAGCTGTTCCGTGGCGTGTGGAATCTTCCTGTACCAGGGATCAAACCTGTGTCCCCTGCCTTGGCAGGCGGATTCCTCCCCACTGAGCCACCAGGGAAGTCCCCTGAACCATCTTTGACTGAGGAGAGCACACCAGCTGTGCCCCTGCCCCAGACTTGCCTGTTTGCCCCCTGCTTTCCTACACGAAATGAACGCTGGGAGAGGCAAGGAGGTTGCCCAGACTTTAAGGGGTGAGAGAGAGCCAGGGAAAGAGCTGGAACAGGGGAAAGGGAGAAAAAGAGAGAGGGAGCATGAAAAGCAGGAAGTAGCTAAGCTGTTGAGTAGGGTGACAGATGGAAGAGCAAAGAGCCAGTAGAGGCTCCACAGTCCATTAATAACCTGACCTTCTGAGCTAAGGAAATGCAGGTTTATACAAACACACGCACACTCACAGACTCACAAAAATAAATTCATACCACAAAACTACAGCTAGTAACCGAGACCCTTTGCGCCTGTGCTAACCCCCTGCTTCTGGCAGAAAATGAGAAAACACCCATTTGTTTTGTGTGTGTGTGTGTGTTTTTTTTTCTCAGAAGCAAGGCTGGTCTGAGACATTCATTTTTCTTGCAAATCAAAGTTTCTCCAGGGGAGACAGTCTGTCTCTTCTGTTTGAAAACTGCAGATGAAGTATGCTGATCCCATCTATGATGGGCCTGATTTTGTGTGTCTTATTCTGTCTTTGCCTCACTTCTATCACCTGTAAAGTGGAGATTAATAACAGCATTGACTGTAAAGAGCCAACAGGTTAATGTGTGTGAAGTCCTGAACTATGCCCAATACAACAAATTGCATTATTGCCTGTTTCTGTTTGTTTTCTGTTGTTTTCCTGATGATGTGGGAGGACAGCCCCATCCCAAGCCTGGGCACAAGCTCTCTCCCCTGGGGAGGACTTCGATTTGCATCTTCTCTGTCTCAACCCAGAGCAAACTTGACCTCTGAACAGTCCCGTATCATCTTGCTTGTTGCCCAGGGATCTTTCTGGGCGTGGGTGTCAGAGGCAGGCTAAGCTCCTCCCCTGAGCCCTGCTAGAGGGATTCTGAGAACCCAGCTGGTCTCTGTGGGGTGGTACCTGCAGGACAGCTCAATAAATTTGACTTTCAGGCATCTGGGCAAACAAACCTCCACTACTTTTTTTTTTTTTTTTTGAGATTAACAATGAACCATTATAAATGAGGATAACATAACTAGCTAAGATTTATTGAGGCTTGTTAGGTACCAGCCACTATGCCATGCACTGTTTTATTTAATTTTTTGCCCAACCCATTTTACAGAAGTGGGCATAGAGAAGTCAAATAATTTGTCCAGTTACAAATTTTGTAAATGATGGGTCCAAGATTTGAACCCTGACTGTTTCACTCCACATACTCTCTTTTTTGTAAACTTGTTTGTTTTCTTTTTTAAAAAATAATATACATCTTGAAAAGTGCACAAATCATAAGTATATACTTGAAGAATTTTCACAAAATGTATGCACCCACCCTAACCGGAACTCAAATCAAGGAGCAGAACATCTCCACCCTCCTGAGAAGCCTCCCTGTGCTCCCTTCTGGTCATCTCCTTCCCGCTAGTCTGACTTCCAATATCATAGCTTAGTTCTGCTTCTTTTTGAACTTCATGTAAATGGGATCATACAGATTCCATTTGCTGCCTGGTTTCTTTCACTCAATGGTGTAAGAGTCAACCATGCTGTGTGACAGGTGTGATTCATTCATTCTCATGACTGCATTGCATTACACTCTGCATGCATGCTAAGTTGCTTCAGTCGTGTCTGACTCTTTGTGACCCTATGGACTGTAGCCCGCCAGGCTCCTCTGTCCAGGGATTCTCCAGGCAAGAATACTGGAGTGGGTTGCTGTGCCCTCCTCTAGGGAATCTTCCCAATCCAGGGATCAAACCCATGTCTCCTGTGGCTCCTGCATTGCGGGCAGATTGGGGAAGCCATGTTATACTCTAGTAGTTTATCTATTTGCGCCCAACAAATTTTGACAAACTGAGTGCCTCAAAACAATGCATACTCACCATGTCGTAGTTTCTATGGGTCAAATCCAGGCAGTGCTTCTCTGGGTCCCCTGCTCAGGGTCTCTCCCAGGTTGCAATCAGAGAGGTCGCCAGGGCTGGGGTCTCATCTGAGGCTCAGATGGAAAAGGATCCATTTTGCCTCAAAACAATGCATACTCACCATGTCGTAGTTTCTATGGGTCAAATCCAGGCAGTGCTTCTCTGGGTCCCCTGCTCAGGGTCTCTCCCAGGTTGCAATCAGAGAGGTCGCCAGGGCTGGGGTCTCATCTGAGGCTCAGATGGAAAAGGATCCATTTTCCAGTTCGTGTGATGGTTGGCAGGATTCAGTTCCCTGAGAGTTGTTAGTTTGAGAGCTTCGCCTCCTCGCTGGCTGTTGGCCAGAGATCTTGTGCTGTTTCTTGCCACATAGGTTTCTCTGTAAGGTGGCTTGCTTTATCAAAGAAAATGAGAGTTCATCCAGAGAGTCTCCTGGCAAGGTGGAAGTTACAATCTTATATAACACAATCACAGAAATGACATCCCCATCATCTTTGCAGCATCTATTGATTAAAGGAATGATATGGTCCTGCCCACACTCAAGGGGAAGGGATTACACAGAGATGTGAATACCAGGGATAGTTGGGGGCTGTTTTATATGCTTTAAAGAAAAACTATTTATTTATTTAGGCTGTGCTGGGTCTTCGTTGCATCGTGAAATTTTCTCTAGTTGCAGGATATGGACTCAGTTGCCCTGTGGTATGTAGAATCTTAGTTCCCCAACCAGGGATCGAATCTGTGTCTCCTGCACTGGAAGTCAGATTCTTTATCCCTGGACAACCAGGGAAGTCCCTGGGTATATCTTTTGGTGTGCACATGTCTCTTGGGTATGTATGTTTGGGAGTAGAATTTCTAGGTCAAGCATACGTCCAAGTTTACAAGATTCTGCCAAACATTTTTGCAAAGTGTTGGCACCCTCTGTGCTCCCTCAGCAGGCTCTGAGCTTCCCAGTTAGAGTACATGCTTTAAATACACTCCTCCTCGCTCTTCGTACAGCGAGGGCTTTTGACCTGGGGCTCCTTGGGTTGGCAGGTCCTGATCCTGGCCCCATATCAGAATCACCGAATGCCCTGTCTACTTCTCCAGACTTTCTGGTCATCTGAGGGCTCAAATATAAACTGAAAGGTCCTCTCCATGAGGTGAGGATCCCTGTGTCCCTGGTGCCCAGAGCAATACCTGGCATGTGGCTGGCACTCAATAAAATACTTCTTGATTAAGTGAGTGAGTTTAGGAGCTGTTGTTCAAGAGACAGGCCCGGGGGAGGGTATAAGCTGCTTAAACGGGGAGTTAACTTTGATGTGTCTGAGCCTGTGTGCATTTTTCTGGGAAGAGGGCCCAGAGCCTCAGCCAGATTTCTCCCCAACACAGGTTAAAAGCCAGTACAATTGGCTGCTGTTCAGCTTAGGTATTTCATACAGGAAAAAAGGATTGGTCCCCAGGTAGGAGGCATGGGAACTATGTAAGAGGCCCCATGGTCCTTAAAAGTGAGAAGCTAGACAATGCTTGCCTGGGGCAACTCATAAACTGACAGACACCCTGCTTGCTTTGACCTTTGACCCATAGTAGCTGTTTATGGTACACTGACAACTGCCTGGCCTTCTGGAGCCCTCCCTGTGTCTGTTTGTTGAACAGAAAATTCCAGAAGGCCTCGGTGCCCTGACTTCCCGGCAGTGGCAAGCCAACAGGAGCCCTACCTTCTGAGAAAGCCTCTCAATCAACAGAAAGCCTCCCCGTTTATCTGGTTTGAGATGACCTCATCCCCTGTCGCCTTCACGCTTGTTTTCTAGGTTTCTCAGTGTCTTGGTNATTCCAGAAGGCCTCGGTGCCCTGACTTCCCGGCAGTGGCAAGCCAACAGGAGCCCTACCTTCTGAGAAAGCCTCTCAATCAACAGAAAGCCTCCCCGTTTATCTGGTTTGAGATGACCTCATCCCCTGTCGCCTTCACGCTTGTTTTCTAGGTTTCTCAGTGTCTTGGTGCTGTCTGCATTCTTTCCTCATGTGAACAGTGCACCGATTTTGAGCATTTTGTCATCGTTTTGGGTCAGTCCCGTCACACACTTTTTATCTTTCTTTCCAGGCAGATCAACTTTATGCCGCTCTAGACTTTTCTTCTCAGGTTTCCTCTGAATCATTTCATTTGGTCTAAATATGTCCAATTTTTCCTCCTTCCTCACCGCACTCCACACAGACACTCTCTTTTGCCCAGAACAATTGTTCTTTTCTTTCGAATCCCTCATGCAAATCCTCATCTTTCACCATGTTTTCTGACTTCTCCTGAGAACTGATTGTTTTATGAAATTTAAGCCTCAAAGATCATCCCTTCTACCCTGGGTCTAAATTTGGATCACAGTCAAGAAGCAAGGGAGACAGGAATGTTGCTGGGTGATTCAGATCAGAAGGGCTAAGTGCTCATCAGGGGGGTCAGAGGGACCTGCGGGTGGAGGGGGAGGCATTTAGGGAGAGGTGTATAAGAGACAGG